>JAEVFF010000250.1:0-536491 GCA_018901945.1 Pugionium dolabratum | reverse complement strand
GAATAAAAAGAGTGATGATTTAAGAAAATAAGAAAGAGTAGTGGTTTGAAGAAAGAAGAAGGAATTGTGGAAAGAAGAAGAATAGTGATTTGAAGAAAGAAGAAGAATGGTGATTTGAAGAAAGAAGAAGAATGGTGATTTGAAGAAAGAAGAGAAGAAAGAAAAATTGAGCGTGAAGAAGAGATAATGATTCGAACAAAGCTGAAACAAAATTGAATATTGTCATGTTTAGGGAAGACTCTAAATCACATAGATAATAACTAAAGCGCAAAACATGAAATAAAAGAAGGAAAAAGTGATAGGGATAAGGAGATAAAGATAAGTAAAATACTAAAGACAAATACAATAAAAGCAACACACCATATCCACATTTTTGTCTTTTGCATTTTTGGAATGGGGATAAGTCTAAATCTCTGTGGAGTTTCAAGTGGTAGTGTGGGCAGTGTGGGCAATGTAGTACCAGGAGTAAACCACGTCGCTGATGTTTCAGATGAATAAGAAAGAGTTGACATCGTTCTATGAAATTTTGGTAGAAAATTATGAGTATTTAAAGTGGAGATTGTGAAGAAGTGGTGATTTGAATAAAAAAAGTGATGATTTAAGAAAATAAGAAAGAGTAGTGGTTTGAAGAAAGAAGAAGGAATTATGTTTTGAAGAAAAAAGGAATTGTGGAAAGAAGAAGAATGGTGATTTGATGAAAGAAGAAGAATGATGATTTGAAGAAAGAAGAAGAATGGTGATTTGAATAAAGAAGAGAGGAAAGAAAAATTGAGCGTGAAGAAGAGATAATGATTCGAAGAAAGCTGAAACAAAATTGAATATTGTCATGTTTAGGAAAGACTCTAAATCACATAGATAATAACAAAAGCGTAAAACATGAAATAAAAGAAGGAAAGAGTGATAGGGATAAGGAGATAAAGATAAGTAAAATACTAAAGACAAATACAATAAAAGCAATACACCATATCCATGTTTTTGTCTTTTGCATTCTTGGAATGGGGATAAGTCTAACTCTCTGTAGAATTTCAGGTGGTAGTGTGGGTAGTGTGGGCAATGTAGTACCAGGAGTAAACCACGTCGGTGATGTTTCAGATGAATAAGAAAGAGTTGACATCATTCTATGAAATTTTGGTAGAAAATTATGAGTATTTAAAGTAGAGGTTGTGAAGAAGTGGTGCTTTGAATAAAAAGAGTGATGATTTAAGAAAATAAGAAAGAGTAGTGGTTTGAAGAAAGAAGAAGGAATTGTGTTTTGAAGAAAGAAGGAATTGTGGAAAGAAGAAGAATGGTGATTTAAAGAAAGAAGAAGAATGGTGATTTGAAGAAAGAAGAAGAATGGTGATTTGAAGAAAAAAGAGAAGAAAGAAAAGTTGAGTGTGAAGAAGAGATAATGATTCGAAGAAAGGTGAAACAAAATTGAATATTGTCATGTTTAGGGAAGACTCTAAATCACATAGATAATAACAAAAGGGTAAAACATGAAATAAAAGAAGGAAAGAGTGATAGGGATAAGGAGATAAAGATAAGTAAAATACTAAAGACAAATACAATAAAAGCAACACACCATATCCACGTTTTTGTCTTTTGCATTTTTGGAATGGGGATAAGTCTAACTCTCTGTGGAGTTTCAGGTGGTAGTGTGGGCAGTGTGGGCAACGTAGTACCAGGAGTAAACCACATCGGTGATATTTCAGATAAATAAGAAAGAGTTGATATCGTTCTATGAAATTTTGGTAGAAAATTATGAGTATTTAAAGTAGAGGTTGTGAAGAAGTGGTGCTTTGAATAAAAAAAGTGATGATTTAAGAAAATAAGAAAGAGTAGTGGTTTGAAGAAAGAAGAAGGAATTGTGTTTTGAAGAAAGAAGGAATTGTGGAAAGAAGAAGAATGGTGATTTGAATAAAGAAGAAGAATGGTGATTTGAAGAAAGAAGAGAAGAAAGAAAAATTGAGCGTAAAGAAGAGATAATGATTCGAAGAAAGCTGAAACAAAATTGAATATTGCCATGTTTATGGAAGACTCTAAATCACATAGATAATAACAAAAGCGTAAAACATGAAATAAAAGAAGGAAAGAGTGATAGGGATAAAGAGATAAAGATAAGTAAAATACTAAAGACAAATACAATAGAAGCAACACACCATATTCACGTTTTTGTCTTTTGCAGTTTTGGAATGGGGATAAATCTAACTCTCTGTGGAGTTTCAGGTGGTAGTGTGGGCAGTGTGGGCAATGTAGTACCAGGAGTAAACTACGTCAGTGATGTTTCAGATGAATAAGAAAGAGTTGACAGGCTAAGCAGCACATCAAACGTAAGTGCCAAGACATCCGCAGCAAGCCTAAGACGCATTGGGCACCAAGCAACATTCCCAAGCCCGTAGACAAAGGGAAGAGCATAGAGATCGAGTCAAGGTTCAAGAGCAAGCCTCCTGAACCAACCCGTGACTAGAGAGATCCTAGTAAGTCTTTTAACCCTCAAAGATCACATGATATCACTTGTTTCAAGTGTAGGGGTCGTGGACACATCTCAAGAGAGTGCCCAAACAACCGGGTCATGCTGATTACGGAGGCTGGAGAGTATGAGTCCTAAGATGAAGAGGATTATGAACGAGAAGGAGAATATGGTGACATTGAGTACCCTGATGTGGGAGAAATGCTGGTCACTAGACATATCCTCAGTGCAATGGTGGATCTTTTTCTACTACTCGGGTTTTTGATTTTTTTTTTTAAATACTTTTACGAGTTTATCGTCATATATGACTAGGTAAAAAGCTGGTTATTATTTCTTTTGTGTATAAAAGAATTTTTTTTAAAATTTTATTAATTTTCAAGAAAAATTGATTTTCTACTTTTTAAATGCACTTTTTATTGCGTCGACGTTTTTATTAATGTATACATTACCCCTACGAATTTTCTTTAGCATTTATGTTTGCGTCATTCATGTTATAATATCCCAAGTTATTATACCATATAAATGCATGATGCCAAGAAAACAAAATCCTGGCCTTCTTCGTTGGGAATAAGTAAGAATCTCAAACTAATCTATTTGAACTAATCTCAACAACATTAAAGACATCGGTACAATGTAAGACTCATTCTCAAACCATGGATAAATAAAGATAAAGTTAGAAATATTAATGAAAACGAATGTGTTGGTAAGCCATAAATGCGTTTAATTTTCTCTCTGTCTGAAAAGTCCACACCGAAGTTATGAGGTGAGTCTCTTTTAGTTTGCTGTTAAAACTTTTTCTCGATCGGAGAAGAACCGTCCAAACATACCGGAGACCGACCGACCTTTAATTGGTTGTTTGATTTGGCTAGAATTCATCAATTTTTTAAAATCAATTGAGAGATTTTAGAAGAAAAAAGAAGAATTTAAAAAATTAGTGTGAGGATGACACTAATTATTGGTTGTTTGATTTCGATAGAATTAACTGCTTTTTAAAATAAATTACAATTTTTTTAAAAGTTACGATTTTTCATAAAAAATTTTAAGATGTCCTCATAGATTAATACGTTTTTGCAAATAATTCAATAGATGGACATGATCACAAAATGCATGGCTTTCCAAGACTTTTCAATCTTCAATACGGCCACATGTCATGAAGTGATTGGTCGATTCCTTAGAGCTACTAACTGTTTATTGTGTGTTTAATTGATCATCTTACTCTAAGTTTCAAGCGATGATTGACATATATTATGAGGAGTGACTGATTTGGATCGAGAAAAGAAAAAGAAAAAAAAAACTCAAAATGTCTTTGTGGAAAGAATGAGATTTTGGAGGATTTTTGTAATAAATTGTTTCCTTTGTAATTAAACAGGGAAACAATCACACCTCAAAATATAACGTGCTTGCATGTAACTCAACAAAACACCCAAGGTTCAATTTAATGTACATCAAAAGCCACCAATCTAGTTCATATATACACATGCATACAAATTAATTTGATATCTTACAAATTTACCTGAAGTTGGAACTGATTACCCAAAGAAAACATTTGTGAATTAATTGATTGATTGATTTTCTATGGCTTGGGGTGTGCAAATAAGAACCTCTAAAAAATTAAGAGAGAAAACCGACGTCGAATCATATGCAACGTATCAAACACACGCATACAAAAAAAACATATGAAATTAAAACACACATGTCGACACATGGATACAAGCATTTAAGAAGTAGAGAGGTAGTGGTAGTTAGGGAGTATGTGATAATTAATCGCCCCAAATAGATTGGTAAGTGGTAGCCGTCTGTATCCATACTCAGATCTTTCTACTAATTAAACACCCTATTATAAATTATACGTATCTTCTCCTCAAATTCATCAAATTCATCAAATTCTATTCTAACTCCCAGAAAAAAATGGCGTTTCGTCTTCCATTGATGATCTGTCTTCTTGTTTCAGTCACAGCGATTGCTGCTGATTTACGACCTGAGCGTTATTGGAACACTGCTTTACCAAACACTCCCATGCCTAACTCTCTCCATCATCTTTTGACGATAGGTAATTTTCTTACTTTACGTTAACTACAAGAAAACAAACTTGGAATTTATATTTTTTTATACTAAGTCTTGCACTACTTTTTCTTAATGTTAGAAACTATATGTTTCTTTCTTTTCTCTTCAGGATGTTCTTCTAAATCTATACTATCATTTTCTTTAGGCTTTTCCAGTTTAATAATTTACAATTTTTCATAAAGAATCAGTTACGTAAATGCAAAGAAAACATGTCTCCTTGACTTGTATTTTTCTTTTATTTTTCACCTTAGAAAATGAGTAGATTAATATTTGAATATGTGTGTATTGGTTACAATCTTTCCTACTTAATGTGTGAACTGATCTGTACGTCAAAAGCAAACGAATCTCCTTACCAAATTATATCGTTGTTTCAGATTTTACCGACGAGAAAAGCACTAACGTCCAAGTTGGAAAGGGCGGCGTAAACGTTAACAACGCGAGAGGTAAGTCCGGAGGAGGAACCGCCGTAAACGTCGGAAAAGGAGGTGTACACGTGGACACCGGCAAGGGTAAGGGGACACATGTGAGCGTTAGCGGCGGAAAAGGTCCCGGTGGAGGCGTTGGCGTCCACACGGGTAGTCCCGGGAAGAGAACCGACGTAGGAGTCGGTAAAGGCGGCGTGATAGTGCACACGCGCCGAAAGGGCAAGCCGGTCTACGTCGGTGTGAAACCAGGATCCAACCCTTTTGTGTATAACTACGCAGCAAGTGAGACTCAGCTCCACGACGATCCCAAAGCGGCTCTCTTCTTCTTGGAGAAGGATTTGATTCCCGGAAAAGCTATGAACCTCAGGTTTAACGCGGAGGACGGTTACGGCGGGAAAACGTCGTTCTTACCACGTGTGGAGGCGGAAACAGTGCCGTTTGGGTCGGAGAAGTTTTCGGAGATCTTGAACACTTTCTCGGTTAAACCCGGTTCGGGAGAAGCGGAGATGATGAAGAAGACAATTGAAGAGTGTGAAGCTAAAAGAGTCGGTGGAGAGGAGAAGTATTGTGCGACGTCTTTGGAGTCAATGATCGATTTTAGCGTTTCTAAACTTGGCAAAGATCGTCTTCGGGCTGTTTCCACTGAGGTAATACACTAATACGCACACTCATCTTCGTTTTTACGGCTTGTTTTAGGTTTGACTTGAAATCTCTCAAATTCAAATTGATTCATTTTGGGTATGTTAGATTTTTTTGAATTGACAGTTTTGATAATTTACGTTATCTTAGACTTGGTTCGACTATAGAAGGAAAAAACATATATAAATGGTTATAATATGTTGCTAGTTATTACTTTTATGCATCATGGTTAAATCTATTTTTTTTAATATATATATATATATATATTTATTTATTTATGTAGAGAGAGAGAGAGATTAAATTAATCTGAATTGTTCTTGATGTATAATCAGATTGGTTTAGATTTGGTCATAGGTCCGATTTCCTTTGTTCTACAATAATTAAAACCAATACTTGTATAACACATTTCACTTTGGTTTCTTAGTTCTATTTGATTTATATATCCACCTCTAATGTGTTAATATTATGGTTGATCTATGTAACCTTGGTTACTACAGGTGGGCAACACGAATGCACCGATGCAGAAGTACAAAATCGCGGCGGCTGGGGCAAAGAAGTTGTCAGACGACAACTCGGTGGTGTGTCACAAACAGAAGTATCCATTCGCAGTGTTTTACTGCCACAAGGCTCTGATGACGAGCGTTTATGTGGTTCCGCTCGAAGCAGAGAACGGGATGCGGGCTAAAGCAGTTGCAGTGTGCCACAAGAACACTTGGGCTTGGAACCCAAACCACTTGGCTTTCAAAGTCCTCAAGGTAAAGCCAGGGACAGTACCGGTTTGCCACTTCCTCCCCGAGACCCATGTCGTGTGGTTCAGCTACTAGAGTTGCTTCTATGTTATATTGTGGTTTGTGTAATAATGGTTGAGATAATCTATCTTTGGAATGTTTTGGTTATGAATATACATACATATATAGATACTACTACGTACGTGGTTTCCATATGATTAGAATGAAGACTATATGTTTTTACTTTACGTAGTTTTCTTTTATGGTCTGCTTGTTTCTTGTTTTGCAATAAAATAAAATAAATTTAGAGTTGATACGTTGGCAGAACCGACCGTTTCCCTCTTCTCTCATTTTCTTCCCTCTATCATTGTTTAGCAAAAAAAAAATCATTGTCTCGCATCGTGGCCATCGTCACTCGCCTACCACTTCTTATTACAAATCTCAACTTCTGCAAATAAATTCAGATTTTGGCAGAAATTCATTGGTTGATACATGGATTTTGTTGGATACTGAAAATAAGCATAGCCGTTGATCACACTGAGTGACACACAACTTATTTTAAAATAAAGCCTAAAAACAAGTATAGCCGTTGATCTCTTCGTGTCTCATGGCAATTTGTTTTAATTTGATAAGGTCTCTCCTTTTCAATCACGGTCTCCCAGCTCTTTTAATTTTTGAAGTTCTGTTTTTGAAAAATTATATTTTGCTAGCTTTTGAGATTAGTTTACATACATTTTTCATTTTTTGTTTATTTCTCGGCAAACGTCTTTTCTAGAATTTAATGCATTGCATCTAAAATATGATAGGAAACGTATTTCTTATTGTTAGTCTAAAATTTAACGGGAAAAAATAGAACTAAAGGTTGCTTTAATGAAATTAAAAATTAATCGACTGCTCAATTTATTTTCAACTATAACCTCTTTCCAAAGCTTATTAGATATTTTAAAGGATTTTTCTTTCTTGTAGGGAAATTTCAACGTTTTTTCGCCTAGATTCTATTATTATTGGTTCGTTTAGGACTTCTCAAGATCATGAGGTTGTGTACACAATTCGATCAATATATGGTCGAAATATAAACATGGCTAAATTTTGAGGGTTTATTCGTAATATTTTGGGGATTATGTTAATTAAGCCAAATTAGGAAGCTTTTTTTGTTTGGTATTAGCAAGTTATTTTGAAAAGCAACATGCAGAAGCAGCACAGAAAAAAGAGGGGGAAGTGGAAACTTTGACAAGTAAATAGCGAAACCGATATATATACTTTTTTGTTTGCAATTGGAGAGCGAGCGGGTGCGAACGGTGAAGGAGTGTGGTGGATTAACGAGGCATTAGGGTTTTGTTTCCTTCTGACACCGGGAAAGTGTAACTGTGTAAGTTGTCGGTGACACCTCTGTTTTCTCGTACATTGTCGTCATGTCGTGCCTTTTTTTCTTCCAGAACTGGACTTGTTTCTCTCTTCGCTTCAAACTTTTTTTTTGTCTTTTCCGCTTCCGAGAGAAATTTTGTTTTCACGGAAACTATTCTTTATCGTTTGCTTAGTTTATGGATGATGAACAGGACTGGCGGAAAATGTCAACATTTTACGATTTATCTGCGTTTCGCTGTCATGGACTTGATAATCAACTATCCTACTCTGTGGTTTTTTTTCCTCGGGTTTCGCTTCGATTTTTGACCTTCTGGAATTGCATATGTTCCTGTTCGTAGCGAAGGCACTGGTGATTATTTATGCATTACGCCTGTTGATTTTTTTTTATTTATTTCTTTAATCTGATATCTTCATTTGCTGAATTTTAGAACTGTTTCATTTTATTAATGAATTTGGATTTGAGCTTTGAATGCCTTTGGAAGTCCATATGATTTGGTTGTCATAATTTTAGTATTGCGTAACGAAAGTATGTTTTATGTAAACTTATCACGGCCCTAACATCTCTGTTCAAAATGACGTGCAATGCTGATTTGTAGACTCTTTTTTCTGTTGCATTTTATAGAAGTAACTTGCTCCATACAGAATGAAAAAATCACTAGAAGTTGAAGGCTTACAATTTAGGTGGGGTGAAAAGAGAAGAACCGGTGTGGAAGTGGAACAGAAGGATGTCCAATTCTATGAATCTTTCATCTATGATGGTTCCGAGTACTGTCTTTATGACTGTGTCTTAGTTGGCCATGTCAGTGAACCTGACTCCCCAGAGCTCTTTGTTGCCAAAATCATAAAAATGTGGGAACACAATGATCAGCGTCAAAACCCAAGGAGAGTCGAGCTACTCTGGTTCTTCAAACCTTCTGACCTTCTGTTGAATCTTCAAGGAGTTCAAGATGTACTTTCTAATGAACTTTTTTTGGCTTCGGGGTCAGGTGTTGGCCTCACCAATGAAAACCAACTGGTAACTGATATTTCTTTTTGTTACTTTAAATTTTGAACCCGCTTATTCCTTGTCAAACTTATGGTGTTTTTTAGTTGATGATGGCATCTCATTTCATGCTGAGTCATAGGTAGCCGACAAATGAAAAATCTGTGTCTGCTATTTCTCTTTACTTATTTTCCTGATACCTTTTCTACTACTTCCTGGCATTGGGTTAATATTGATAGGGACTATTACTGTATTGATATAACATTATTACACCAGGAAGTAATTGTTGGAAAATGTGATGTTCTATGCATCTCGAAGGATGTAAGAAATCCGCAACCATCAGATGAAGAAATCAAGTTGGCCGACTTCCTTTTTCACCGAACATTTGATGTTGGAACCTCCAAAATCTCAGAGAAGATAGATGATAAAATTGCTGGAATTGATGGTACATATATTGTTTTCTTTTAGTTAATCCCTTTCATATTCAGTTATGTGGTGATAGCTATGTTGACTCTTTATTACCTCATATCTTCATTTTGCTCTAATTGTTGCAGTTAAATTTATCTTTAACAGAACCAGTTCTCAGAAAAAAGCTAGTGTTGTACAAAGGGCGGCAACCAAAGTACAAGGGACTGCAGATAGTTTGAAACCAAATCGTTCTTCAACTAATGGTTCATTTAGGCAGAATGAAAGTAATGTCAGTGATTGTTCTGGTCATAGGAAGAGCAATTATGGCTACAAGAAAGAAAAAGATAATAACTGTCACAAACAGTTGGCTAGGAAAAATGCTACGCTTGCAGAAGAAAAGTCTAACAAGGATTCTGGTCGGCATGATGGTGAACTTGACTGTTGTAACGGTTCTGGTTCTTGAGAAATAATTGCCATGGAAAAAAAGACCAAGACAATGAAGCTGAAAAGCAACTGACTAAACAAAAATCAAGTCTTGCAGAGGAAAGATGCAGTAGAGATTCATATTGTTTGGGTGACATACCTCAAAAGAAACGAAAGGTAGTTGGTTCTGTTGCAGTATCAGTTGAAAGGACAAAAGAGTCACATAAAATAACTCATCATAGTAGAAAAGATACTAAACCTATTAGAAGTCCTAGAGACAATGTCACCAGAGGGGAAGTCTGTTACCAGAAGCCTAGCTTCAATGGCAAGAAGCAAGATCTGCAGATACCCAGATTTTCTGAAGGGAAAGAGACAAAACCTGCAACCGAGAAAGGTGCGATCAATAAACCAAACTCTGGTTGTAAAATAGCAAAACACACTGAGAAGAAGATGCTGGCTGATGCCAATTACAGAAGACATTATCGAGTCTTTGAAGTGACTCGAAAGCCGAATGTTGTAAGTTTTATAGTACACACGTAACCAATTTTGTATGTGAACCATTACATATAGTTTGAATGATGTTAATCTAGGTTTTGCTGCATACGAAATTGCACTCAGACTCTCAGAGTATGTTGTTATATTTTCTTAGATAAACAGGGTGGGGTTTTGCACAGCAACTTGACTTCAAACAAATAATATTTTTGTTAGACAGTCCTCTCTGTGTTGTAGCTATGTTCTGCCGCATTATATTTGTCACAATACTGGTTAACAATGTGCTTGTATGTTCCTCTAACAGTTTTTTTATTTCCTTTTTCTTTATCGTAGGAAAAAAGCAAATGGTTCCGTAATCTTGTACGTTTTTCTCCCTTCTTTATCACACCAATTTGCTTTACACCCGTTATCGTGCAGGACATACTTGTTCTATGATGTGAATGGATTGACATGTTTATCTGTTGTAGTGATATGGTATAAGCTAGTTAGAAAACATTTTCATTTTTGATTACTTTTACTCTCTAGATTACATAAATTGCTTCTTTGATATCTTCAATTTTTTTTTATTCACGCCTTTTATGGGTAGCCTTTGCAGCCATTTTTAGTGTGGGCTGTTATTAGGCTCTGGAAAATATTAGGAATTGTCATCTGGGTTTCGCACTGACTTTGAAACTGTATAAAGCATAACCAGCCTTGGGAAGAAAATTTGAAGTGTGTAGAAGGGAAAGGGAATCTGATTCTCCTTCAAAACTTGGATCCTACTTATACGTCTAAAGAAGTGGAGGTATTATCCAATTTGGAGACTATTTTTTGTTAGGAGCTAAGGCTATTGATATTTTTTAAGTAATGTAACTGTCATTGCACAGTCCAGCTTTTTCCTATTGTTCCTTTCATGTAAATCTTTATCTAAGAAACTTGTGAATTATGCTTCAGAACATAGTATTCTCTGCTTTGAATGAGCAATGCACAGCGAGGATGATAGAGCGGACGTCAGTTACTGTTCCTCATATTGGTAAGTCTACCATTATATTGGCCTCACAAAGAGTAAGGTGCTTTTCACCTTGGTTTAACTGCGACTGTGGCCGGCATAAATTTACAATAGAAAGTATTTGCCCTTTTGATTATGCCCATATCTACAACTATAATAAGGAGCCTTACTATGGCATCTCATGTTGGCCGTTATCCAGGTGAAGCTTTGGTGATATTCAACACAGTGGATGCTGCGAAAAGGGCAATTAGAAGACTAGATGAGGAATGCTTGTTGCTATCAAATGGAAGGTAGTCTCATGACATATTCCTCTTTTCTCTTAGTTACCAATTATCCCTGGTTGGATTGAATCTGTGTGCTGGTTCGTCTATCATGCCTATTCGTCTAATTGAATAAGTTGATGTTGACATTAATTGGTATCGTAGACATGATTTTAGGAAGCATTAATACTCATGATTGTTGACTATGTTTCTCAAGGGAACTGCTTTATGTTAAAGAGAAACAAAAGTGAAATGGCATTCCGTTGCCTATATAAGAAAAACATTGAGATGTACAAACTTTGTCTGCTTGTTTCATTTAGCTTCATAGCTCATAAAGCTGTTCTGAGCGATTAAAGTTTCATTGCATGCATAAATTGTTATTAAGAAATTTTTTTGTTTTCTACTGGACAGAACACTTGTTGCTACTAATGCTAAGGTGAATCCTCTAGCGATGCCTCCATTGCCGTTCACTGGTCATATTACACTCAGATATCAAATGCGACAAGGGATGGTAATTTTTTGTTACTCCT
This sequence comes from Pugionium dolabratum, assembly GCA_018901945.1. Lineage (NCBI taxonomy): Eukaryota > Viridiplantae > Streptophyta > Magnoliopsida > Brassicales > Brassicaceae > Pugionium > Pugionium dolabratum. Next base: position 524,735 of record JAEVFF010000250.1, on the reverse strand, counting down.
CTCCTAAAATATGTGTAAGTAAACAGGCACCGTTCCTTATGCAATATTCCTGCCTTGTTATATATTTTCCAGACAAATGCTGTGGCTACTTCGCACTGTTCTCAACGTAACACTGTTGAATTTGATATGGGCTTGGATTGGTGCCTGCACCGAGACATATATGAGCTGACTTGGAAAAGGATATTTGAGGTAAACATTGATCATTTTTCCTATGAAAAACATCTTTTTCTTTTCCTATGAAAATTTTAAATTATAATTCTCTAGCGATCATGCAGGGTTAAGCATATAAGTTAATTTTGTTTGGAGGTACTAATAAGCTAAGTAGGATATTGAATGTGGTTTCGTCGTTTTAGTTTAATATTTGTTGATTTGTCTATATCTTATCTCCTGATAGATAGTTTTTTCTTTTCTCTTGATGTTATCTGTTTTATAGCAATTCAATCTACATTTTTTACTCCATTTAGTTTGAACGCAAGATCTTTTACATATTTGTAGAGACAAATAGAGGAGAAGAAGAAGTTGCGGATAATTTTCAATCCAAAGCTTGCTTAGTTTCAGAATCATCTCGTTGTGTTGTAAGTTAAAAAAAAACCTTGAGAAGCTGCGTCTATCATCATCTAATAAAGAAAGTGCTAAAGAGTTTAATTCTTGTGTTGAAGCATCACGAGTAGGAGAAGACAGAACTATCATGAGATTTTGTTAGTTTAGTTGATGAATCATGATGCTGCCGAGTCAAATCCCAACAAACTTTCACCGGTAAACTCTTTTCTCCAAAATATATAATTTCGAAAAAAAAATTTCAGCATATCAACTGAGTTTCTTTTTTTTGTTCCTTGTGAATTTCTTTTCTCTCATTGTTGTTTAGGAACATCTGGTTCATTTGTGCTCTTAAAGTGACGACAGTGACCTCTTTTTGGGTTGGATTAACGTTGGTGTAGTAGATAACCTACAAATTCTAACTCGGATGTGACAACATTAGAAATCCATTAAAAATATTGTAAAGTCGTTTTAGTTCTAAACCAAACACTTGAAACTCCAAAATACTAATGATTCAAAAAAAAAAACCAAAAGTATTGAAAAAGGTGACGTGTTCAAAAGGTGCAAAACGGCGCCGTAGTTCGTTGAGATATGTAACCGTTAGCTTATCCTTATTATGGAAAAAAATATGAATATAGCGAAAGAGCGAGCATATAAAAGACCTCTATATGCGACGCGGGGGAATTATAAGTATTCTCGCTCTCTCTGTGCTGCATCTTTGTCCCTCAATTGTCCGTAATCTCTTTTCGTTTCTCTAACTCACTGGGTATAATGGGGTGTGCGCAATCTAGGGTTGATAACGAAGAGGCGGTGGCGAGATGCAAGTTGCGGCGTAACGTCATCAAGGATGCGGTTGCTGCTAGCAAAGCTTTCGCTGCCAGTCATTTTGCCTACGCCATTGCTTTGAAAAACACTGGCGCTGCTCTTAGTGACTATGGCCATGGCGAATCTGATCAGGCCCTAGATGTCTTGGATCAAAGCCATTACCAGCAACATAATTACCGTACTGCGGATCCTGCTCCTCAGCCTCCTCCGCCTCCGCCTATTGATGATATTCCTCCTCCGCCTCCTCCTCTCCCGAAATTCTCTCCTTCTCCGAATAAGCGCGCCATTAGCTTGCCTGCCATGGCGGTTGGAGGAAGGAAGCTTCGGACTATTGATTCCATGGCGATTGATGAGCAGGAAAAAAAAGAAGAGGGAGTGAGGGACGGCGCAGAGGAGGAACAGTCTTCGTCGCGAACGCCAGAGAATGCTGGGAATGTTCGAAAGCGACTGGACACGCCGGAGATTGTGATTGCGTCTCCGGCGAATAACATGGCCTGGGATTACTTTTTCATGGTGGAGAATATGCCTGGACCAGACGTAGACGATAAGGAAATAGGAAACGGGTACGAGACTCGGAATAATAATCATTTTCAGTTCAATGAAGAGGAAGAAGAAGAAGATGCATTGGAGGAAACATCAGATTTATTCCGTACGAACTCCGGCCAAAAGGCAGCTGAGGAAATGGAGCTGAAAACGCCGGAGAAAGTAGAAGAAGGTGAAGAAGAAGATAATGAAGAAGAAGAGGATGCAATGGCAGAAGCAAAGAAGAAAAAGAAAGGGAAAGCGACGAAAGAGCATTCGAACACTGCTCCACCGGAGTTCCTGCGTGCGATTGCAAAGACCACAACATCAAGCGTGGATTTGATGAAGATTCTTGATGAGATTGATGATCGATTCCTCAAGGCTTCAGAGTGCGCCCAAGAGGTCTCCAAGATGCTGGAAGCTACAAGGCTACATTATCACTCCAATATCGCAGATAGCCGAGGTATTCAAGTAGATTCTCCTCTCTGATTTGGTTTCAAACCCAAAATGCTCACTATTATTTCGTACGAGTAGTAGTTTTTCTTTACTTTTCTACTAATCTACTCCTACTTTTTCTCAGATTTTAGACATTCAGATCAGTAATTTATTCCCTTAGGCCTTAGCTTTATCCAAAACTTTGGTTGCAGCATTTTTGGTGGTTCATAACATATTGATGATTAGATGGTTAGAAAGCTTGTTTCTTTGTTTCTCGAATTGAAACAACGCCAAAAAGAAAACCAAAAGTTAGAAAAAGAGATGATTTTATATTGGATATCGGATCATGGTTAGTATATCTGCAGAGTAGTCTTATTACGAGTCTCTAATGCACTTTTGTGGTTTGTCTACTTTTACCTTTTCTGACTTTTGTGAGAATCCAAGGTGAACATTATATTAATATATGTGATGGTTTTCTTAATTTTTTTTTCTTTTCCATTTAAAGCCTTTAATCAAAGTTCTAGATTTGACTAATTAACACTGTAATAATAACCCTCCATGCTTGCTATCCCTACCATTTCTTACCAGATCTGTCTCTACCAAAGAGTGTTTCTTCTGGGACCAAATTCTTCCCATTAACTAGTCGAATTTGATTATGTTCCTGGAAGATTGTTGCTTTAATGCTGATGAAAGATGCTCTCAAAATATCCTCTCAGGATATGTTGATCATTCTGCTAGGGTAATGCGGGTAATAACTTGGAGTAAACCATTAAGAGGCATTTCTGATTTCCAATGGTGAGGGTGGAAAAGATGATCAAGAATCAGATGAGCATGAAACTCATGCCACGGTGTTGGACAAATTGTTAGTATGGGAGAAGAAGCTCTATGATGAAGTGAAGGTAATTAAGTTACGCTGATTATTTCTACCAAAAGTGAAGGACGTCTAGTTTAATGGATTTTCTTGGTGGTGTTTCGATCTCTAGCAAGGTGAGCTTATGAAGATAGAGTATCAGAAAAAGGTATCTTTACTCAACATGCATAAAAAACGAGGTGCGAATGCAGAAACTGTGGAGAAAATAAAGGCTGCGGTGAGTCATCTACACACAAGATATATCGTTGACATGCAATCCATTGATTCAACTGTTTCAGAAGTAAACCGTTTAAGGGATCACCAATTGTATCCAAGACTTGTCTCCCTAATTGGAGGGTAAAGTTATTTCCTTCAAATGGTTCTCTTCAAAGCATTAGTCCTCTCTAACCATTCTTCTCAACTTGAGATCTATAGGATGGCGAAGATGTGGACAAACATGTACATACACCATGACACGCAACTAAAGATGGTTGGAGAGCTAAATTCCCTTGAAATCTCAACTTCTCACAAAGAAACCACAAAGGAACATCATCAGAAGACCTGGCAGTTCTGCGCCGTCTTGGAAGAATGGCATATTCAGTTCGATAGGCTCCTGACACACCAGAAGCTCTACATTAACTCTCTCAACACCTGGTTGAAACTAAACCTTATCCCCATTGAGAGCAGTCTTAGAGAGAACGTTTCTTCCCCTCCTAGGCTTCAGCTCCAGCCGCCAATCCAAGCCCTTCTCCACTCGTGGCATGACTGTCTTGAGAAACTTCCCAATGATGTTGCCAAATCAGCTATCTCGTCCTTGGAAGCAGTAATCAAAACCATTTTGCTTCATCAGGAGGAAGAGATTAAACTGAAGGAGAAATGCGAAGAGACACGAGGAGAGTTTATAAGGAAGAAACAAGGTTTTGAAGAATGGTATCAGAAACACTTGCAGAAAAGAGGGCCAACGGAGGAAGCTGAAGGTTTCGATGAAGACGGAACAACAAACGCTAGTAGAGATCATGTCACAGAGAGGAGAATTATTGTGGAGATTGTGAAGAAAAGGCTTGAAGAGGCAGAAGAAGCTCACGAGAGACACTGTGTTCAGGTGAAGGAGAAATCTCTCAACAGTTTAAAGATAAGCTTGCCTGAGATCTTCAGGGCACTGGCTGATTATGCTCACGCTTGTGCTGACTCGTACGAAAAACTCAGAATCATAACGCAGACTCTTGTTTGACTAATTTGTAGAATTTTAACTTAAAACGACTTCGTGCTGTTTTGCAAATGCGCTATTAGGCATTCTCTTCATCGGCCGTTAGTAAATGGGCCGTTAGTAAATGGGCCCAAGCAAATGGGTTATTAGGCATTTGCTTCATCGGCCGTTAGTAAATGGGCTATTAGGCATATGCTTCATCGGTCGAATGTTAGTAAATGGGCCTATGCAAATGGGCTATTAGGCATTTGTTTCATGGGCCGAATGTTAGTAAATGGGCCCAAGCAAATGGGCTATTAGACATATGCTTCATCGGTCGAATGTTAGTAAATGGGCCTATGCAAATGGGTTATTAGGCATTTGCTTCATCGGCCGTTAGTAAATGGGCCTATGCAAATGGGCTATTAGGCATTTGTTTCATGGGCCGAATGTTAGTAAATGGGCCCATGCAAATGGGCTATTAGGCATTTGCTTCATTGCCGAATGTTAGTAAATGGGCCCATGCAAATGGGCTATTAGATAGTCACTTTATCGGCCGAATGTTAGTAAATGGGCTCATGCAAATGGGCTATTAGACATTTGCTTAATCGGCCGAATGTTAGTACATGGGGCGAATGTTAGTCGAATGTTAGTAAACGGGCCGAATGATTCCAGAGAGTAACGCACTGTTCCTCTGGGAAAAATCATTAAATCAATTAAAAATTATTTCTCATAAACAAATCTACACACTAACAAAACTGTGCGATGTGATTAACATTGTTCAACCAGAACTGAGCAAAAAGAGTCTTCAACGTCGTCGAAGCTTCTTCCTCCTACTTTTCTTCTCGAGATCATGCGTCCTAGTGTCTTAGATCCAAACAACTACAAAAGAGTTTTAAAGACCTAAGTATTCTGACTCGAACACGTTTCTGCCTTTGGCTGTGCGTCTTCTTTGCTTTCCTCTTTTGCATCGTCGTTGTCGCATTCAGGTGCTTCATTCTCTGTTGACTTGATCTTGTTGCATTCAGAATTGTAGTTTGAAGCCATGCATGTAGGCACTTTATTCTCAAAATTTTAGTATTTCAGCTTCAGTTTTTTTTGCTAATATAATATTGCACTCTTTTTTGGGTATGAATATAATATTGTACTTGAACAGTAAAATATTGATTCCTTATACTAAAAGTAATATACATAGAAATTCCATACTCAATGATTTATCTCAATCTCTGGTCCGGTTTACTTAAAACGAAATATAAAATTATATACTTACGAGTTTTTCACTTCAATCCTAATATACTGACCATGAGATGCGTATGTGTGTGTGTAGAGACCCAAATGAATTTCATCCACTTGTATTTTTTTGAGTTCACACTGATAAATGTTTCAGTAATAACAATTTCAAGGTAATACCTGAATGGATATGGATGCAGCAATCAGACTACAAAACCAAACCAGTGAAGAGTCTTTTCTTTTTCACATTGATAAGATTTCTTTACCTGATAAAGTTTACCAACGCATTTCCTGTTACATGTCAAGTATATTCGGATTGAAATGAAGATGTGAGAGGTTAAAATCGAGCACCTCAAATTTAGCCTCGGTTATTTAGCATGTCTAGAATAGTGTAAGCAGCTTTCTGAAACTGTTCTTTCTCCTCCTCGAGGATCCTTTTCTTCTCCATAGCAAAATCCTTTGATTTCTCAATCTCTTCATTGATTCCAACAGAGTTTTGATCGATCTCACTACAGGATTTGTCAACCAAGAGAGATAGAGAGAGAAAGAGAAAGAGGCATTGGATCAGCACTCAGTAGAAGCCATTGGTTTTGGTAGACAGAACATACTTACTTGACTAATTTGAGCATGTTCGCCATTCCCATCTGAACTTGCTGTGACATTTCTGCAATTGCGTTTGTCTTCAACACCTCAGGACATGGGTAAAAGGTTGCACAACAAATCCAATACACATTGTTCAAACAGATATAGACACAACATTGACTTGTGATCTCAATCCACCCACTGATCTAATCCATGGAACATATGATGACAAACCTTCTTCAAACGACTAATGTTGTCTGCTCATGCAGTTCAATAAGCCAACAAGGATCAAACAAACGATATTGGATAACTTTCCTTCTAGTTATTTGTTTATAGTCTAATTTGGCAAATATCAGGAAATGGCGACACAAGCGATAATCACTAGTGGTATCGAGAAACAATAGTATCACATTGGCGAGAGAAGCAACTAACAATGGCGATTCCTAATACACATCTCGATTCGACAGTGAATAAAGGAACGCGAATCCAAGTTTAGATGAAGCGATTAAGCCAATAAGGATGCGCATATTCGTCAAATACCAGATCATCGAGCATTTGATTTGAATATTTTCACACATCACGCTCATTCATGATTCCTAGGTCTGCCTAATGTCAGATTTGAATGGAAAAAATGATCACATGAAAAAGGGAAAAAAAAACAAACCGAAGACGAAACTCGTCAGATCCGATTCAGCTTCCTGACCAGGAAGTTGATGAGCAACAAGCTGCGATGGTGATTCCGCCATTATCTCCGAGTGAGAGACTATGAAGCGAAGCAATAGGTCGTGTAATTGCGAGGGAACAGATATTTTTGAGATGACTGTGCTTCGGCCTTCGCTCATTCAGAGACTCCCAAACTATATATATATATACTAGATTCATATCCACGCCATGCGTGGAGAAAAATATTCGTAAATTATATTTTATTAATAAATATAAATTAAATATTTATATAATTTTAACTTTTATTTAAAATTACTTTTAACATTAATTTTTGTATATATAAATTAAAAAAAGAAAAATAATTATTTTTGACGAATTTAATAGTATTTTTTGTTAGTTTAATAAAATATATTAATTATATAACCAAATTAATAACAATGATATACTTGTAATTATTCTAATAAGTTAAACTCATTTATATATTTATTTGAAATTTACTTTAGTAATGACACGTCAGCATGATATTTCTGTTAATAGCACGTCAGAGTAAAATTATTTTATTAAAATATTTCTCAAATAATGTATTAGTAAAATTATTTTATTAAAATGTTTCTCAAATAATGTATTAGGGATTATGGTAGTAACTTAAATCTAGTTATATTTATTTGAAATTATTTATATATTAATATATTAAAAATTTAAAGAAATAAAAGTATTGTTTTGCAAATGTAATCGTATCTTTTGGTTAGTTGAATAAATTATATTTATTCTCTAACCAAATTAATATCAGTGGTATGTATTGTAATTATTCTAGTAAGTTAAACCCTTTTATATATGTAAGCTGAAACTCCATGTGGCGTTGACACGTCAGCATGGTTTTTTTGTTATTAACACGTCAAGGTAAGGTTACTTTGTTAAAAAGTTTCTCAAATAATATATTAGGGATATACATATATATACAACAATTTTGAATTGAAGTTTTGTTTTTGAGGGAACAAACAAATACCAACAATAACTAAAAAATAACCAGAGTACCAGTTCTAACCGGCCAATGCAAAATGCTTTGTCCGACTTCGTCTGGTACAAATACCAAATCCCTGAACGGTAGATGTGTTTTTTCAAGCTTTATATTAATGGATCCAAACCGGAATTGGCTTTTAGAATCGATTTATGACAACAACAAAAAGTCGGACCGGCAAGAACCTAACCGAGAAAAATCCGACTGTAGAAATAACCGGCGAAGTTGAAAGAATTGATCGATATCGCCAGCAAGCTTTAGTAAGGCCATCTCTTTGCCACAATCACAAAGACGCATATATTAGCAGCGGTAACACCAGCAAGAAACCAGTAGAACCAGTCCAACCGGCTGCTATTCCATTCGCCAGCACTAACGGTTGTAAGGCGACGAAAGACATGATTTCTGACTATATATCTTTCTCACCGGACCGGAGAACGGACTTCAGCCAATAATCAAGCACTGTTAAGTTCTCCTAATCTTTTATCCAAAGTCTTAGCATGAGCTTTGCTCCCGCCAAAGAAATCCAAAAAGAATCGGCATGCAAGGCTGAAAACTCCTTAACACAACACCGCTAAAAACACTTTATACTAGATAGAAACTAATCGACCACCACATGACCTCCATGTACAGATATACTCGCCGTGCGCACCCTCTAAACCTTTACTCGATTTTCGCGCGGAATGGCAACCCCGACCGGTAGAAAAAGAGGCAACAATTGTGCCAATTCTCATCCAGTAGATGTGTTTCTCATGTATAGAAGTTTTTTTGTTCTGTGAGCTTATGCTCGTTTTTTCTACTATTGTATTCTTTTCTTATTTACCTTCGATTTTTGTGGGGTTTTTGATCTCGGATTGCAAGACACTATTCAATGAACCGACGTAATAAATAGCTCGTAGTTGGGACAAAGGAGATACTAATGGAACGTAAACAGAACATCACCTAATAAGAGACTGGCCGGAGAATATTAAAGAAGAGATGAGTCCTCAGGTTAAGGAGCCAATTACACAATGAATGGCCTCAAGTATTTTTTCCTTGAATACATCTCATAGCAAACAAACTTGAAACGCCATGATTACAAAAGCCAGATTCAACCTCGGGTTTGGCGAGTGTTGTATGATTTGCAGTTTGGGCATTTCTGAGCTACCACATGGTACTGTACCTCCGATTTTTTCCCACAGTCATTGCACAGAATTTGAACCTGTTTTGGCTCCATCAAAAGATTTACTTGTACAATCTGCTGTTTTCGATGAGGTGTAAGAGTTAGTTCATACTAACCATTCTGTTCTGGTATGGCTCTGGCATTGGTGTAGCAGCAATCTCCATGTCAAATTTCTCCCACACCTTTGACATGTCGCACACAGATTTAGAACAAAGTGGGCACGCATATCTGTGGGCATAATTTAAATCTTTCAGTTTAAAAATACCTACAATAACAGCTTTTGAAAACATGTCACAAGCCCCGAGTTATCTACTTATCTATACTTACTGATAATGTTTTCTCATCTCCTCCAAGCATTTTCGGTGGATTGTATGTCCACATCGCAAAACCGTCACATCATTCCGTGATTCAAACAGGTACTGGAAGAAAAACCGTGGAAAACATTTTTGTTAACAAGGGACGATCACGTTTACAGTGGAGTCAGTAAAACAAAACTAACAATAAACTTTACCTCAAAACAAATAGGGCAGTCGTGATGCATTGCTCTTTCAACACAAGGGTGACTGTTCTTGAGGAGGATTGAATAACAACAGCCTGCTTGAGAGTCAGACAGCTGTTTAGATTGTAAAAAAAATAAACAGATATTATAGTGTTCAGCTTGTACAGTTGAGGTTATCTGATGCATAAGATGGTTTACCACACTTGTAACAGTGAAAGAAATTTTGACGTCCACCAATTCTGGAATGAAAGAACTCAGATTTTAGTTACTTGTCCAGAATTATAGCACGTGGAGTAAATCAAACGTGTTGCACGTTAAAAGGAGTCCAAGAATGTACCTGCAAATTCCACACCCGTCGCAGTGATATTGTTTTTTAGACGTCTGGTAACAAGATAGCAACATAATGATTAACCAGCAACAATAGAGAAAGCTGGATATCTTAAGGCCTCTTATGTACCATAAAGAAAAAAGAAAATGGATACAGCAAACAAGCATAGAAATAAACTCTCCTCAGAAAACTTACATCATCATCATAGAGCTTGCAGGCTTCACAGAAGTATTTTCCCATGCATACTCCACAATGGATACAAATTTGGCGAACCTGGTAAAGGCCAGAGAAAACAGAATGTTGCTTTTTCAGCAAGTTAACAAAATGTTTGATATAGCATCTTTTCTATTAATGGACTCCTTCACTGGTCGTATCAACTCTCTGATTACATAACACACCAAAAGTTCAGGAAAATACAGGATTCAAACACACCTCCTGTTCCGTGCCACATAGTAAGCAAATAACCTGCAAAGAAGAAGAAAAGAGACATTGTCAACTGGGAATCCAACATAAAGTAATAAAACATAGAGCGACCAAGATATACAGACTACTTTACCTGTTCCACTTGGTGGCGAACAATATCATGCCTCTGATTCTGATCTACGTTTATATTGTTCTGTTTCCAAGGCATGATTAAAAAAAGTCCGTATACAGATCTTAAGAAAAATCTGAATTGCTAAGAAAACGCAGTTTTCTGAAATCTATAACTTGAAAGTTGAAATGAACAAGAAGACTTCTACCTTCGCCTCATTATGACAGTGATGGCAACCAAAGATCTCATTACAACAAGGAGCTCTAATGCAACACTTTCTTCTGTAGTGTGGACATCTACAAAATCATGGGGGAAAATAAATCCAACAAACATTTTCAACTCTAAGAAAATACAAACAAGAAGCAAAAATGTACCCATGCTCGATTAGTCCTCCACCAAGGACTTCGTTTATTAATGACTCTTCTGCTACCATTTCCAGAGATGCCGACTCAGATTGAGATTCTTCATTAATTGAATGTGGGTGCATATTTCTTGACATTTCCCTTCTCTCGGTCAGACTTCTGCGGTTGCTGAGCGAAATGCTTGAGTTGTACGTCTCCAATCACGAAATATCTGATGGAAAGCTTAAGATACCTACAAATAAGAAACGATTTAGAAAATATATTCCTCTTATCAAACACATCATCTGTCACCTGAAAATCCAGCAAAAAACTTGAATTGTTGCTTCCATCTACATTGCAGCAGACCAATCCAATCAGCACCAAGACAATCCAGTTTTGAAACAGCTCCAATCAGCTTTCTCCAAAAGGAAGAATCATCAAAACAAGAAGGTTTACAAGTATCATGTTAAACAACTAAATACAGCCCTCTTGGTTGATGGGGCCTTCACAGCAAAATAAAATCTTAGCACATTGAGTGCTCACTTCAATCCCTGAAATCTGAGGAAATCTATCCAGTTTTAAACCGGATATGCCCAACCTATTGTCAAAGTAAGATAAACACGATCAACACGGTTTGGAACTAACATGGAAAGGGAAGAACCGGTTAATGTCCAAAGAGGACAGACCTACCTCCCACTGCCATTTTGCACCAATTTTCTTCAGTCAGCACGAATCAAACAAAAATTTCAAATGGAACAAAAGCCTGAAAAGTACTCTTAGTTTATAGAAACTCATCTTTAAAGCTGGGCTGTTTTCTCTTGGACCTAAATTGTAACCCCGTAAATAAAGGAATTAAAACCTTCTGATACTGTTATCCGGAATATGCTACTACCATGATCACAACCTCTACATGCTCGAGGGAGCAAAAATTTCATCATGCTCAACCACGAGAGATGCTTAGGAAACCCAAAATAGGGCCATAGCAGAGATAGACAGACAAAAAGAAGTGAGTAACCTTCTTCAAGGACTACGAGGAACCTCTGTTAATCCACCTTAGATGAGACGACAAAGCACCGAGCAATCTTGGTCAAAACAGAGGTGGTCGAAAAATTATTGAAGAGTTGCATGATCAGGAACATACTTTAGGTAGAATGCAAATTGCACAAGTATGGGAAGCGAAAGGGTAGCAGAAAAGCGGGTAGAGGGAATCGATTTTCACTAGAATGATCATCAAGAAAGGAAGGTTTACCTATATATCTCATTCTCATGGATCCTTTCATCGATAAACCATAAGATACTAGAACCAAGCTCTCAGACTCACCTTGAAACTGGTTTGTACTCTCCTGAAACAGCACCTAGAATCTCTCCAACGATACCTGCCCCAAGAAGCCCCAACTCAATGACTGCCTCGTGGTCATGGTCATAGGTATGGTTCAATTCAAAGATGGGTCAGTTATATTCTGTTTATGGAAGACATAACGTCCAGCTTAACATCGTATATGTAACGTAAAAACCAAATCTGCTGGAGAGATTACTATATCATATGAAGGCCTATGAATTCTACTCGCTCCCCATCACACGGAATGTAGAGGAGTTCTAATTTTTTGACACGCCCAAGCTAAGTACTTTGCGGATTAGTTCCTCTTCTACTGAAATCTTCCAATTTTTATTTCGAAAACTATACGGTAATCGACTAAACTAAAGTATAAGAAAAAAATCAACCCCACGTTATCAAACAAAAAATCTCCAAGGATGAAGGATCTAATCACGGAAATAAATTAAAATCACACACTACGAATCTTATTAGAGATAACGAACTTTCGATCCGACGATCTCCACTGATCAGAATTTCAGAGAGAGAGAGAGACGCTAAGTTCACCGACGACAATTCCAGATGGTCCAAGCAAGAAATCTTCGATTGAGCGTGACGACGTCTGACAGAAGGAAATGAAGTTTTCAGTTGACGATACATAAGAAAAACCTCGTCTGGTTTTATAAAGGATAGAAGATGAGGCTTGGTTTTCCAGATACTTCGAACTTTGCCCGTTCTTCGAAATAAAAATATTTTATTGTTTAGCTGATTGCGAAATATTTACGACCATAATTTCGAGGATCCGAACAAAATAAATAAATAGCTCACTCGGACCCGATGCTCGACAAGACCCAAAGTTAACTCTAGACAAGAGAGTTGTTTGTTTTCCTTCACATTATATTTACTCTATGAGAAACGTGTAGTTTTGACATAATATTTAGGAATAGCCAGGAACGAATCTATACTATATTATTAATAGTCACGTCTAAATAAAGATAAAATAAAAATTAGAAATTCAAAATATTTGGAGGTAAATTATAAAAAAAATAATGAATGCAGAAATGATTTTTGGCCTATTTTTTTGTCAAAAGTCAAAGGTTAACTTGTACCCACATTTATAACAGTACATCCGCCTCTGGGTATAGCTTGTAAATTCTCTCTCAAATATAATATATACACATGAAAACATAAAAAACATTAAAATGATATTTAAATCATCTGAGAAAAGGTTGCGTGTTGAAATAGGTTTTATCGCGAAGACGTAAATCGTGACATGGCATCAAAATGATTGGAACTAATCAGTTTGGATGTCCCAAGAAAATTTTATTTACCAATTTATGACCCCAAGCATCAAGCTGATCCATATGGATAGTATGACCATTCTGCACCAATTCAAAAACTCCAGATTAATCGCAACGACACTAAAAAGCACACGACCTTAGTATCTGAAGATGATAAGTTGATATGTGTCGTCAAATGGTTGCTACCGTTAAATGTTCTTTATTAATGAATCTGAAAAAGCTCAACAACATGGAACAGGGACTTTCACTATATATAACTGTTTATCAAACAAAAAATATAAAAAAACTTTAAAAGAAACCACAAAAAACACATGCAATCTAGAAAGGACATGCAAGCCCTCCTATACTACTGTTCGTGTACTAAAGGTTTCACAGCTTGCTCTTTGTAACCTTCTAAAATCGCACTACAAACGCCGGAGACACACTTGCGCTTTCTAGTTTGTGCACATATATCGATCAGTCTATCGACGGCGGCAGCAAAGAGTTTTCAGGAATCTGAACCGACGGCTGTTGAGCACATGGAGACGACTGTGGTGACAGTGGAGGCAGTGAATATATCGGGGGACATGGTCTGACCGGAGCCAGCAGTGACGATGGTGGTGGAATAGGAGACGGCGCCGGTGGTGAGGAAGATGGTAATATGTGTGCCAGTGAATGAGGAAGAGAATGGCATGGAGTGATAGGATTACATTTGTATGAGTTACAATTGACAGGTCTCGACAAAAACACCTTACACTCCATCATCGATCTCTGCTCTCTCTCATCCTTGAGGCAATTCATCGTACTATTAATTTTTTCAAGATTACGACACGTGGATGGTTCTCCAGTGAAATAGTTAGACCCAAATCTGAAATCTCTAAGATTCCTAAGCGAACAGAGCTCTTCCGGTATTACACCAGAAAGCATGTTACGTTCTACGTTTAACACCTCCAGATTCTCCATCTGCCCCATCGATCCCGGCAACTCTCCGACCAGCCAGTTGTAACTAATATCTAAAACGGTGACGTTTTGAAGCAACCCAATGTCATCGGGTAGACATGACTGTAAACCGTTGTCCATCAGGATGATCTCTTCGAGAGTCTTACCCATCTTACCGAAACTCGTCGGGATACATCCTTCAAACCGGTTTGATGCAAGAACTAGAACCGATACCGGAGAATTTCCCATGTTAATCGGTATTTTGCTAACGAACCGGTTACTGTTTAGGAACAGAGCGTCTAGATTTTTGTCGAACAGAGACTCTGGTAATTCCCCTTCGAACTCGTTGTACCGGAGATCGAGGTACTTTAGTTTCGGCAAACCAATCACCAATTCCGGGAATTTACCAGCGAACCGGTTATTGCTTAGATCTAGTTCGTAAAGGAGACTCATCTGCGAAAACCCGTGTGGGAGGGTCCCACAAAACCGGTTCGAGTTGACGTGAAACAAAGCAATGTCAGTGAGGAGGCCGAGCTCTTCAGGGAGGTGACCGGCGATATCTCCATGGTTTAGATCGACGCCAGAGACGGTTTTGATCGGAGGGTCATCGAGGGAAGATGAGCATACTACTCCGTTGTAGTCGCACACACGGGATCCGAACCAGTTCGCCGTTAGATTCCACGGGTCAGAGATCATGGCCCGTTTCCACGCTTGTAATGCCACGTAAGCTCTCTCGAGCCGTACGTTTTCGAATATGAGGTACGGAGGTATGGTGGTAGGGTTGTCTCGGGTGTACAGAAGTTTCCGAGACCCATCAGGAGCGGCAGTGGAAGAGGAGATCGTGGAAATGCTGAGCAAGACCACGATGGCGGCGAACGATAACAAGGCCGGTTGATAAAACCTCATCACCCTCTAATGAAGTTTCGTTTTGTTATTCAATCTTATTGTTCTTTATTATTTTCTTTTTTGTTTTTAGTTTAAGATTTAAATCTGTCAAGAGTGTAAGCTATCGATTATTGTTTATTTGATGTGAGAGTGGAGTGAAAATATATGTGTTGCTATTTTTAGATCTTTAAATAGTAGACTATTTAAAATTATATTTTCCATTGCAGGAAATTGAGTTTGACCCAGGATGTCTAAAAAACTGTGATTTTCTTTATCATTACAGTTTTATTACAGCGCCACAACGAATAAAAATTACACGATTAGTTTTAGGAAGAAATAACCTATTTTCGTAATTGACCTGGCAATGTGAAATTTGTCCCACTAATTTAGCGTTTGAGAAAAAAAAACAAAACAGAAGCAAACTTAAAAATACATGGATAGAACAAATATGTGATGATGCTAATTTTTAGGAGTGAAACTTAGTGGTTTGTTTATTACCAAGTTACTATCTACGTGCAACTCACTTTTCTTACAATTTATCGAAGGATTTAAAGTATCTGACCCGTACACATTAACAACTTTTGACATAAAATAGTCGTTTGGCATACATGTTGACAGTTATAGTTAGTAACTTTCTCTTCACCTTGACCCCGTTATACATGTCAACGAATTTGAAAAAGTAAAAAGTTAAATAAATAACAATACTTTTTAATTAAAGGGTATTCAATTTACATATAAGGTAACAATTACACATATACGACTTTATCCGTCGTATAATTTGAAAAAGGGTTAAGCATACACTAGCAGACATTAAGTAAAAAAGGAACTAATAGATGACACTTTTTTTAAGGACATAAACAAATACAAGCAACTAGCTAAATCATCTTCCATTATACACAAAACCTTTTAAATGTCCTTCAAAATTTTAGTTTTAATTATACAATTACTCCGGGGAAAAAAATCTCTAAATTTTTTGTTGGGATTTGACATTAGAAAGCTCTTAAATGAAAATGACCTAGAAATAATATTAAAATTATAATTTCTCTAGTAATCGGTGTGGAATAATAAACGATAATGATTAGTGATTACGAACCTGATTCCCGGTTTATGGGTTTTGCCCTTTTATTCTGACACATTGAAACGAAAAGGTAACCACTTTTAATAGACACGTCACCATACTGGAGAAAATATCAAAGACTTGGTGGTGAAATGAATATTGGCGAAATAACCGGGTGAAGGATAAGAGATATTGCGTTTCCAAACAGGACCAACCCTGATGCGACCTTCAAGTAAACGCCCCGTTATTTTGATATTCCGCTTACGATAGTCCATTATTGAGATTTGAGAGTAGTTTTTTTCCTCCTTCCCCACTTTTCGAGCGCTTCTTTTTCTGGTAAGCTCATTTTCTCTATCGCTTCTGCTTCTACGTTGACGACGACGATCGTCGACGTGATCGCAGTTGTGGCGCTCACTTTTCGTTTTTATATTTGAATCAGTTTCTTCTGATCATATTTCTTCTGAAGAATTTGATCTGTTTATGTAGTCTCTTGATTTCTACGATCTATGTTCATGTGATAGCGCGAATCGTGTGTGATCTTGGTGATTTAGAGGCTAGATAGTATCTCTTTTTTCGTATGTGTTTATGCTGTCTATATCCGTTTCATTTCCTTATTCGCCTGTTTTTATTGCGAGAAGGCCTTAGAAACGCAGATTCGTCGATGCCTTAGGTTATTGGCGCTTCTATCGAAATCTGGTCGATTTGGATTAGCTTTGAACGATATCCAATGACTCAAGAAGAACTAGGGAAGCTGATCATATTATCAGGGCTTTATTTCTAAGTAGCGATTATCTCTTCGTGACATCAATTTTGATTTCCCCGTGATCAATGCCTGGAAAAAAACTAATTTTGCTGGTTGGGTCTCGCCATCTGTTAATTGATTTAGATTCTTATTGGTATCGTCATTGTTTAGGTCGGTTAGGAATTTTGTTGCTAGCGTGTAGATTTTACACCATAAGCCTGAATTGATTTTGTTTTATTCGAACAATCAATTTTGCAAGTGGAATTTTGGCAGTATTTCACTCAGCAATGAAGCCAGAACAATCAGCATTGAATCCGTTTGCAGCAGCTTATGTACCACTCGCCAAAAGAGAGGGTTATTTGGGCGATGAAAAGTTGCAGAATGTAAAGCCGGCTACAGATCACGTCCAGCACCAACCTCATGTAGCTCATGGTTTTGGAGTCCAAGGAATGGGAAGTTATGCAGCCCCTCAAATGTTTATGCAAAATACATCATCAGACATGAAGATGAGGGGTGAAGATTTGGAGATGGACATGGACATGGACATTGAGTTCCTATTAGTCACGTTCTCTGGTCTGTCACATGAATCTATCAATGATGTATACTTGGCCAACAATGGTGATCTGGACGCTACTATCGAAATGCTGAATCAGCTCGAGGTAATTCATTCACTAATCCAGGGGTTTTTGAAAACCTGCTGTAACATTGCATCTCCAGGGGTAATTTCAAGTTTACGATTTAACAAAACCTAAGCCTGTTATTGGCTTTTGATGTTCAATCCCAACAGATTTACAGTTCTGAAGCCCAAGAATACCTGCCAGACACACTGGACATTGGCGATGTACCTGAAACCACTGAGCCTTCAACCTCGACAGCTTCAAAACAAATTCACGCAAAAAGTGAAACAAGTGCATCATCATCCTCGGGTACCCCCAACGCCCATGTACCATCCTGATTTGATGAGTCTTTGAATGTGAAGTTTTATTTTTAATTTTATTTTGTTTCTTGTAATGGATGATATGAAGTTTAGGAGATCTCTTTCTATTTTCCCCCACACCCTTTGTTTTGTGGGAAAAGAGAACACAATGTATAGTTTCCTAAAAGATCAGTTTGAGAATTGGGATGCTTTTGTGGTGGAGAAGGCGATATTTCAACCTCTCTGTTCTTGTGATCATTTATTGTAGTCCTATCTCCTTTGCCCAAATTTACTGCTCAATTTCCTCTTTTACAGTATCCAAATCCAACTATCAATGTTAATGCTTTCGTACATTTTGTTTTTTTTTTAATAATAATTATTACCGAAATTTCAGATTATGTTATTTGTTAATGTAATATCCATTTCCCCAGTAACTTCAGAATTCGAAGGTCCAGGAACAATGCATTTTGAACATGAAGTCGAAATTGGTAGTAAAATATAACACGAGAGAATAAAGACAGTTTCGAAGTAATAATGTGTGTGGGTCTGTTAATGCCATATTCCAGCTACTTTTGCGGCCCTATGTCTCTTTTCCTGGGTACTGCTATTATTAGAATCTTCTAAATATGTCTTTTCTTCAAAAAGTAAAAAAATGGGGGAAGTAGATTCCGTGAACATCTGTGTGTTGGCAAAACCTGTCCTAATATGATTTAGAGCAAGTACCATTGTCTTGTCCAATAGAAAGGAAGGAAAAAGAAAAACCAAGTCGGTAATCTTTTGTTTTTCCTCCTTCAAAAAAACACTAGTCTCTCAAATAGACTTCTGCTTTTTTCTTTTTCATAAATTATAGATACACAAATCTTTACATCACCATTTGGGGATTTTGAAGATTTGTTCTTCTTCTTCTGGGTTTGTTTTACTGGAAGATCAAATTGAACTATATATTTTTTTTAAAAAAATAATCATGGGTTTGGATTATTACGACATCTTGAAAGTGAACCGTAACGCAACGGAGGATGATCTGAAAAAATCTTACAGGAGATTGGCTATGAAATGGCATCCTGACAAAAACCCTAACACAAAACTGGAAGCTGAAGCCAAATTCAAACAGATCTCTGAGGCTTACGAGGCAAGTTTATTTCTTATTTCCACGAGGATTTTTGTTGCTAAACTTCCTACCCTTGATTGATCCCTTACGATCCATTCATTTGGCTAAACTTAAGTTATATGGATGAGTTTCTTGTGATAAAGGAAAATGTATCTCCTCAAGCAGATTTTTCTGCATTGCTAACGAAAACATCCCACATTTTCATTCGTTTTGATCGATATGTATCCCAAATAACCCCTAAAGATGTATATTTTGATGCGTTTATGTGGGAAATGATTCAGGTTCTGAGTGATCCGCAGAAGCGAGCCGTATATGATCAATACGGAGAAGAAGGATTGAGCGACATGCCGCCTCCCGGGAGCACCGGAAACAATGGAAGAGCTGGCGGATTTAACCCGAGAAATGCAGAAGATATATTTGCTGAGTTCTTTGGAAGTAGTCCATTTGGGTTTGGATCAGCCGGTGGTGGTCCTGGAAGGTCGATGAGGTTTCAATCCGACGGTGGGGGAATGTTTAACGGTGGCGAAAACAATATATTCAGAACTTACAGTGATGGTATTGTGCCTAAGAAACCTCCACCTGTTGAGAGCAAATTGCCTTGTAGCCTTGAAGAGTTGTACTCTGGATCAACTAGGAAAATGAAGATCTCTAGATCCATTGTTGACATTAACGGGTAATCTTTATATCGATTTTATTTTTAATCCCAGTTCTGCAAAATCCCGTCCCTAGTTCCAAATATTTAGTGGTGTTTCTTTGGGTAATAAACTATTTGTGCAGGAGACATGCGCAAGAGACAGAGATTTTGACGATTGTTGTGAAACCGGGATGGAAGAAAGGAACCAAGGTCAAGTTTCCCGATAAAGGAAATGAGCAACTGAATCAATTACCAGCTGATTTGGTGTTTGTAATTGACGAGAAACCTCATGATTTGTTCAAGAGAGAGGGGAATGATCTCATCACAAGCCGAAGAGTGACGCTCGCAGAAGCAATAGGAGGAACAAGTCTGAGCATCAACACACTCGATGGGCGGAATCTGCCTGTTGGTGTCACTGACATTATCAGTCCTGGATATGAGCTTGTAGTTCCAGGAGAAGGGATGCCTATTGCTAAAGAACCGAAAAATAAAGGAGATCTCAGGATCAGATTCGATGTTAAGTTTCCCACAAGATTGACAGCGGATCAGAAATCTGCGCTCAGGCGGGTTTTAGCTGATTGAAGAAATGAGATCTAAATGCTCTTGGAGTCTTGGTGATGTATACCTTTTGTTGCCGTTGTTCGTTAATTCTTCCTTGTAAACAGTTTGTAGCATATCCTTCATGTGTCTGAAAACAATTTGTACAAATCCTTTGATTGCTTTGCTTACTTGAAATTCAAACTTTAAAGATTCCATTACTCAACGGGTTTACAATTCTACAAGGAAAAACTGATGATATATAAGTCAATACATCTAACAAACTATAATTACAGAAGAAAAGACACATTTTACAGACATCAAAATCCTCTACTCCTACGTGCACTGTACTGTGGTTGACTACCTGCGTTTTTATTGGGCCTCCATCCATCAGGTGGTCCTGCACCAGGCCGTTGAGCGGGTGGTCTAGGCATGGTTCTGCTATGAAATTGAGGACCCAACTCAGTTGAGAGGTCAGGAGGTGGTGGAGGTTGAATATGGTGGCCTGAGACTTGCGGTTGCCATTCAGGAATGTCGTCGTCGTCATCATCATCATTCGATGGTCGTTTACTACTATGAGCAGCTGAGCTTCCATACTTGAGAATCAGCTCCCTTACTTGATCCATGGACCGGGACTGAGGTGGCGGTGGTCGGGGAGACAAAGCAACCGGTCCAGTGGAGGAATTGAAGTTAAATTCTGGTAAATCATCATCGTCTTTCGCAGCCACAGGACCAAAACCAGGTGGGACGTCATCTTCATATCGATCAAAACCACCCAAACCATGATTCCCCATGGATGCAACAGTAACAGGAGGCTGATTCTTAACATTCACAATTCTAGACTTTATGTTTTCTGGAGGCAAAACAGAGCTCTTAGCGCCTGAAGAAGAGTGCTGATGTTTGAATCTGGGCTTATGGCGTGAGCTAAGAGACGCGTCTGCACGCCTCCAAACAACAACACCGATCAACCCAATATTGTCTGAACACTTGACCTCATCCAGATGGTCCTTGGAGATGATTTTACCCAGCAAATCTAGCATTTCGCCACGTGGCGGGCAGAGGTAAAGCTCGACCCCTGAAGTTGGCTCTGCGTAACCAACCCTTCGGTCAGCAACGTACGACTTCGCAACCTGACCCCCCAAAAAGGGAAACGTGAAGACTTTTAAGCAAACGAATAAATGCCTTTATTCAATAAAAATATGACCAAAATTAGAAATAATAATAATAATTAGAATTAGGAATCAATACCTCAAAAAGGCTGTCACGTTGGCTCTGTGAGATACCCTCCTTACAAACTACATTCATTACCTGCCAATCCAGAAGACAAAAAAAAAAAGAATTGGTTCAGTAATTAATTATTTACACTGATTACCCAAAAATGCATATACGAATATGTTTCGAGAGAATCTATTTTGGGTCATGATCTACACGTAGTTTATGGACTCTGGAGTTCTATGGTCTTGTCTGATTCCAGATTTTTGGCTAGATTTTGATGATTCTATATCCCAGTTAATGCCGCCGAACAATACATCTAAAAGTGATTTAGCATCCAAAATTTCATGAATTTTATACAAAATTTCAGGTTCAATCCATAGTTGATGCTCTGGTTCTTTAGTGGTCCCGTCCTGTTTCACACATGTAGAACAACCGGGAGCCTTGCATTCTGGGTTCCATGTTTAAGATAATGGGAATCCTATTATTGTGTCTGCATTTAAGAAATGACTTGCAATATTGAGATGAGAATTTTTTTCTGGAACTTTTGATGCTCTTAAATAAAGCAATAACAAAGAAGATACTGAATCTAATTGCTAACGCTAATGCTACTACAATGATAATGCAAGTAGTATACTTTAAATATACCATTAAGACACGGCTTCGAGACAAATGAAGCTCTTGTACAAATTTCCCAAAAGCACCGAGTCTCACTCTACCCTTTACCTCCACCAATGTTGGCCACTCGCTTGTCTTTGCTTTCTCACCACTGCACGAGCAAATTCAGTCAGAAATAATGTTCAATTCAGTGATAACTAATTCATGTATGTCTGAGATTCTTTTCTCATTCCATCTTTTCTTCAACAAATGATTTGTACTAAATTTCCTATTAAACCATTGTTTTTACTGTGTTCCAAATTTTACCAACTATTCGAAACAGCAAACAAGAGATAAAAGTTAAGGTAAATTAGGAGACTTGCCTCTTGAAAATTCCAGTGACTGAGACAACTGAAGAGACGCTAAGTTGCAGTATACCATCCCATATTATGTCCTCTTCAATGCTATCAACTAAAGGTGCTATTCCAGGTTTAGAGACATCAGCATCGTGTTTGACACCAGCATCCGGCTTTGGGGAAGTTAAATTAGTCTTTTCAAGTTTTGTTGTAGGAGAAACATTCTCACATGGCTCCTTTGGAGACTGCTTAGAAAATCTTGAAGGAGATTTTGAAAATGAGCCAACTTCTAAGTCACTCTTCTCAGATGCACTCGCTTCCTCCTTAACAGCATTCCCTTGTTGCGGGCTTCCAAAGGGAGGTTCTGACTTCAGAGACTCCATGAACTCATCAAGCGATACAATTGGAGGAAGAAATCCCACATCCTTCATCTCATCATCCATCGACAGACCTTGCATTGGGTCAATCTCCTCAGTTGAGGACACAGTCATAGCAGATGATGTTCTCTGGTCAGATTTTGTGTTCTCATCAATCGAGTTGTTTTTCTTTAGAGTGGATTTCGCAGGATCAGATGATTTCACGGATTTGGCCTTGGCTCGAGGTTTACTGAGTGAGGTAATTTCAGCAGAGACATCCACTGTCCCACTGTCAACAGGATCAATTTCTACCTGGAACTCACCTTTATGTGTTTTCCTAACCAGACTCCTGACATCAATGTCTGCATCTCGCAGGACAACCATCTCAGCCATCTCTTCTGCTTTCGCTTGCCGCCATTGAGAAAGCTCCTTAGAAGCAAGTTCCTCAGCTGTCATAGAACACAATCGTTCCGGAGCGATCTTTCCTAACATAACACTTTCTCTTAGCTCAGGATTGTTCTTATCCCTCAAATTGAATAAAAGAGACCGTCCCTTCTCTCTGTACTTTTTGTTCACACCTCCAAATAACTTGAACAATTCGAGCTCAATTTTAGATGCCAAGAGGTCTGGCTCCTCGAACATTTTTTCTCCACCAGATTGTTTCTCCCCAAGGTCTGAAATAGGTTCCAAAACCCATGAGAGGCCGTTACCCTGTAAAAGTTCATCGTTGGAAAAAATACTATCGCTGAAATGAACATCATCACAGGTGAAAACCTCGTCAAATTGAGTTCTCTGTACATCAGATTGATTAACATAAGTCATCTTTGTGTCATCAGAAGTCTCCTGCGACAAAATTCTACCATTGTCCAGCCCAGAACTTTGATCCGTAGTGGAAAATGCAGGCATAATGCCTTCATTTACTGGAACATTGGTACCACAGGCTGAAAAAGGCTCCCTACTTTCAGCTACTGGTACACTTGCTTCTTCATCTTCCGAATTCCTTTTCTCCTTTGGAGATTCCTCATGCTCCTGAACCAAAGCCAAGGCAGCTGCTAATGATTCTTTCATTTTAAATCTCAAAGACTCATTTCCTTCATTAAGTGTTTTCGTTGACCTTTGTAATGGGGCCACTTGTTTTGTCATTTTCATGTCCATCACTTGCTTCCCAAATTTTTGGGAAGCAGGTTCCATTTGCCTCACTTTCTTGGCAGGCATTGCTTGATATTCTGTCTTCCGAGAAAGAGTAGCGGATGGCATATGAACCAGCCCAATACTTGTTGAAGAAAACTGTTGTAGCCATGGTCTGTGATGCACTGGTTCTACCCGCTTATTTGGTACATCTAATTTCTCGGACGGAAAAACACCGGGAGTAGACTCTGGTGGTGATTTTCGTTTCCCTACCAATTGCAATGACTTAGGGCTACTACACGTAGCTAGCGACCTCTCTACAGCATATTGATGTACAACAGGAGTTTGCAACTGAGGTAACAAAGACTGAGAATTAACCAAAACAGAGGATTCGAAAGAGATGCCATCTGGCTCAAATTTGTTTGACAAAGGACCAGAGACAGATGTTTCAACTTTAGCCAAGTCCAGGTTGCTACTCGTGAAAGCCATAGGCTCTTCTTTCATGTCTGAAGCAGGCACATGCTGAACAGGAGGATCATTTGATGCTATTTCCATCAAATTCGGTTCTTCGAAATTACCTGGATCCGCTTTCAGAGTCTCCAAATGGGTAGAGATATGCTCTGCTCCAATGTTACTGGACATGATAAACCACAGCTATCTGCAACATTCACTTCCACAGCTGCCAGGGGTAAACAAATGTAAGAAATGGGTTAAAAAAGGCTTGAAAATTAAACTTCACTGGATACTAAGAAATTTACACGACATAAACAATTTTTTTTAACTCTACACATTCACATAGAGTGAAGCAAAGACACAATCAAGCTGTATCGTTATTTTCCAGAAAATTCAATCCTACAGAATATTTTGATTCCTAAAGAAAATAGATCTCAATCCTCAAAATCGTTTCGCCATCTCAACTCAAGTACACAAAACAATCAAAACCGAAATTAAAGGGACAAAAACTTAAAACCGACACAAGACTTAGCAGCAACCAAATCGAACACTATTAGTAAAAATTAGATTCAATCATTATGAAATTGACAAGATATGAATGCTAAAAGACCCGACCAGAATGATTCAACATGGGAAAAGGCTCAATTGAATCGAACGGTTGTATCTCGTGAATACAAAACATGGCAGCAAATAAAAGTTTACCTGAAAACAACGAATCAACCAGAGCAGATAGACGCGAAAGGGAAAATGAAACCCTAGGCTTCCGGATTGAAGAGGAGACGAGAAGAGTTTGTGTTAATTTTCAGCTCTTTCGGTGACGAACAAACAGACAAACATTTCGTCTTCTTTCTCTAGAAGAGTGGTCGACGTGGAGGGCACATGTCAATATATATTGCCAAATTCTATATGGGCTAGTTGAGCTACAAAAACAAATCTATATGGGCTTTAATAACACTAAGAATAAATGGGTCTTGACGTACCTGTTACTTAGGATTCCTCTCAATGAATCCAACGGTTGGATTTACGTGTAAGCGTCTCATCAAACGGACACTATAATTGCATGCGAATATGTTAATTTAGATAATTGTCGGAAAACGGAACAAAGCTGCTATTTTCTCGAGAAAAAAAATTAGGAAGCAATTTTCCTGCACTTGCTATTTTTTTTTCAGCAATCGAGAAAAAAGGAAAAAACAATCAAGACTCCACAAAGATCATAAGTTTTTTCGATCCAAACCTTGTTTTATACGCTCTTCTTTTCTATCGAAACGGCGAAGATTACACTGTTTTTTGTTCTTTCACCACCCAGATTTGCTTTTTTAGATTCAGTATTATTTAATCAATCTAAAGGGTCTATTCTTTCTCTCCCCCCTCTCTCTCTCTATCTCTCTAGGAATGTCCGTGGATACTGGAATCATGAGACTAAGATTTGGGGAGAAAGCAGGTAATGATTAGGGTTTCCAAGTATTGGGGGATATAAAAGTGGCAACCTTTTGTTTCGGATCTAAACCACATTCCACGGGGATCTCATAAACATATTCCACTTTTTTGTGTTTCTCTGTTAGATCCGTCTTCGAATCGGGGAAAATTTGGGCTCTTCGTTTCATCAATTGATATGTGGATTTGAGCTTGCTCTCCCCCACTTTTGACTCCCAATTTACATCACTGCTTTTTTGTGAATTTTGGGAAGAATGTTCAAGCAATTCCTGAGTAAATTTCCAAGGAAGTCTTCAAAATCCGACTCGGCAGAGCTCAATCGTTCGAGTTCGGGTTCGATTCCGTCACCAACTCAGAGATCCGGAACCAGTGGGGGCTCAGCACCGGTTCGATCAAACTCAGGGAAGCGTATGTCATCTGCTGTCTTCCCAGCAAGCGTGGTTGCTGGAATCGAGCCGTTGGTACCGTTCAAGGATGTACCAAACTCGGAGAAATTGAACCTCTTTGTGAGTAAAGTTAGCCTCTGTTGTGTAACGTTTGATTTCTCCGACCCAAGTAAAAACTCGATCGAGAAAGATGTGAAAAGGCAGACATTGCTCGAGCTTTTGGATTTCGTAGCTTCCGGTTCTCTTAGATTCACTGAACCAGCTATCCTTGCAATATGTAGAATGTGTGCTGTTAATCTGTTTAGAGTATTACCTCCAAATAACCGGTTTAGTGCGGGTGGTGGTGAAAACGACGATGACGAGCCTGTATTCGATCCTGCCTGGCCGCATTTGCAAATCGTTTATGACTTGCTGCTTAAGTTTATCACCTCACCGTGTCTTGATGCTAAAATGGCAAAGAAGTATCTAGATCATGCTTTCATTGTGAGGTTACTTGACCTGTTTGATTCAGAGGACCCTAGAGAACGGGAGTGTTTGAAGACGATTCTGCATCGGGTGTATGGGAAATTCATGGTTCACAGGCCATTTGTCCGCAAGTCCATGAGCAATATATTCTACAGGTTTGTGTTTGAGACAGAAAAGCATAGCGGAATTGCAGAGCTTTTGGAGATTTTTGGGAGCATAGTTAGCGGATTTGCATTGCCTTTGAAAGAGGAGCACAAGATCTTTTTGTGGAGAGTGTTGATTCCGCTGCACAAGCCTAAATCTATTGGAAACTACTTCCAGCAGCTATCTTACTGCATCACTCAGTTCATAGATAAGGAACCAAAACTGGGAAGTGTTGTGATAAAGGGTTTATTGAAGTTCTGGCCTATCACTAACAGCCAGAAGGAAGTGATGTTTCTCGGGGAGGTTGAAGAGATTTTAGAAGCAATGAGCGTGATGGAATTCCAGAAGGTCATGGTCCCATTGTTCTTGCGGATTGCCTGCTGTGTCAACAGTTCCCACTTTCAGGTACGTTCTTCTTAAGAAACATTTTTAATCTCAAACAGTCAAACTTCTGGGAAATGTTAAATGGTTTTACCAATAGTTTTCTTGACCTTGATTTTGAGTTGCGTTACATGTCCATACTTAGCACTCATATATTGATTGATTTGCTAATAATAATCTCTTTGAAAGCTTAGTTGAACCAATCAGGCTTCCTTTGTTTCAGGTTTCTGAAAGAGCCTTGTTCTTGTGGAACAACGATCAAATTGTAAACTTGATTGCACACAACCGGCAAGCCATCCTACCAATCATGTTCACTGCCTTAGAAAGGAATTCTGAAAACCACTGGAACCAATCCGTGCTAAACTTAACCTTAAACGTGAGAAAAATGTTCTGTGAAATGGATGAAGCTTTGTTTGTGTCTTGCCACGCCCGCTTTCAGGAGGACGAAGCAAACAAATGTTTAGCAGCGGAAAAGAGGAAAGAAATTTGGGCAAGGCTAGAGAACGAAGCAAGCATGAAGCCGATAACAGGAAAGACGGCTGTTCTTGTAAACCCCTTTAGCAACCTCCATTACCTGCTAAATAGCGCTTAAACCAATTCTCAGACAGTTTATCAAAAACTCTAGCAGCAACATGAGAAGAAAGATGAATTCGGCTTGCTTAAGCTTTGGGTCTGGGAAATTATCGTATGTAATATTGTATAACTTAAATGCTGTTAGCTTTGCGGGTTTTATGATAAATCTCTTGCTTGCTCTAAAAGTGAGGAAGCAATGTTACCACGCCGCAAATTTTTGTATCAAACTCTTTGTATTCAGTTGAAGTTTATATAATCCTTCTTCTTTCAAGAAAATGGGTCTATGGATATGATTCCCCCTCCGTACTTCAGTGACAACAACAAAACAAAAACACAGTCTGTAGCCAGAAACAAATGTAGAGTTATGGTCTCTTCCTCGCTTCAAAGACTAAGGTCATGGAGGAAGAACGTCTTCCCACGGTATAAGATGGACCTTTCTTCGGCTCCAATACACCACAAATGCCCTTGCAGATTAAGAGTCTCTTTCATTCCTGCTGTTTCCCACACAAACCCAAAGAGCCCTAAGGCCCTGTCTAATTGCTTGATCCCCCTCTCCAACATTTTCTCATCCATCGAGGTTAAGATCCTCCCCATGCTTACGCTCAAGAACGCGCTCTTCTCCTTGTGAAACCCTCCACGGAGATCAACTTCGATATCACGCACACGGTCGTAGAGGAAATACACCAGGAGAGTAAACAAACACGGCGAAGGATTGCCCAACATCTTTGAAAGCTTTCTATGCACAAGGTGCTCTTGATGTCTAACCTCTCTGAATCCAATAGTACTGTCTAGAAACACATCTTTGATCTGTAGCAGCCCTTCTTTCATCGATACAAGCTTTTCCAGATGGTAAAGTACTTTGGTTTCTTCATCATGTTCGAGATACCTTCTCAGATCATTGACCATGTCAAGAACGTCTTCCCATTTTGCAGAAGCATTTGCTTTTGCGTATCTAGATGGAACAGGTCGCATCCATGAAGTTGAATTTTCGGCTTCATATGAAACTGATGATTCAGATAAGAATCTGAGGCAAGACAGTATCACTTGCTGACCCAACTTTGTGGCTTGCCTGGTCTCGGTATGTTCAACTAACCAATCAACTTCTTCTTTGAGACCATTCAGTATATCTTCAAGAGTACCTCTCCATATACGATACTGCGTGACTTGTGAACATACGGTACACCTCACCAGCTTCCGCTGTTGCGCCGATATGTCAAGAAAGTTGCTAACTTTGGTCAATGAATTCAGTACGAATGGCTCTCTTTCGGTTTCAGTCCCGAATATTGGGAGCTTGAAGCGTCCCTGTTCTCTGAGCTTTTGCTGAATTGAAGGAGACCCAATGAATATTCTAGCCATAGACTTAAAAGCATGCATTTTCTGTTTGATACAATCATCATAGATGATGACACCATTGATGTCCTCGAGCTTCCCGTCGACTAAATCGAAGTCTTTCAATGCACGGGTTAGTTTTCTCAGAACGGGGAGTTTCTTTTGGTACCATTCATAAGGCAATTCTTCTTTGTAGGAACGAACAGAAGAATGATACGAAACCCGGATTGAACGGAAGAAGCGACCTTGGTTTGCCCTGAAACAGATTTCAGAGTTTATAAGCCTTGTTATGTGATGCCCACTACCGCACATTTGAAGCAGCTCAAGAAACAGCAACGGGCTAATGGTCAGACATCAAGTTATAAAAAATCGGACCAGAATGGAGCAGGGAAAAAGAGAGGAAAATAGTCAAAAAGTCTCTCAAGGGAATTTCTACAAACACTTTGCATGCAACACTTTGGAACCAAAGTTCACAATGAAAATAAGGTCATAACTCATCCACAGATATCTCCAAGAAATCAAACTTGTATAGAGAATCCGTATCGCGAGAAGAAAGTAAAGTGAATTAGGAAAAGAGAAAGGAAGCTTTTCAGATGAAAAGTGAGGCAGTGAGAGAGGAGATGGAGTCGGGAAGCGAAGAGACTGTATTGCGTTTGGATCATAAATGGGCCGAACAAATTAGAGTATAGAAAGGCCCATTTTTATTGTTCTGGGAAATATCGGATTTGAGGTCAAGTGTTTATTACCTCTGCTTCCCCAGCTGGAGTTATAATCAGATTTTCAACAATCATTTTATGACTTGTTCTCGATCATCTTCTTTAAATGTAAAACTCATGAACTTGTTCTTTAGACGCGAAGACAAGTCGACTACACTGTAAAACTCATGAACTCGTGATGCGATCAATTATGGGCCAGTTCTTTAATAGGCCTTGTCCGGCATGTTTGAACAACTATTCCGTACATGCAAAATAGTGATGCAAGATTTGGCATTTTTGGCTCTCTGTGATATCTTTTCCATCCCCAACCCCAACTCTATTTTAAAATTATTCTATTTTAGAATAAGAAAGTAGACGAGATCGTCTTAGGCATTGGGGAGAGAAGAGCACACGCAGCGAGGGGAAGCTTCTTCTACTGTAACACTGCGTGCAGTTCACGCTCCGGCGACATTATTTTTGCGCAGTTACTTGCGCATTTTTTCCTTTCCGAAAATCAAAGTGTAATCCCGAAGTCCAACCTGGGAACTTTCCTCTTGTTAAAATAGCGCATTAAATGTTTTTCTTTTGCAGTTTACATGCAAGTAATCTTCTTCATCTTTACTCACAAACCTTAATTTCAGAACCTATCCTTGTTAGAAGCTGAAGGGAAAACCCGAGGAAATGTTGCCCAAGAGTTCTGATAAGCTCCAAGAAAATGCGAGCAAGCCTAGCTTCTGCAAGTCTCTGTCTCTGGGAGAAGTCTGGAAATCTAAAGCCATGGTAACTCATATCTGTCTCTCCTCCTTTTTATTCTCTTTTTCCGTGAAAAATCTGTGTACTTTACACATGTCCTCTGTTAAATTGCTTCTTCTTTT
The DNA here is from genome assembly GCA_018901945.1 of Pugionium dolabratum. Classification (NCBI taxonomy): domain Eukaryota; kingdom Viridiplantae; phylum Streptophyta; class Magnoliopsida; order Brassicales; family Brassicaceae; genus Pugionium; species Pugionium dolabratum. The sequence goes on along the minus strand of JAEVFF010000250.1, from coordinate 494,234 downwards.
TGCTTACGATGCTGCTGTGAAAACAGTAAGGCGTGACAATCGTTTCGTGTTTTATTTACCTGTTTTTACAGACAATTCACTGTATATTATTACCCGTCTCTTGTTGTTCGAAAGAGCTCAGATATTGCCATCTTTCATGGAACTCTGGGGAGATTATTAATATCTCCACAGGGAGGGTCAGATAATTGCACAATTCCTCTTGTTTTTTAGCTCTGCTTTCCCTTTACTTTGTGGAAACTTTCTTGTGACCTGTTTTATGACTTACCTTTACGTTACAGGTTTCATTTCACTTAGTGTTAGTTTTAGTCCTCATCATACCTTTCTTTCTCTTTAATTCTTGATCTACAAATCAAGATTTTAAGCTCGTCTTTTGCTGTTTTTATTTTCCTTTCGGAAGTTGTAGCTCATGTCAGTATTGTTTGTTGTTGTCAACTGTTCTGATTTCTGGGTTTATGAAGAGGATTATTCCTGAAGAGTTTGTGAGAAGCACGCACGGGGCTTTTGAGCACAGAGTAGTTTTCAGTGTTCGTTGGGGAAGTTCCTGGCATCTCTGGCTCGAGCGAGACAAGAAAGGTCTGTTTATGGTAAAAGAAGATTGGGATGAGTTTGTGGATGACAACCTTTTAGGTCCAAATGATACCTTGCTCTTCAAACACGAAGACACAATGTTTCTTCAAGTGCAAATCTTTGATAAAGATGGAAAAGAGATCATCTCTGCACCTCTTAATGCTGAATCTAAACCGCTTCATTTTAAGCCCCAGAATTCTCCCCAGGAGACAAGCACTGCCTTTGCCTCTGGCTCTGGTAAGGCTATTCAAAAGAATCATTTTGATGTCCTTAAAAATTCAAAACTTTTTTTATCTACGCCAAAGTTTAATTCTTTTTGTTCTGGCGGAATTCTCAGCAAATGGAGGAACAAATGACCGTAGGAGACCGGGTTGTGCTCATGTCGAAAACCCTGAGCGATACCTCCTGAACCCCAAAAGCCCTTACTTTGTAAAAACGCTGACAAAAAAGAATGACGTTCTGGTAATAATAACGGTGTTTTCAGAGTCAGTTCTAATTTTACTCATAAGATTTTCAGTTTATCTTCAATGGGATGACTTGTCTCTTTTTATTTTTCACATGTATGTGAAAGTAGTATGTGAGCCGACTGGCTGTTCAGAAGTATGACTTGGAGTTTGGCCCCGCTAATTCCACCATATACTACATTCTTCCAGAGGGAAAAGAGGACGCCTTGATTAAGATCTATGGTGGTACTCCTTGTATCAGTGGCTGGGCGAGTCTATGTCGAAGGCACAATCTGAAACCTGGAGACAGTGTGATTTGTGAGCTTGAACGCTCAGGCGATCTGGTTACGGCTGTAAGAGTGCACTTCGTCAATTAGTGATGAGATGAGTCCTCTCTGCTAGTCTCTTTCCCGTGAGTTATAGCTTTCTAACATAGTTCCAACTTGCTATATTATTAAAGACAAATGTGACCCCTATGTTGGTTGGTTAAGCGAACTTGCTTGCTACATTTCTTGTTCTTCTCTTGCTCTGGTGTAATTTGGAGAGTGTTTATTAACATTGGGAGAAGTTTCTACTGTTTGTTTTTTGGTATAAGTTTAATAGACCTTAGACTCTCAAGTACTCTGATACATAGAAAGGCAGTGGTTAGAATATCTTATATCTTGCTTTTAATTAGGATTACAAATTGCTGTTACAGTGTAACTTGTTGAGATAACTATCACAGACCAAGATTACTGCCAACCCGCGAGCCTTCTTTCATGTTACAATTCAGACCATACGCTGAAAGGTAGAACAAAATCCATCAGAGAAGGAATAGGAGATACTGAACGATAGTTCAAACAAGATTGTATTTCCCAATAGATAGATCTAAATTCACGACTCGTGCAAGAGAAAATGTAAATACTCGACGAAAGTTCCAAAAGAGCCATCACAACACCTGCCGATCCGTGGAAAATCTGGCCTCATAGCCTGGATTGTTTACTTGGGATAGGAATCGAATTGGTTGTAAAAAAATGCCGTCTTGCTCTGGAGGTTTGCAAGTTTAATGACCTTCACTTTTTGTTGCTTTATTCGTGTTTTATACATTTGAGTATTGTCACGCGCCTTTTTCAATGTATTTGAGATATGGGGCTTTCCTTCTAATCAGAGGCTTTGCCCGATTTAACGATGCTGACCTCGAAAGAAACCTGACTTAAGTTTGAGTTTTGAAATGCCTTAACATCCTTTCTTATCTATAGAGCAAGCAAAATCCCAACTTCCATTTTTCTCGTGATGATTAGAAGGTGTCTTTACCTTTTAACACAATTATTAAGAACAACACTGAACAAGCTTGTTTCAAAGTCTTGACGAAGTTTTTGGGGAAGATGAAGTAATTGCACCAAACTTGTGCAATTTGTGTAAATTAAGCTATTGGCATGTTTAGTAGTCCAACTTAGAAGCTTTCTTGTTACTCGCTGGATCAATAGATGTCTGAATCCAGCTTAGGAATTTCCATTTTATTCGCTGGATTATAAAAAAAGGAAATAAGAACTCTCATATATGTATATATATGGTTCGCATACACCTTTATTCTTACAAATTTGTGAAGAACTCTCCATTAAAAAAAAAATTAAAAAAGGCCTACAAACATAAGAAAACAGCAACGTTTCTTTTGCCTTCTCATGCATAGAAAAGCAAGGCCCATCTGCCTATATAATACAACACTACCTCGTAAACAGACCTCTGTTTTTTTCACCATCTCTTTTGAATAAAATCAAAACACACCAAAGACAATTTTTAAAGAAGAAAGCCCACACACTTCATTTCTTGTAATAAGATTGCTTCATCTACGGTTTACGAACGCTTAAAAGCTTGACATCGTCGATCACAGGCCCACACAATGACGAGAAATCATCGCTCCTCATGGTATAGAAAGTGCTGTAAAACATAACTCTAGTTCTGGTCGAAACCGCCACAAAACGGATTGAAGCTCGTTTAAACCCTCCCGTGCCACTCGACTCGTAAGGAACCTTCAGCGTATCTCTTCCTGCAAAGGCCTCGACCACCATTGATCCATTGCATGCGTTGTTGGCGTCTCCAACCGCAAAAGACAGGACGTATGTCTTTCCAATGACAGTCCGAGCCACTTGAGCGATGGCGCTCTCTTTGCCAGCCACTAGTTCAATGGCTCGGCGGCCTTGTGGGATTGAGAAGTGTTCGGCGTCTACGTATTTGACGGCTTTGAGAGACTCCACCATCCAACCGGGTAAAGGAGAGTGGTCGTCTTCTATGAACGGTGGGATCAGAACTCCTGTCGTCGCGCCAGGTAGTACTAATGGACCTTCTTCAAATCCTCCGTTTTTCAAAATGTTCTCTGTCAAATTACACAGAGAAAACTCTTCACTCATTGATCTCTCGGTTTTTGTAACATTAACAAAATTAAAAATAAACCGATCTAATCCCGAGGCTAAACCGAAATACTGATCCAAAAACCGAACTAAATTTTCAAATGGTTAAAACAGATTCATGTTGTCTAGAACTGATAAATTGAAACTGAAACCAAAAATAAAAATGTGTAACCTAATTCTCTTTATGAAATCAGAATTTCTTTTCATTAAAACAAAACACAGAGCCGAACCGAAAAGAACACGGTTCGAAACTTAACTCCTTTTTTAAATAGTTACATTTGTTTAATAATCGAATATGAATTTCGGAAAAGATAATAAGTCCATCACCAATGAAAACAGAGCAAATATAATTTCATAACATCAGATCTTCAAGAACTAAAGAAAACAGAGTAAATATAGTGTAACTTACTGTTGGTTGGTCGAGGAGGATAAAGAGCTCTCATAGCAACACCATCAATGAGTGGTCCACACGCTGGATCCTCCTCTTCACCTGGATTATGTATAACTATATCTGCGATCTCACTCTCCGCCTGAAACGCCCAAGCATAAAGATCCCACCCACTGCTACTGTACACCGTCTGTACAGGAATCACACCCGAATCAGGTGCCACCGAGATGTTAAGCCGCTCGTCCTGAGCGCACGTCCTCGCGGCACTGAAAGTGAGCGAGTAATACATTCCTTTCACCACTTTAATTCTTTGTTTGATCGATGCTTCGTTTCCGAGCCTGACGGCGAATTTTCCGGCGGGGACAACGAGAAGCATGTCTCCTTGTTTATGTCCTGAACTTATGTACTCGACGAACCCTGTGACTTCCCAATTCGGGATCGCCATTTTATTCAACACTTCTGTTCCTTTCATGTCCGATGGTTTTGGTCCTAACTCGAAGTCGCCGTTTGGTAACATCCCTATGTAATTACCAAATCGCCCTTCCGAATGTTAGGAAATGTTCTCTTATTTTTCACATTAAAAAAGAAAAAGACTAGGCACGTGAGGTGTGTCCGAGAGACAGCCTAACTGGGCCTGTTTATCACGGGCCCACTCAACTTCGTTGATTAGAACTGTCCAAAAGCTTTATGGCGGTGTGTTTGTGTCAGAAAACGGGGTTAAAATTGTAAAAGTCTACATAAAATTTAAAACTGTAAGTTGGTTTGTGTACTATTGCTAGCAGAAGCAGGTACAATAATATCATCATAATCATTCAAACAATTAATGACAATTTTTCGCATTGTACTGATTACTTTGACTAAATTTTCTTATCACTTCTTTTAAAAATTTCTGAATGAAATGGGGTTTCATATCCACCTTTAATTTTTACATAAACTTTTGTGAAAAAGAAATTACGAAGCCTGACAAAGGAGATAGCCATAATTTACCCAACGGTTCAAAAAGAGGACATCAATAAGTAGAGAAAGAATTTGTATATTTCCTTATTTTAGTAATAAATCGGAATTGAGGAAAGAAAAATAATGGATAATGTATGAAGTAAGGTCAGATGTTGGTATAATTATGTAGAGGTGTAAATAAAGCTTACCATCACGGAAGGAGACGGCTGAGTTAACGGTGGCGATGAGAAGAAGGAAGAGAGACACGAGGGTGACGCCTCCCATTTTGACGGAAGCTGAGAGAGTAAAGAGAGTGTGTGAGTGTTTAGTGTAATAAACAAATAGAGTTGGGGCAATTGTTTATAAGGAGGTGGAAAAATTAAAATACCCTTGGATGTTGCTCTATATTACGAGTTTATGCCACTGATGTGGTTCGACCGTCCGAGTACCCCACGTGGGGTCGTGACCTCACATCTTTATCAGAGATTTGGAACATCAGGGGTACTTCCGGGATTAAAATTAATTAAACAAAAATAGTTTAATTTCCGTAAGACGGTGCATGAGATTAAGACCACTACAACAACAAAAACTCTTAAACATAATTAAGGTTGATTCACATGCCATAACACTTACGTCCAAGATTGTGAAAGTAATTGATATATATATATATTTAGTAATAGTCTCCAATAGTAATCTTACATCTGAATCTACATGATCTATCTGAATTATTATGATTTCTGTGGACGGACAATTTGTGTCGTTTTGATAATACCACGAGGACTCGTGGTTAATCGTTTAACGTGGCATGTGTTACACCAAAAGAAAATGTTCAAAAAGATTATAAATCCTGTTTTTTTTTTTTTTTAACTTTGCTAAGTACTCTTTTGTCTTCTTTGATTTGTGCGCCTTTTCATTTTGTTTCTTGGCTGTATTTTTAATAATAGAAATGAGAAATGTGTAAGTTATGGAAAGGGAGCCTTTCACTGGCTAAGAATTGCGGTTTCTAATGTCGGCGAGAAAAGATGGTCTCAGAAATGCAGAATTTCGTCTTCTTTGTATCCTTATCAGCCCAAGGGGAACTAATTTCCGATCAAATTTATTTCTATGTTCTCAAGGAATGTATTTCTCGAATTATCTAAAATCAATTTAACATTAACCGGATCATACTAGTAAATGTTGCTACGTAAAAAGTGGTAAATATTATAAATATGATATCGATTCTTCTTTAGAATTTCATGTTTTTCACTTCATAGTCGGGATTTGACGGTGCACAATATTCGATATGGGAAGATATCTATTTTGCTTTCCAAATTCATACATCACATCATCTTTACGACATATTCATCATCACCACCACCGTTTCCTTCGTCTTTTTCTCCAAGTACTACCACCTCCATGATATTCATTATCTCACACAAATTCATATTGATTTATCTGAATGGTTTCTTCTAATACCATGAAAAATATTATTAAATATGATATTATTGTGTTGTGTTTAATACAAAACCTTAAGATACAATATTAATATAGTGATTAGCTTTGAGATATTACTAACACCAAATAATGTTTATTTTCTTAATCCAACTCCAACACATAAATCAAAATATATGATAAGAATGATATGAAGATCTAGAGAATTTTTACTTTATGATCAGATTTTGATGATCTACAGTACATAACTTACTTCTCAAATTATCATTAATAAAAAGAAATGCAACTTCCACCTATATATTTTGTAAATGACGATATAAACCCTAAAATATTATTTTGTGGCTCGAAAAACTTATATAAATCATATGTAAATTACACGTATTGTTGAAACTATGTCTCTACCTCTTACATCCTAAAAATAGTCAATTCATTTTTTTATAAAAAAAATCTTACTCTATTATTTGTTGGTGTTACGCTTGCCAAAATAATTGATCCACGAAGATACATAATGGCACAAGAGAAGAATTAAATATAGTAGACCCATTGATTTGAGTTGCACGAAATAAAATCATCATGGATGAATAGTAAATTATGACACATAAAGAATTAAGAAGAATTATGGTGAGTAATAGCAAGACCTATGAGATATCAAAACTACAAATAAAAAAAAAAAGAAATAAGAAAGAAGTTACCACTTTTTCGAAAGCCACACACTTAGAACACATACTAATTTTTATTTTATTTTTAAGTCCAAATTTAATATATATAGCTCGAACTTATCTTTTCATTATATATAATACGAATTCTTTATTTAAATATACTTTTGAGGGTTCTAGTATGTTTGACATTATTTTTTCTTTAATAAAATCTTTTTTTTAGTTTCGAAATTGTTTTAAAATATAAATTACTGCTGGCAAATTTTATATGTAAGTTTTAAATATCTAAAATCGACACAAGATAATTAATAGCAACCAAACTAAACCAAAAATGATCAATCCAAAAAATCATACGGAAAATAAATTGCAATGTGGTTGTTCTTGAATTTGAAGGTTTATTGATTGAGTTCGATTACAAAGAAAGGAATTGCGACATGAAGAAAGAGATTCTAAACTGAGTAAATGAGATTTTATTGATTATGTGATTTCAAATATATTGAGAATTTATTATCATAACATTAATTACATGGTGGTTTTGGGATTATGATGGAGTAAATGAAATGTTATTGAAATTATAAAAATAATTTGGATGTGATGTCGAATTCGAGAATTACGATTTGTGGTTCCCTTTGTATTTCTAGTTGGAAATAATATGATGTGTTGATACTTATGGGAATATTATAATAATGCTATAATAGATAATAAGTAAATATTGATTAAGACTATAAGAACAGGTTGGAACAAACTCCGATCACTACTTAAAAATGTTGTGAAAATAATACGATAGAGAAAAAAGAAAAAAGAAGATAAGATACGTCCTAAACGTGGGTAGGCCCAATGGGTAAAGAATAACTGGGGCCCGTTTAATAAAAAGAGCGCAAAAGGCAAGATCATGCCTTTGTCTCTTTTAATGGCCCATCACCTTATCTCTCCGTTCATAATATAATTGTAACTTTATCCTACAAATTTTTTTAACAAAATAATTTCATGTTAATAATAAAAATTGACTTATCAACACCATAACGAATTTCAGTTTAAATATATAAAAGAGTTTAAGTTATTAGAATAATTACAACACATGTCATTGATATTAATTTGGTTAGAGAATCAATATATTTTATTCAACTAACCAAAAAATAATATTACATTTACAAAAAATATAATTTTTATTTCTTTAAATTTTTAATATGTTAATTTATAAATAATTTCAATAAAATATAAATAGATTAAATTATTACTTAATCCCTAATATATTATTTGAGAAACAATTTAAGAAAATAACTTTACTATCACGTGTTAATAACAAAAATATCATACTTACGTTTCATCATTACAGTAAATTTCAAATAACTATATAAATACTCTTAACTTATTCGAATAATTACAATATATGTTATTGTTATTAATTTGGTTAGAGTATTAATATATTTTATTAAACTAACTAAAAAATACTATTAAATTCATAAAAAATAATTATTTTTCTTTTGTTAATTTATATATACAAAATTAATATTAAAAGTAATTTTAAATAAAATTTAAAATTATATAAATGTTTAATTTATATTTATTAATAATATATAATTTACAAATATTTTTACTAATGCATAGCGTGAGTATAAATCTAGTAATATATTATTAGGTCAATCATATAGCAAAGACAAAAGAATATTTACGATCCGCTATATACTTTTTTCTTGAAAAAATACAATATGCGAACAAAAGTGAAGATACCTTACGTTGTTAAAAAACAGATGTTGGAGGAAACTTCATTCAAACTTTTGTCTATGGATATCATTAGATATTTGTAAAGGCTTAACCCATAATGCCTTATTTTTAGAAGGTTAGAATAAAAGGCTTAACTCCTGTAATTTCATGGAACGTAGACAGGATTGTATTTAATGTTTTATAGTTATGAATATTATGGTTGACAAAAAAGCCATTAATTAATCTTTGATGTGTTTGTTTAAACAACAAAATTGGAGATTTTGAAAGTTTTTAAATCTTCATCTGAGTGTACTTGTTCTTGTTCACCGAGTAACACACTCGATCGTTAACGTTGTCCATCCACAACTTCTACAATTCTACTGAACAAATCTGAGTAATCAGATTCTATCTTGGAGAATGATCATCTGATTTCGTAACTGGATTTACAAATAAATATATAAAATAAGTATTATTTAGTACGTGGTTGAATTCGATGATCATAAATACTGTTGCATATTAATCCAATAAGAAACCTCTTTTTTTTTTTTGTTAAAGAGCCTAATAAATTAATGATCGGGCAATTATGTAGTGCGACGGGTCACATCGATCATAAGACGTTCTGGAAGTGGTTAGTATGGCTGTCGTCCTTACACGAGTTTACTATATATTATGTGTATATTCATTGATAACCATAACTACTACTAAAAATGTTATAAAAAATTATAGATAAGTTATAAAAAACCACTAAAAACTATTGAAAAATCATTAGAATTAGCTATGTAGCTATAATCACAAATATCACATATTATATTTTTTTATATTTATAGCAACGTGGCTATTTTAATTTTTTTATATGTTTCTGTAGTTTTTTTTGTGGCTTTTTAAAATAGCCACAAAATATTTATTGCTAATGTATAGTTATAAGCATAATTTTTAGTATTGAGTTATGCAATAAGACAAGTTTTTAATTAAAGAAATAAAAAAACTTTACTATTTTTTCTTTTCAAAATTATAGTTTTTAGGGCAATTGTCTAAAATAACATATTTTAAAATTTTTGTTCCAAAAATAGAATCATTAGTTTAAATTTTTAATAATAGCATAAATTTAATAAACTATATTTTAATAGAAAAAAATTAAATCCTAAATTAAAAAACATGAACCTAAATATAATACTTTAAGTTTATGTATAATTTATTTATAGTAAATAAATATTTTTACATAATTATTTGTATTATTTTGGGATTTTAATTTTAGGATGATAGATTTGGAAAAAAAACTTTAAAATGTGTTATTTTATGGTATTACTATAGTTTTTTTTATTTGTGTAATAAAATATTTGTGGTTTATTTGCGACGAATTGAAGCTCCTGTACGTTATGGATATATCATTGGAATGGAACTCGAAGCCACATTGAATCCATGTCCTACTTTCAAAATTTTCATGTTGAAAAAAAACTAACAAATACATAGAAACTTTAATTATGTAATACATTATACATATCATATCTACTTTTGGATATTTAAGAATAGTAATATTAGTTTTTCAAAGACTGAAAATAACTATAATACTAGTGTCATCTTATATTATTTTAATGTTTGCTTGACATTTTTAGGTAATTTAGCTGATCAAATAGTTTGGATACAAAATTTAGTACAATTTGTGGCCTTTTTTCTCAGTTATAGCCCAATGTGTTAATGTATCATATAAAACTAAATTAATATCAATGGATTAGAACATATAATTTAATACTTGTTGTAATGTTATCAATGTATTACTCTGAGGTTCAAATCCGCTTGTTGTTAGAAAAATTAAACCCCTACCAGTGATTCCAACAAATAATTTATTCCTCTTAAAAAGTTAATTGCGAAATGGTTTCCACCCGGACCACCATAATTGGAAAAGAAACCAAGTCGAGTACGATGAAATGGTTTTACTTTACCAATTCTTAGCCCCTAACATTTGGTACTAACTACCAACTTTTCTGTAGGAAACAAATCAATTCATAGTTAGAATTCAAGATCTCCAATATTTGTAAACATTGCTGATTCACCATTAGCTCATCGGATGGCTTTAACCAGTACGCCAAGCTTGGACCACTCTTCCAACTCCAACCATATTTGCACCATTGTCTACAAGCTCAAATAGCTCTTTTGGCCAATTAATAACCAACATCGACGTTAGGTGGGTGCATGTGACTTCAGTTGTATTAAATCACCAATTTCCTGTACTTTTATCCTTTTTAATATATAATAAATAGACAAAACAAGTATATTTAATTATTAATACAAAAAAAGTTACGTCGGTCACTAATTATATTCTATAAAATACCTGAAGGATGGAACAACGCAACCAGTCAGGTTTCCCAGGTGAAAAATCAATTCAATGGGTTCCACTATGGGAACCTCATGTGATGAACAAACCCTGAATACTGCCATATATTATAACATCCTTTTCCATCTAAATTTTTGAAAATTACCTGTTATTTAATTAATTAAAGAATTTCACAATATATATTTAATACAAAATTTATGAAATTAAAACAAATATAAAATTGTTTAAATTGCACAGCTGCCAAAAATCCATATGACTAGACACGTCCATCGCCGAAGTGGCCTTGATTATCTATCTGTCAAAAGACTTGCTATAAGTCTAATTAAGACTACCCAGCGAATCAAATGGATCAAGGAAAAAAAAACCCAATAAAATGTAAATCTTACCATAAACCCACCAATCCACCACGGATTAAGTATTTGGGCCTAACCCAGTAATGTTTACAAATGGGCCAAACAGTAATACTTGTCGGCCGAAAGATGTGCGTTGACGTTGAATACTTTTGAATCTCTCAATACAAGAACGGTTCCATCTGGACATCCTATTTTTTGTTCCTGTATGTTTTGTTGTTTTAACTTTGACTCTTTAATTCAGGAATTGAAACTGATGGTTTCATCTTTTCAACAACAAAAAATATAATAATGTATAGTCAAACTCAGAATCACATTTATCAAAGAAAGTAACAGACTTGATACAAATGAAAAAAGAAACTAGTGATATACTATCATTTTGAGAAGAAACTATACGAAGAAAATCTTTGATCTTCACCAAAGCCAAAGAAACCAAGAAATCATCCAGCTTGTGTAAAAAGATGTTTTATGGTATGTATTCTCTTTTGTGATTTCGCTGTCTTCAACTATTCACTTTTCTTTCTACTTATTTTATGGTATGTAGGGTTCGAACTTTGAAGAAGTAATAGTGATGGAATCATAATTTTAATTATGTACTAAATTATTAACATATTGAATCACACTAAAATTTGAAGTACAACAAATATAGTATTGATAATTTGATATTAGACCCCAACATTTGAAATGCATAGATGTAACTCCCTTTTAGTATAATCTAATATTTGTTTATATCTCTTTAACGTTTTTCGTTTATTGCTAATTATTTATGATTGAAACCTAAATTTTTGTAGAGGTTAAATGTTTTAGGTTTTAAAGGTGATATTCCAAGAAAATAATGTTAGACTCTAACTCTCTAGTGGCCTCAACATTCAAAGATTTAGGGTTATTATATAACCCGATGTTTTGATTATATTTTCACAACGTTTTTTGCTTATTCCTAATCATTTATGATAGAAACCTAACTTTTTGCAGAAGTTAAAAGCTTTAGACTTTAATTTTAGACTCTAAACTATCTAGTGGCATTGATATTAAAAGTTTTAAAGTCATTATATAATCCGATGTTTTAATTATTTTTTTTTTATTTATTCCTAATAATTTATGATAGAAACCTAACTTTTTGCAAGGTTAAAATCACCTGGATTGTTTGCTTTATGAGGGTGTGATGATCAAGTCTCGTTGCTTATAAATATTTATGCAATCATATGTTACATTTTGACCTATCTGCCAATGACAAAAATCATGTGATTATTTTAGCAGACGTAGGCAAGAAGATGTCCAAGACGTAAACAAAATATGATGTTTTTATAAAAACAGTTCTATATTCGTTGGAAAGATGTTTAGAATATTGAGTTTTGGGTACCAAATGATGTCCAAGAAGATGTAATTACATGTGGTACCTCACAGGGCCAAGATAGAGCATACAGCTTGTATGAAATACGTTTTATATGTTTTTCCGTAAGATGTAAACTTACATTGCTGTAAATGTCTAATAATAAAATATGTTTTCTCTTTACATTAATAAATTACGTTTTCAATAATATACATACGATAAATTTCAGAACTGTGCACAACACCTACACAACCCTGAACAATCCTATCCTAAGTTTAGTAGCATCGATAACTAGTATACACCCTATTACCAAGAACGAGTTTACTCTAACAGAACTACTTAATTATCCTTTTTTATAATTCGTTTTAGTGTGTTCACTGTTCACAATCCAGCAAAGGTTAAATTCAAGCCCGTCTCTTTTTCACCTTTTCTCATCCTCTTCCTCATCTCCCCAAGACGGGAGTGAATCTGGCGAACACCCTTCTCAATCACAGTCTTCTTCTACATCGCCCTCGGATTTTAAAATCTCTTTGTACTTCAGTGGTATCAAAAGCAGTCTGAAACAAAAATCTCAGAATGAGCTTCAGGACGGGAGGAGGCAGTTCGCCAGATTCGATGCCAAAACTCAGAATCTGGCGCCGTCATTCTCTGGAAACCAAATCGGCGGAAATTTTCAGGATATCAGGAGGAATCTCAACGAGTTCCGGAGCAGAGCAGCAGCTCCTCCGGCGAGGGATTTGCAGGATCTTTACAAACAGAAGGTGCTATCAAAATCTGGAGATCAAGGGACACGTAAAGTAGAGGCTACGCCTTTTGAAAATCTGAAGGAAAACTCAAGGCAGATGAGGCCGCAAGCTAACACCGAGACCAGATGGCCCGATTTATCAAGCTTACAGAGAATTATGAAGACGAAACCCAATGAAAATGTCCGTTCGAATGTATTTGGAGGAGCAGAGGGTTTGCCCATGTCCGTGTTTGGGGAGGAAATAGAAGAAGGAAAAAAGAAAGAAGACAAGTCAGAGGAGATGAGATCAGAGTTTATCAAGCGTTATGACACAAAAGAATTGGGGGAGATACTAAGAATGTACAGACCAGAAGGAAAGAAAGAAGAAGGTTGGTTCTCTTTGCAGGAGCTGAATCAGAGGCTTATAAAGCTGAGAAAGGTGGAAGAGGAAGCAGCCCAGAAAACGAGAAGGGGGTTTGCCTTCGTTGAATTGAGGGCTGGTATTCAACAAACGAAGGACGAGGAAGCTAGGATATCACAAGAATGTACGTTCCGAGGCTCTCTCACGACTCTTTCTTTCACTGTGTGCGTGTTTAGATATTGAATGTTTGATTAAAATCTACACTCTGAAATGATTAAGCTACTTTAATTTAGAATTGGAAAATTCTGTGGATTCTCATTATCTTGCTTGCTCCATCCTTTGTTTGTGAACTAGTATGCGATTTTAAAGTGTCGATTTTTTTATGCTTGATGCATGACTCTTGAGCTGAGTTATTGGCTTTTGATTTCTTTTATTCCTTGTTGCTATTAATTTGAAGTTCAATTTGTTTGCAGTTCAGAACTTTGATTTCTTTGCCGTTTTAAATGGCACCCCAAAGTATTTGCTTGAGCCTCCGAAAGAGCAGCTTGTTGAAACTGTAAGTTTTATTTTTCTTAATTCTTGAATCCTTAAGCTTGTAACTAAAATTTTGTTGGCATTGATTGTGTTATATATGTGTAAAATCAAATGCAGTATTTCCACCCCGATAACATGTCTTCTGCTGAGAAAGTGAAGATCGAGCTTGCAAAGGTCAGGGAAGAGTTCAAGATGTCTGAATCGGATTGTGGTTCCGCACGTGTTCAAGGTAAAATGGTCATAATGTTCTAACTAATATTGGCTTTATCTGTCAAAAACGGATCTACATTACATGAGGCTAATTAGAGATCATTGCCTTTGTGGTTCTTGTGTACAATGTCACAAATTATCTGTATAGTGATCTCAGTTATGGTCTTTTCTTGCAGTGGCACAATTGACTACTAAGATCAAGCATCTATCCTCTGTTTTACATAAAAAGGTAAACCTTCAAATCCTTTTTTTTCTTCTGGAGCTGCTAGCTCTGGTTTTCTGCAATAACCTAATCTCGCATCCTATAACCTAACTTAGGACAAGCATTCGAGAAAGGGACTTATAGCAATGGTGCAGAGACGGAAAAAACTGTTGAAGTATATGAGACGAACGGACTGGGATTCTTACTGCCTTTCACTGTCGAAACTCGGCCTTCGAGACAACCCAGATTACAAGTTTTAAGCTTTCATGCAAGTGACAGAAGAATCGTCATTATTTTCATTTTGGCATAAGATATAATTTTGATTTCTTATCCGTCATTTTGGCGAAGAAAGTTGTTTCTACAACAGTTAATTGTTATTTTGTTTAGGCAAAGAGGTTCAAATTGTGGATTTCTTTCGTTGACATTTGCCTTCCTTTACCTTTGAATTTGATAATAAAGTTGATTGTAAACAAATTATCTTATCTCAAAAATGAAAAGTGAACCGCAATAGTTTTTTTATAACATAAAACCGAGCTAAAAGCAATTGAAACATGGAAAGTGTGAAACATGAACCAAAATAAACCCGTTTTCTTCGTTCAGACAATTTTGCAGATTCTTTTTTCTTCACAAATCAATATTCGTCCGTCGGATCATAATTAATAATGTAGTCAATGTTGTCACCATCTCTTTCATTAGCAAGATTTGCTAATTCCAGAGAATCCGGGCAGATTACACATCCATGACGCAGCAAGAAGTTCTGGAGTTTCCATGTTGGAGAAAAACCCAATGGCGGTATGATTTTCCTAAGAGATGGATTTGCACACACCATCCAAGTGAAAATTTCATCATCAATTTCAAAATGCTTAAGGTTTATCTCTCTTAGACGTATGCAGCTCTGCACAACTTCCTTCAACCCTTTTTCTGTCACATTCAAGCATCCTTTCAGATCAAGATTCAACAACGCTCGACATCTTTTGCTGATCATATATAGGGCTTCATCGTCAATACAAGTTCCACATGCTCGCAAATATTCCAACTTTGGCAGCTCAAAGTATACTACATCAATACTCTTTATGATAGTGCATCTGCTTATATCCAAACATCTTAGCTCCCCACAATTCCTTAAAACTTCAAGAATCCCATCTCTTGTGATGTTAGGACACTGAGCCACTTCAAGAGTTTCTATAGATGGGCAATGGCGTGATATCATCTCGAGACACTTATCCTGTAAATTTTGATTGCTAGATATGTGCAAAGACTTGATCCCTGACTTGATATCCAGTTCCTTGGAATATTCTTCCACTCCAAAATTCGCCCCTTCCATTCTCATGCACTTCAGAGAAATACATCTCCCAATGATGCTGAAAAATGATAGACCAGTTAACTTGGAACAGAAATTGAGGTTCACAAAGGTTAAACGTCCAAGGAACATCCCTAATTCCATAATCATCTCGTCAGAGAGAAAACTTGATCCTTCAAGATTCAAGTGAACCAGTGTTTGGTACTTGGCCAGCAAATTCATGATCCCTACAAAAGTGAGACCGAGGCAATTGGAGAGAACAAGCTTCTTAAGAGGAATCTTGGCATCGGCAATCGAACGGAGAAAATCGTCAGACAGAAATGATTCAGAGAAATCAAGCTCAGACAAACAACGAGCGAATAAAAAGACATCTCTGGAGAAGGATTCCCTTGGCCTCCATCGGGTTCTGTTGATCGCAAGAGACTCCAGGTTCTGAGAATTGCGCAGTAGGAACTCGACGCAATCAGATGAAATGAAATTGCAGTCACGGAAGATTATTTCTTTCAAGAGGACACAATTCCGCGATAGAGAGACCAAAGAGTTATCTGTGATTAGACGATTACCTGAAACATTAATCTTCAACAGTCCCTTGAGATTTGAAGCAAGACTGATAAGCCCATAATTAGAGACGGGAATTGTAAGAGGGCCAGGATAGCTGATGTCCAGCTCCTGGAGAGATGGGAAACACACTCCGATCGAAATCAGATCGCTTTCTCGCAATTCTCCAACTCTAGAATAGTTTAGTTTCTTCACATTACTCATCACCTTCATTCCCACTTTCCCAAAATCTGGATTATACGGCATTCCCGACAAATCGAGCGATTCAAAATTCAAACCGGAAAGCGAAAGCTGCATAAGAATCGAATTTAGATCCCCATGAAAATCATGGAAACGGATTCGCTTCAGCTTCCGGAACCGAAGTAGATACCGAGGGAGAAAGGGAACAGTACGATCGGTGATGACTAAAGTGGAGCGGACGCGATTGGTGATAAAGAGGAAAGAGGTCGATACGAGTGATACAGATTCCAGGAATCGATAATAATCTTCATCGATGGCTTTACAGATCAGCTCCCAACAGTCTTCAGGTAAATCCATAGATTTGAAGATCTCAGAATCAGCGTAATAATGGAAAATTCTATTCTGCTGCTTTTATAGCCTTATTAGCTTATCAATTCCTATCAGTCTTCAGATAAATCTATGGATTCTTCACTCCAGATTTGAAGATATCAGAATCAGCGTAATAATCGAAAATTCTACTTTGCTGACTTTTACAGCCTTATCAATTTGTTAGTTGGGATTACTATACCCCACAAATCCCATTCGATATCAGAATTATCTTTTTTTCAAGATTCGTTGGGTCTGTGATGACCCAATATTCATATCAGCCTTATTCTTGTATGAAGGCCCAATGAATCCTTTTTTCTTTAAATTGTTAACTGTACAGCTGTGTGAGCCTGACCACTTGTGTCGGTAATGTAAAGGTGAAGAGGACAGACATAGAAAGTTCACATGAATAATGCTCAAAGTTTTGGAGCTTTCTCCAATTAATATTATCATTATTATTATATTTTGTTAGATTCATTCTTCAAACGCGACTTGTCCTCTTGTTCACTAAATCCGCATGAGTTGGATTTACACAGTGACCCAATCGAATCATTTGTACTAATAATGTGCCTCGATCCAAACAAAACTATAACAGATTAGGTAATCTTTTTCTCGTTACTGCCTATGGACATTAACTTAGATAACTATTTAGTTTAGGTCCGAACCAACTTATGTTATTCAGGTTTTGTACATGAATTTTACTTCCTTTCACAAGTCCCAATAAATTAATTTACCTTCTCCATTTGTTGGATGGTACCATTTTTCCATTCATCAGGTATACACTTTTTTTATTTTACCATGGCAAAAACTATATATGGAGATACTTTTTTCTAAACTAATTTTATTGTATTTTTCGTTCTCGTTATATGCAAAAGGATAAACAAACAGGAAATTGGTGGATCACAGAACTACTAAAAGGTAAACCTAATGTAGACATCGGATATTGGCCCAAAGAGTTATTTGATTTCATAAGTGACGGTGCACAAATGGTTGGAGCTGGAGGTATCGTTCAAGCTTCTCCTTCGGGTGCAAGCCCTCCAATGGGTAACGGTAAACGGCCAAACAATGAGCTTGCAGCTTCAGCAATTTTCACAAATGTTGAAGTTTTGGATTCCAACTATGAGCAACGTAGAATAGATTCTACTCCGATTGATATGTTGATAGATAGTAAAAAATGTTATGGGATAGTATATGGTTTTAGAACGTTCCCTCCAGAACTGCGTTTCCATTTCAATTATGGTGGTCCAGGAGGATACACTTGTGGAGTTTGATATTTGTTATTTTAATCACTACTACATTTTAAATGTAAGATCTTTCTCTGTTTTCATGTAATAAATAAGCCATTAAGGGTAGCATTAGAAGAAACTAATGTTAGACTCTAGAAGGTCTAATGGCAGCAACATTAATAGTTTAAAGGCCATTATAGAATCTAATATTTTTATTCCTATTCATTATGATTAAAATTTAAATTTTTGAAGATGTTCAAAGCTTTAGACTTTAAGGATCACATTCCTGTAAACTAATTTTAGGTTCTAGACTACCTAGTGGCCTCAGCATTCCAAAATTTAAGATCATTTAGACCCTAGTTTCCTAGTTTTAGTGTTCATTTTATGAAAAGTTGACACAAACAAATATATAAGTTTTTTAAAAATTGTTCAAATCATATATACTGTTTCTAGAATCGTTGTATTCCTCAGGGATTTTGAAACTATACAAATAAATACCTATTATTTAAAATTGTCCAATTTTGATCCTCACAAGTTTCACGTGGCTAATCTAGTTTTAAACAAACGCTAGTAGCATGCTTTATAAGAATCAACTTTTCCGATATATCAAGTTATTTATTTCTTTTTCAGTAGGATAGAAAATTATATTTCTGTCAATATCTAATAATAATTGATTTCTACAATAATAAATGATGTTTTCTATATATATACGATAAATGTTAGAACTGTAACACTAACAACCCTAAACAACCCAGCCTAAGTTTAGTAGCATCAATAATTAGTACACGCCATTACCATTTTTCTATTTCGTTTTAGTTTTGTTCACAATCCAAATCTACTAAAATGACAAAAACGATTAAAGAAAGTATCAGACTTGATTCAAATGAAAAAAGAAACTGAGAGATAAAATCTACTGTTATACTATCATTTTGAGAAGAAACCATAAAAGAAAGTCTCTGATCTTCACCGAAGCCAAAGAAATCAAGAAACCATCCAGCTTGAGTAAAACGTTAATGTTTACTTTGTTTTTTTTAAAGATATTTTTAAACAATACCTAGAAAATCTCTCTCTCTCTCTCTATAGATCTCTCTCTCTCTCTCTCTCTCTCTCTCTCTCTCTCTCTCTCCTCTGTATTTGAAGCATCAAGAAAACAAAATTAGTAAAAGTAATTAATGTATTCTGGAATGGTGGTTACGTGAGTCTTCTTCTTTTTCGATCTCAACAGCATTAGTTCGTTCGGATGAAATCATCGGCTCTTTCAGATCCTTCTAGGTCGTTTTATCAACTTTGATTTTACTGGTTTCACATGGTCACACATAAATCTCGCTATTATAATCTCGTTTCCTCTTCTTGTTGTATAAATTGTAGTTAAACGAAAATGTAACCTTTGATTGCATAGATATCTATAAGCAACCATCACTTGATCATCCTTTGCTCAAAATAAAAAAAATCCAGGTGTTTAATAAATTACTGAAACCATGCACCTGGATTGTTTGCTCTCTGAGGAAGTGATGATCAAGTCTGGTTGCTTATAAATATTTATGCAATCATATATTACATTTTGCCCTATCTGCCAATGACAAAAATCATGAGATTATTTTAGCAGACGTAGGCAAGAAGATGTCCAAGACGTAAACAAAATATGATGTTTTTATAAAAACAGTTCTATATTCGTTGGAAAAATGTTTAGAATATTGAGTAAAAGGCTACCAAATGATGTCCAAGATAGATCATACAGCTTGTATGAAAGTGAGGAGTAGAAGAATTAAAGCAGCCGAAACAAAAGTAACTGAGCAAGGATTGTGGAAATAGTGCCGTCTCAGAATCACCTTCGACCTGTTCCATGGCCAGTAAGCTTTTACCTTCTAAGAGGTTGTCTGAAAGTAAAATCTCCTACCAAAGATAACCTCTTTACAAATGTTATTGAACTCGGAATGTGAGCATATATCTTATATACTAGTCTTATGGACTAGTGACATTAACGCTCTAATACACTTGTAATCTGATATATATCAGCATCCCATTTGAAATATCAGCTTTTACCAAAATGTTAAAATATAATTCAAGAAAAGAAATGCACATATATATATATATATAACTCTCCTTCGATAATACAATATTTGTTTATATCTCCGTGACGTTTCATTTATGATTGAAATAATTGTTTGTAGAGATTTAGGTTTAAGGGTGACATTAGAAAAAACTTAACATTTATTTTTTTTCTTTTTTTTTCTTCCGTAAGATGTAAACTTAGATTGCTGTAAATGTCTAATAATAAAATATATTTTCTTTTTACATTAATAAATTACGTTTTCTATATAATATACATACGATAAATTTCAGAACTGTGCACAACACCTACACAACCCTAAACAATCCTATCCTAAGTTTAGTAGCATCGATAACTAGTATACACGCGGCGTTAAAACGCCATTACCAAGAACGAGCTTACTCTAACAGAACTACTTAATTATCCTTTTTTATAATTCGTTTGTGTGTTCACTGTTCACAATCCAGTTAAAGTTTAATGACAAAAACGGTTAAATAAAGTAAGAGAGTTTATGCAAATTAAAAGAGAAACTGAGAGATAAAATGTGTTGATATACTATCATTTTGAGAAGAGACCATAGAAGAGAGTATCTGATCTTCACCAAAGCCAAAGAAACGAAGAAACTATCCAGTGTGAGTAAAGAGAAATTAATGTTTACTCTTATTTTTTTTTAAAGAACTTTTTAAACAATACCTAGAAAATCCCTCTCTTTCATCTCAAAATTGGTCCTTCTTCTGCAGGTAATCACATGGGAAAGGTGTTGGGAGAAAATAATTTTAGAAGTGGTGGAGAAGGTGTTTAAGAAATTTTGAGAAAATAGGAATTTTAGGAAGTAGAAGAAGATTTTTTCTTTAGAGGAACTTGTTGTTTTATTAGAACAACTTGTTTTTTCTTTGGAACAACTTGACTACAAATGAGAGGGTATGGAGGTATTTATAGCCCCCAAATTACAAAATATCTCAATATTTTATTCCTAAATCTAGAGAGTTTTCTCAAAATATCTTTAAACAAATATCTAGATATTTCTTTTAAGGAATAATTCTAGATATGCTCTAGAATTTGTCTAGAATTTGGATCAAATTTTAGTTAGGCCCAATTAGTATTATTGGATCATTGATCCAATAATTAAACTTGATCCAAAATCAAGTTTAATTTTCAACACCCCCTCTTAAACTTGATTTTGTTATTCCAAGCAAACTTCTCATCTTTATAAAATCTCCACGTTTGAGTGGCTTGGTGAAAATATCAGCTACTTGATCATTCGTCTTCACATACTCCACTTGCACATCCTTCTTGGTAACACATTCTCTAATGTAGTGATAGCGTGTATCAATGTGCTTACTTCGATCATGGAAGACTGGGTTCTTTGCTAATGCGATTGCTGATTTGTTATCCACTAAGATCTTCGTTGGTTCTTCTTGTGGTAAGCACAACTCTTTTAACAAATTTCGCAGCTAAATTGCGTAACAAACACATGAAGTAGCAGCTACGTACTCCGCTTCACATGTAGAAAGAGTGACAATCGGTTGCTTCTTTGACATCCATGTGAATGCTGTATCTCCAATGTAAAATACAAATCCACTTGTACTTTTTCGATCATCTACGTCTCCACTCCAATCGCTATCGCTATATCCGACAAACTTGTAATCATTAGAAATAGAGTAGTGTAAACCAAAATTTGTTGTACCTTTGATGTATCGAAGAATCCTCTTGGCCGCCTTAAAGTGAGTTGTGGTTGGATGCTCCATGTATCGACTCACAACTCCAACCGCATATAAAATGTCAGGTCTTGTGCATGTTAAGTAACGTAAGCTTCCAACCAAGCTCTTAAATAGTGTTGGATCCACCATTTCTCCTTCTTCATGTTTTGACAACTTAACTCCACATTCCATTGGCGTGCTTACGGGGTTTGAGTCATCCATCTTGAATTTCTTGAGCACCTCTTTAGCATAACCTTCTTGAGTAATGAATATTCCATTGGCTTCTTGGTTCACTTCAATTCCAAGGTAGTAAGACATCAATCCAATATCCGTCATCTCGAACTCTTTTGTCATCTCCATCTTGAAATCTTCAAACATACTTGGATTGTTGCCTGTGAATATCAAATCATCTACATATAAACATGCAATCAATATATCATTCTTTTGAGTTTTGATATAGAGTGCATGTTCATATGGACACTTGATGAAATTTTTCTCCTTGAAATACTTATCAATTCGAGTATTCCAAGCTCTTGGTGCTTGTTTTAAGCCATAAAGGGCTTTCTTTAACCTTAAGACTTTGTCTTCTTCTTCTTTGACTATATAGCCTTGTGGTTGCTCAATGTAGACTTCTTCATCAAGATCTCCATTTAAAAATGCTGATTTGACATCCATTTGATGTATCCTCCAACTGTTTTGGGCTGCCAATGAAATGATTAGTCTAACAGTTTCTAAACGAGCAACAGGAGTGAATAACTTGTCATAGTCGATTCCGGCTCTTTGACTATAGCCTTTTGCCACCAATCTTGCTTTGTATCTTTCGATTTCTCCTTTAGAGTTCTTCTTTGCTTTATACACCCACTTCACACCAATTGCCTTATGCCCATTCGGAAGTGAAGCTAACTCCCATGTCTCATTCTTTTGTATTGCTTTGATTTCTTCATCCATTGCATTTCTCCATGTTTTCTTCTCCATAGCCTCTTGAAAATTCATGGGTTCGCAATCTGCAAACAAACAAAATAAAGTAAGGTTGTCTTGATTTTCAGTTACCTCATAGAGTTCTTGTAAACTTCTATAACGTGGAGTCTTTTCACTCGGACTTTCATCTTCTTGATAATTTGTAGTTGGTGAAGTTGGCGGTGTAGTTTGTTCCTCTCTAGGTTGCTCCAAAATTTCTTCTTCAAAAGGTGGAAAGAAATTATAATCTTCATGATTTGAACTCCAATCCCATTCTCCTTCTTCATCAAAGATGACATTTCGACTAACAATTGTCTTCCTTGTATCCGGATTGTAGAGCTTATAACCTTTGGTATTATTGGCATAACCAATGAAGATATACTTCTCACTTTTATCATCTAGTTTGCTTCGTTTTTCATCCGGTATATGAGCATGAGCAATGCTTCCAAAAACTCTTAGATGAGAAATTCCGGGCTTCCTTCCACTCCAAGCTTCTTGTGGTGTTTTTTCCAAGACACTTCTTGTCGGAGATCGGTTTGATAGATAAACCGCGCATGCAACCGCTTCTGCCCATAGTTCTTTTGGTAATCTTTTGCTTTTGAGCATGCTCCTCGCCATCTCAAGGATTGTTCTATTCTTTCTTTCCGCTACTCCATTTTGTTGAGGTGATCTTGGCACCGTCAATTGTCTACGAATCCCATTATCCTCACAATACTTCTGAAATTCTTTGGAAGTGAACTCTCCTCCACGATCAGATCTCATGGCTTTGATCACAAGACCACTTTCCTTCTCGACAAGTGCTTTGAACTTTTTGAAGTTTTCAAACACTTCTGATTTTTCCTTCAAAAAATAAACCCATGTTTTTCTTGAAAAATCATCAATAAAGAGAAGAAAATAGTTACTTTTACCGAATGAATTTGGCTTGATCGGTCCACAAACATCTGTGTGTATAAGTTCTAGTGGCTTCCGAGCTCTTGTGTTTGACTCCTTCGGAAAACTCATTTTGAATTGTTTTCCAAGTAGACACCCTTCACAAACTTGATTTGGATGGTTGATGTAAGGCAATCCTCTCACCATTCCTTTCTTAGAAAGTAGCTCCAATCCTCCAAAGTTGAGATGTCCAAATCGAAGATGCCAAAGCCAAGATTCTTCCTTATAACACATCTTGAGACATTGTGCGATATCATTTTGAATGTTAAGAACAAACATTCTATTTCTTGACATTGGCACCTTGGTGATGAGATTATTTGCACAATCTCTTATAGAAAGGTTATTATTTTTTAAGTGAATATCATAACCTTTCTCTAAGAGTTGTCCAATACTCAAGATATTTGTCTTCATATTTGGCACATAGTAAACATTGGAAATGAATTGATGATCTCCATTCTTCAATCGGATGAGAATATTACCTTTGCTTTTTACTTCCATCTTTGATTCATCTCCTAATGCCACATTTCCTTTCACCGATTCATCAAGCTCTATGAACATGCCTCTTTTTCCACACATGTGATTGCTTGCACCGCTATCAAGGTACCACATTTGAGCATCATCTCTTTCATCTTTCTTTTTAGCCATTAATAACACTTCATCTTCTTGGATTTTCTCTTCAACGTAGTTGGACTTCTCCTCAACTTGATTATTTCTTGGAGCTTTACATTCGGAAGCATAATGTCCAAATTTTCCACAATTATAACATTTAATGTTTGATTTATCGTACCTTGACCTTTGATTTCCTCTCCCATGACCTCTTGATGAGTTTTCTCCTCTTTGGTTAACATTGTTTTCAAAAGACCTCATACCTCTTCCATTTCCATATCCACGACCTCTTCCTCAGAATTGACCTCCACCTCGTCTTGGATGGATTCGATCGCTTTCTTCTTTATGAATATGCATCTTGAGTACCTTATCCGTGATTTCTTCTTTCTTCTTCTTCTTTTCTTCATAAGCTTGTAACGATCCAAGAAGTTGCTCCATCATCATAGTCTCCAAATCCTTTGTCTCTTCAATGACGGTAACAATATGCTCGAATTTTGAATCCAACGATCTAAGAACCTTCTCCATTATTCTCACTTCATCTAATTTCTCACCATTTCTTTTAAGGTTAGTAACCGTTAACACTCTTGAGAAGTAATCGGAAACTAGTTCACCTTCTTTCATTTGCAAAGCTTCAAATTCTTTTCTTAGAGTTTGAAGACGTACCTTCTTGACTTGTTCCACTCCCTTGTAAGAGATTCGAAGCTTCTCCCATGCTTCTTTGGCCGTTTTTGCGTCGGCGACTTTCTCGAATGTATCTTCATCTAAACCTTGATAAATTAGGCAGAGAGCTTTCTTGTCTCTCTTCCTTAGATCTCTCAAACTATCGTTTTGAGTTTGAGATAGATTAGCTTCATTATTTGATTCAATGAAGCCTCTCTCGACTATATCCCACACATCATGTGCTCCTAGAATTGCCATCATTCTAAGACTCCAATTATCGTAGTTGCTCTTTGTGAGCATCGGAACTTGGAGGGGAAAACCATTACTTGCCATCTCTAAAAGAGTAGTATGGCTCTGATACCACTTTGTTGGGAGAAAATAATTTTTAGAAGTGGTGGAGAAAGTGTTTAAGAAACTTTGAGAAAATAGGAATTTTAGGAAGAAGAGGAAGATTTTATCTTTAGAAGAACTTGTTGTTTTATTGGAACAACTTGTTTTTTCTTTGGAACAACTTGACTACAAATGAGAGGGTATGGAGGTATTTATAGCCTCCAAATTACAAAATATCTCAATATTTTATTCCTAAATCTAGAGAATTCTTTCAAAATATCTTTAAACAAATATCTAGATATTTCTTTTTAAGGAGGTGGAAGATGATTCTAGATATATTCTAGAATTTGTCTAGAATTTGGATCAAGTTTTAGTTATGCCCAATTAGTATTATTGGATCATTGATCCAATAATTAAACTTGACCCAAAATCAAGTTTAATTTTCAACAAGAGAGAGATTCTCTTTTTTACCGACTGATGATATAGAGAAGAATGCTGCTTCCGCTGAAAAACCGGCGCCGGAGGAATCAAATCTTTAGGAAATGAACCGTTCGAAAGGTAAGACAAGAACGGGAAAACCGGTGATCGAAGTTTCTCCGTCACCGTCGCCGGTGGCCTGAAAATGGGGTTAGTGGTGTGAAGGGAACTTTCAGGCGGCGGAGGAGGAAAGAGAGTGTGATCAATGTTTGGAAACGAAGAAGAAGAAGAAGAAGGTGGAAGTGGAAGTGGAGATTTGTTCTCTTCTTGTAGACGAATTTTCTCAAGTTCAGCAACACCTGGTCCTCGTCTTCTGACTTTGTCTTTCTTCTGTTTCTTCGAACACGAACCAAAGTAATCATCTTGTAACTCTCCATAGCTTCCACTGCTTGTGTTACTACACATTTTTCCTCTGCTTCTTAGGTTTTCTCAAAAATTCAAGTGAAATAAAAAATGGGCAAAAGGATAAAGAAATAAAATGATTCAAACGAGAGAGAGAGAGAGATTGAAGGAAAGTAAGATCTGAGAAGAAATCGGCTCTTCTTGCGTAGTGAGAAAAGACGTGTGAATTTAAAGAAAATTCAAAGCCCCCATGTTTTTAGCTTTCTTAAGATCTCTCTCTTTCTTTCTTTCGATCGTTTCTTCTTATAAATATGAACAACCTTGCGATCGAGAATCTACATTGGTTTCCGTGATTTTCTCTCGGAAAAATATTGTGATTCTCTTCGTCCACCTAGAAAATTTTAATATATTTTCTTTTTGTAGAATCATTTTACATGTCGCTTTCTTGAAAAGTACAAATTTACTTGATAACCCCATAACTATTATATATTACCAGATTGAGCTCTTTATTTCTCGATGTAAAGTTCTTTACCCTTTCTTCAATTGAATATGTATTGATCTGATACAACAGCAATTACAAGCCTCTTCCCAACCAAAACACCATAAAAAATATTAGAAGAGAATGTACACTAACCCTTGTATAACCCCAAACCAAACTAGAGACAACATTTGGCACAAAAAAAGATACCCAAACATATGCAAGATATAGAACTTATCTCACCTATAAAGAGATCATGTAACCATCTCGAAAGTGACTATTCGACCAAAGTAATGTGCATCAATAGTAATTTATATAAAGAGTAGGGGCCTTTATGAAAATTATATAAGTAGAAAAAAGTTTTTTTTTTCTAATTCAAGAAACTGACGAGAAACAGCGAACGTTACTGATTAGTAGGGAAATTTGGAGTATATTCATTATTTTGGAAATTGAAACTTATATGGTCCTGAAACAAATGCAGGCAAAATATATAAAACCCATTTGTGAAGTATTTCTCAGTAAATTTCTGTCTTTTACTTCTTATTTCAAATGAATATAACTACTAAAATTTTATTTATTGGGGAGTTTATTTTATAAAAAATTATAAATTATTTTGTGGTTTTAATGTTAAGTTTGGAATGAAGTATCTAATTTTGTGAGTTTACTGTTGGAGGTGAGTTACGTCCTCCAAAAAATTTGAGCTCGGTCCAGCGTAAGTTCAGTACATCATACCAAAAATCAAATATCGATGAGTAGATGCACCATTACCGAGGAGCCGGTAATTAATTCAGCAATACGTCCGATCTAATCAACTATCGAGTCGACAACGAGATTTCCTATAATATACATTAATGAACATTTATGAATATTTATGAAAAGTAATTATTAGTGTATTGAAAATTAAACGAGATGAATGTATAAAAGGGGAATTTCGTGCGAAGATATAGATTTTAATAGATCGGATATACTTATTAATCAAATTTACAAATCTTTTTATTATTTGTTTTTTCTCATCTGATTACAAAAATACAAAAAGTTGATCTTATACGTTATAGTGTAAGAACCGAGATCCAACATTTACTTCCACTCTTTTTCAGTTGTATTTGAATAGAGAAAGATCAAGATAATGATGAATCATGCATATAATTGCGTAATATATTTCCAATAATTTATAAATTGACCTCCTACTTGTAGATGTCTTGTACCCTACGATCCAAACCTAATCACATGCTCAATATTTTCAGAATCTATAATTTATAATATACTATTTACATTGATTTACGTAGATAACATTAGACTGCCCTCCTCATGTTTCTGCGTATGATTGAATTTGTTAATCTCAGTAGTATATATATTAAATTGATTAAGAGATCATATATAATTTGAAATGTTGGAAGGATCAACTGTGACTAGGATTCGACTCTGTTATACAAAATTGTATGATTTTGTGTCATCTGGTTAGATCTCCAGCTTCAGTGAATCCAATTTTGTGAATTCTACAAACGAAAATCTCTTTGAACATATTTTTAGTTTTTTGATATTTTGCTTATATTGTTATACTGGAAAACACTGGCTAATTCTACACAGTGAATGTGTAGATACACACAAAATTTAAATTTTTTTATAGTTTTCGTCAAACAGAAGTTAAATTTCATATTCTTTTGCAACGTAGAATTTTCAATCTATTTTCATTCGTAATTCGATTTGGACTTTAACTAATTATTTTATTAATTAACCGATGTCAAACTATTTTTATCCGATATTAACCCGATTTTATCTGATTTTAGCCTAATTTTGACCCAATTTTATATGCTAATAAAATCTTTTTAATCGATATTTTGCTTTTGTGGGGTGTGATTTCATCGATCTAGTGCGTATAATTGGGTTAAACAGATCAAATCACATCAAATATGGATTAAAACCAGGTAATATATGTTTGACATCCGTTAACTAGTAAAATAATTGGTTAAATTTTTAAATAGAATTTTAGATAGAAATAAGTTAAAAATTATATATTGGAAGAGAATCTAAAATTTAACGTTTGTTTGACGATAACTATAGAAAAATCTAAACTTTTTCTGTTTATACACAGAAATGAAATTTCATGGATAAAATTAGATAGTCCTTTGCTATATTGTATGTATGAAAATAGATTGGCTTTTTTATTGCTAATATTTCATACAAACATTAAAACCTCTTTTCGTAAAATTTTAGAATCTTGTGACAAAGTTTTATGTATTCAGAAGAGGAAACAGTTTGAACTGAATGATCTAATTTGATGTAATTCCAAGATTCCTTTTAAAATAACTTAGCTGAATTAATATAAAAATCCAACAAAAGAAAACGAGGCACAGAACATAAAGAGTCTGATTGAGAACATTTGATCGGATTATCCCTTCCGACAAAACAAAACAACGGTTTCTCACTCTCTCTCATTTAATTTAAACGTTTAAAGCTTAATTTTCTTTTATTATATTAACTGGCGTAAACAATTATAAAATTGGATTTGTCTATAAAATGTGGAAGTTTGAAAACTTTCGGTAACCGAATCAATTCTTTTAATTTTTTTACTCATATAAATTGAGATTACATTTTCGATATATATTTGTTATCTAAACTTAGGCGTTAATAATACTGTGTTAAAATCATAAATCACTTTTCGTATAAAAATTTACTAATTATTTTAATTGTTAGTGTTCAAAACTAGGAAAAACGATCGATTTCAACACAAAATTATGAACATATGATTATATATACATGA
This sequence comes from Pugionium dolabratum, assembly GCA_018901945.1. Taxonomy (NCBI): domain Eukaryota; kingdom Viridiplantae; phylum Streptophyta; class Magnoliopsida; order Brassicales; family Brassicaceae; genus Pugionium; species Pugionium dolabratum. The sequence goes on along the minus strand of JAEVFF010000250.1, from coordinate 464,758 downwards.
CCTATTACACTATGTCGATTTAATCATGAACTTTTTTTAAAAAAAAAAATTTAATACATGAACATTTAAAACAAAGTCAATTTCATCAAACCAACTAAATCTGTTTGTTGTTTGGTTAAATGGAATTGCATGGATGTGGATAACACATGCTAACGTAACCAAAACAACGCCATTTTCACTATTTTTTTCGAATGAGAAAAGATCAAAACGACGTCATTTTTGTAATTCATATTTTTTCTTCTAAATTCTGCATTTATATCAAAACGACGTTGTTTTGGTCTTTCGTTTAAAAAATAATAATCAAAACGACATCGTTTTAGTCCTTTTGATATTCTATCATTAAAAAAATAATTAAAAACAATGTCTTTTTAGCTACATTACCGTGTGTCATCCATGTGACATCACATGGATAAATCCACATGGATAAATCCAGGTAGATGAACATAATGTCACATGAATCCACATGTCATCCACGTGACATTCAATCATCTATTTAATAGAACAACAAACGAATTCTCTTGGTTTAGTGGAATCGATTATGTTTTAAATATTTACGTAGTAAATCGGAAAAAAAATTATGATTAAATTAGCCTTTTGTGATAAATTGTGTATAAATAATTCTATGTTCACAAATTTGTGGTGGAATCGGGGTTTTCCTTTAAAAGTTCCTATAAAACCATTAGTACTATCTACTTGATTATTTTTTAAAGGTTTTTCTATTTATTTTTTAAGTATTTATTTAAAAATCGAGTGGTGGCTAAACTGTTGAGTACCCATATAAAGTTTTATCTTAATAATTGGAATGTTTCATAATTTCCTTTTTAAAAAATTAATTAATTTGGTTATGTGTCGGTAGTAGATGGATCAAAAGATCATTGATGGTTAGTTGCAAATCGCAATCAATTGATTTGATTTTGGAAACTTCGGACCCCTCACGGCCTCACCCGAAGTCAAATGGTTCGGCTAAACATTTCTTTTTCTTCATTATCTTGTTGGTAAACTGACCAACCACTTGATAACTAATATAATTTTTTTTCATTTTTTAATATCCTAAATACGTCAACTAATTTAAATTACATTATGAAAAAGCCAAAATATTTCTGATATTTTATATTATAATTAATATTATTTCATTTTGGTCTACATGTTAGTGTTGTATTTTAGTTTTTGTTTGATTTTACTTTTGTCAACTACACAAACTTATGCGATTAAATCTATTTATACTTATATTTTTGGGTTTTTAACTAAATAAACTGTATTTTTCTGTTATAAATTACATAAACTTCATAAATTATTTTAATTGTAGAAATTATATTAATTTTTACACGTTAAATAGATAGTAAATCTGGTTCTAATTCGAAAATTTATTTTAACTTGGGTTTATTTTGAAATTAAAATTAGAGTTTCAAAGTAAAACAAAGTTTAATAATAATTTAACACGTAAACATTAACAAAATTTCTGTAATTAGAATAATTTATAAAATTTATATAGTTTATGAAAGAAAAATATAATTTATGAAATATCCAAAAATTTATTCGTATAAACAGGAAGTAAACTCTTTTTCTTTTGATAATATTATAAAAAAATTGCCAGTTTCAAAATTTTCTAATCAATGTATCAGTTGCAATGCTAAAATCTAAATTATACCACTCGGTCGGATGGATTAACCACGAATCGGTAGTCAGTCCGGTTTGGATTTTATAAAATATTAAATTAGTAATTGATCAAAAAAGCCCCTTCGTATCTTTAGGTAGACAATGTGATTAAGAAAAACAAACAAGAGTCGAATCCGACAAATCTTAAATAGTTTTTTAACGATTCCTGAAAATATATTCAACACCAAAACTGTTGGTTGGTGTGACAGTGTGACATTTTAATTTAACAATCACTGATTATTCCTTTTTCATCTGAAATAAAATAAAAATGTGATTCTGTTTCCAGCCTAATATATCCACACAGAGTCACGACGCTGTAATGATTTCTCCTTTATAGTCTTTACTTCTTCCTTACTACAGTCACCGATAAAAGCTCTTTAATCATTCTATCACATAATCTCTGTTCTGTGTTTCTTTTCCTTCCCTCTCATTCATTCTTCTTCGTGAAGGTCACGGCCAATACCACTTTGCAGTTCTTTCACGAGCTTCTTTCTTGGAATCTTTGGCCCGAATCAGGTTTTCTTTTTAATATCTATCTTAAGTTTCCTTAGTTGAAAAACTGGAAATTTCTTTGCTGCTTTTAGTGGTAGTATATTGGATCTGGACCATATACAAGTTAGGGGTTGTACTTGCGAATTAATCTGTGGGTTCAATACGTTCTTCAGTTGAATGTTTTCTACTGTTGGGTTTAGTTCCAACCTTTTTCGATTTTATCTTCTCTCAAGAGCTTTGCGGTTTGCTTTCAAGTTACTAAAATTCCCTCCTCTTTAGTTGAATTTACTTTTCTATTAGGTACTGATTAGTTGATTTTGGTTGGGCATGAGTTGTAATTCACTAAGTTGTAATCAAATTCAATCACTGGTTTAGGCACACAAGAGTTTCTCTAAGAGTGGTTGACTCTGAGTGACAGATGTAAGGTCCAATCATATATCTTGTTCGTGCCATGATGATCTCGGTTAATTTTCTTTGTATCGCGTTTTCAAGCGTACTGTTACAAGAATGCAAGTATTTTTCTTTATACGATCCTTCAGCATGAGCTGTTTATAACAAGAAGTTCTTGCTTCCATCTCAGGGTTAAAGCAGCGTTTTTGCATACATACAAGTTGTTTTGGGTGACAACTGACATAGTCTGAGATGGGTTCTGGGAATTTTTTGAAGGCAATAATTGGATTGAAGAGAGGTAAACAAAGGAGCAACAAGAGTGAGAAGGTATGTTTCAGATTGGTATGATAATCAATGCATTGTTGTAGAAGCAAAATTTAGGAAGCTGTATTGTGTGTGTATAAATGGTGTTTGCTTGTGACAGGGATTTTCTACTGATGTAAAACCAAAAGCTTCCAAGAAGAATGGTACTCATTCTTCATCACTAGTTATTCGTAGTGAGGATTGGGCTGCAACTCGGATTCAGACTGCTTTTAAAGCCTATAAGGTCCACTGAGTTGTTATTTCCAAATGTATTTGCGTGGTTTTACATTTTTACATTGGAAATTTGAAGGATTTTTGTTGTGGGCTTTGGTTTTGCATAGGCTAGAAAAAGCTTACGGCGTCTAAAAGGAATTGCAAGAGCAAAGTTGTTAACTGAGAAACAGTCTGTGAAGAAGCAAGCGATGGTCACATTGAGGTATCTTCACTCATGGAGTAAAATACAGTCACAGATAAAGGGTCGCCGAGTTTGCATGGTCACAGAAGAGAGACTAAAGCATAAGAGATTAGAGAATCAGCAAAAGCTAGAGGCAAAGCTTCATGATGTTGAAGTAAGATTTTATGAAAAGAATGAAAAAATGCTTTATATCTTTTAGTCTCGGAGACACATCCTTGCTTCAATACTTTTCCTCCCTTTAAACTCTCTTTGAGGTATTTAAAAGCTCAGAGGTTGAGTTTTGGTTATCCATAGACGAAAAAACATTGAAGTGATACAATTATAGGTTGAATGGAACGGTGGGTCAGAGACAAAAGATGAAATCCTGGGAAGGATACATCAAAGGGAAGAAGCGACGATCAAGAGAGAAAGAGCCTTGGCATATGCTTTCTCACATCAGGTATGTAAAAACTGTTTCTTTCTGCTTAAAGATGTGAGGAAATAGAAGGTTTACTCCATTGGTTTTGAACAGTGGAAAGCCGATGGTAAAACTCAATGTCTGGGGAGTTATGAGCTGGGAAATACTAATTGGGGTTGGAGCTGGAAAGAACGTTGGATCTCTGTTCGGCCTTGGGAAGTAAGATACTCAGTGACCCCTAAGAAACCGAAGAGCTTAAAGACAGTTTGTTGCAAAAGTGAAACTAACACAAATTCACCGGCAAAGAGACAGTCAGTTTCATCCAAAAGCTCGTTTTCTGGAGCTCGAAACGCCGTGAAACCGCGTAGACTGTCATTTCCAGGAGCTTGAAGTGAAGATGTAAGAGTATACATACAAGTACATGATACTTTCCTCCTATGAATGATAAATTTGAGGGTATATTTATTTGGTATTTCTTCTGTCTCTCTTGTGATGTAAATATATATGTATTGTTCATGTAGGAGTCGATGGTGATTCTTGAATTGTGTTCTTGATACATGCATTTGTTTGTCTCTCATTGTAAAATCGTTAAAAATGAAGGAAATCACAAGCTTTTCCTCATTACATTGAAAACAAATTTGGAGTTGTGTTGCTGATAGACCCTTAAGAGATTTCCTGGTTCTATCAGTTGCATTCCAGTTACTCGATATTCTAATGACAAAAATAAAAATAGTCAATTTTTTGTTCATGTTTAAAATGATTTTGGGGCACAAAAAAATGATTTTGGGATGTTGAAAAATGTGATTATTTTCGTGATTAATTGACATTTTCGTGAATTTTGTAAAGACTCGATGGTAATTTCGTTTTAAAGCTATAGTGGCATTGTCTAAGATTCCATTGCCCTACCTCTCTGCGTTGGCTTCCGGACAAGTGTAACTCTCTGCAGTTTCATGGATTCCGCGGCAGTACCCGCGCCGCATATGGCGACTAGGTACGTAATTGGAATTTCCATATTCTTCGCCTTGTCGTAGCAGTTCCGTTTGTTGAAATACAAGCCGCCTCTTTCGTCACCGTTCGACGAGGGGTAAGAGATGCTTGCATACGAGGAGAGCACCAGGAAATTGATATCCCACGTTGTGTTTTAGGAATCTATGGCTTCGGTGAGGTTTAGAAAGATGAGGGCTATCTTGATATTTCTTTTCCAAGGAGACAACGGTGATTTGTGTGTGGTCCTCACTAAGAGGTCTCCAACGTTGTCTACCACCTCGGGTTACGATGAACATCTCTGGACTAAACTAGAAAAAATCTATGCAAGCCCAAATCGTATAGATTTCAACGGGATTTTCTTTCATTGTGAACGGAACATTTACAGCCCTCTAGTCTCTGAAGTCATTTATCTAACTACTCATTGCTCAAACCTTCAGAAAAAATGTTTTGGAAGCAGGAAGTATTTGGAAGAATGTGGGGGCGCTTTCTCTTACCTTAACGGTCACTTGAGTACAGGACCAGAATGAAGATGTGATAGTGATAGTTGTGATTCCACGGATGATGGGTGGCTTCTGTTGCAGGAGAAGTTTCTTTACAAGGTGGTAGGCAGAAGAGCATGATAAGGATGATGCTATCACTGCAACTAAAGGGGCAAAAGAGATTGGCTTAGACCCTTAGCTTGTTGATGTTGTTGCTTTTCAAGAACCCTTTCTATCTAAGGTATAAAAAATGCCCTTGGTCCTTCTTTGTATCCTTGGTGCTCTTTTTAAGTGGGATGCATGTTCGTATAAAGATCTAAGAGCTGTGTTTTTCGAGGACACAGAGCTACAGTTGATTCTCTAGGCCGTATTTATTTTGGTAACTGATTTTGAACCTTTGTTCGTAGTCCTTTTACAATATTCGTGTGTCCTAGTAGCAGAGTAATGGTAATTGCAGTGGCGCTGTATCTATTTTCTTAAGATCCTGAATAACTTTCCATAGTAGCTGAAGCCATAGTATCCTGCTTTATCTTGTTGGTTTAGGCTTTATGTCAAAAAAATTCAGCTCTATGCCAAGCTTTCTTTAGCTTTCAGAAGTGAGAGATGCATTCCTTTCCCAACTCTGAGCAATATTTTTCTTATCTTTGCTTCATTTTCCAGTGCTTTGCTTAGAATAATTCCTGTAGGAGGTATTTTGTGGGAAAGGCATTCGTTCCAACGCCAAGTCCTGCAGAACTGAAAGCTGCGCATGATGCTCACTTTGAAATGTTTCTGATTCTCGTTTTTCTTTATCAAGGATGCTTTATAATTGCAGTTTCTATAAACTCTGAAGCATCATCAGTGGTATCTTACACAGGATGAGAACCGGAGATCTGAGGAGATTGAGTGGATGGGGGAAAGCATTTGGTCCACTTCTTTGATTACAAAAAACGAGGTAATGATTATGTTATATGGGGTTTAACTTCCAGAATCTTGATAAGAGCAGCAACAGTGGTTTATGAACGGCCACCTGCTTTCATTGAACAGGTCTTGTGAGAATCCAAGAATCAGACCTTGGACTTCTCGGTTGACCAAATACCCTGTCGTTGAGAAATTAGGTTTCAAAAATAGACTAACACGCTGTTTGTGGTTTATTATTCTAGGTTAGGAGTTTCTTATTAAGTTCATATGTGAACATCAAGTATAAATTGACAGATTTAGGATCTAATCTTTCACTGTCACGTAGAGCAGACTTTTGAAAAGGTGTCACAGAATCGATCCGGAGGCAGTTTGAAGCTAGAATTATACTACTAGACCAAATACCCTGCTGTTGAGGATTTAGTTAAAAGTGCTAAAGAAAAAGACTTGTTGTCTGATCACTAACATTAGACAGGAAAGTCTCAAATATAAGTCAGATGGCATTCAGATTTCAAAACATAGACTGTTAAAAAGTCAACGGGGCATTCCGAGAATCGAACTCGGGACCTCTCGCACCCAAAGCGAGAATCATACCACTAGACCAAATGCCCAACTGTTTATGAAGTTCAGTTTAAACACTGAAGGGATGTTTGCAATAGACTGGATTAGAATCATTTAAGGGTTATTGGTTGTAGAGATGTGACTGTTGGTTCTAGAAACCTAAAACTTTCGGATCTTAAGACAAGAATACACTTTGCATATTGTTGTATTGGAGTCTATATTGAAAGTCGTATCTCAACTATAATGTCTGAAATTTAATAGTTTCCTTGTTAAAAATGCCTAGGTCGTGATATGCCTCTCCACATTCTGTATTGCTGTGAATTTTTGTGTGTGGTACGGAAATTTATTAACGTAAATGTTATCCTTTTCCTCATTATCTGCAGCTCATGTAATCTATTTTTAACATTTCAAGAAGAGTTTTGTTTTATATGACCTGAAAGTAAAAGGTATGTTGTGGTGATGTTTGCAATCTACTACTGGTGAAATTTGTGGGAGTGGTCAGTTAATCCTTTTTTTTTTCATTTCCTGCAGCCTGTTCTTGGAGAATCTGGCAGCATAGTGTTTTCGAGGGGTAAGTTTTATGACTCGTGTCTTATATTATCTGGTTGGATATCTCACTCATATGACTTGAAAGAAAAGATATGTTTCCGTGATGTTTATAATGTACTGATGGTGAAATTCTGGGGACTGGTCAACTGTATAGGTAAATATGATCTTTGAAAAGTATGCCACCAAAGGGAAAAAAATTGTCAGTAATAAACATTTCAATGTTTAAAAATTCAATGGGGGCATTCCGAGAATCGAACTCGGGACCTCTCGCACCCAAAGCGAGAATCATACCACTAGACCAAATGCCCAGTTGATTTCTTTGATCAGGTAAAACACTTAACCGAATGCTGTTGTGATTTTATCATTTCTTGAAATGATTTTTAAACAATCAAAATTTTCTTATTTATTAATGCAAATAGAATCCTTTGTGGTTGATGTTCTTATGCAAAGGTGCTTATTTGTTCTAATAATCTATGTCAATCCGTTTGAAATTAGGCTATAGTTTGGATCAAGTTTAATAAGTTGACTTTGATCATATAAATCTCTTTATTTCATGCCACTAGATTCAATGTCTGACATCTGAGTTTTGGCATTTTGATATTTCGTTCTAAAACATTCTGATTTCTTCTATTGGTGCAGCTCATTCAAAAGTCTCACATGTTTTGCCGTTGAATATGCTATTCAGAAATCAGCAAATATAAATAATTTAATTCATTTGATGCGGGAGTAAAGGTAAATTTCAGAACTTGTTCTTTATGTTAAATTTGGGTTTTAGTAGTGGAAGTTTCCTTACGACAATTTAAGGGAAATGCATGTTGTTTTGAATTGTTGAAAGAGGTCTTTTAAAAGTCAAGTATGTATATAATTTGTTAACTGATAGTACTGATCTTGCTTTTATGAGGGATTGAGCACAAAATCATGTATTTTTTAATCTCACTTTCTGGGTTGTAAAAGTTGACAGGAAATTCCGAGAATTGAACTCGGGAGGTTTTGCACCCTAAGCGAGAATCATACAACTAGACCAAATGCCCCAGCTATTGATGTAATTCATTTGAAGCATCTGCTTTGAAAACTCAAATATTGTTATCTTTTTTGTTTGCTAAACTCTGTTAACATAGATGTTATCCTTTTTTATTTGCTACACCTGATTCTTGAAAACGCAGGTACCACCCGATTTTCAGTAGTTAGGAGTGTCTGATGTTATCTGGTTGGAATACTTCAGGAAGTGTTTTTTTCGTGAAAATCTCAATCCCATGACCTGAAAGTAAAGGTACGTTGTGGTGATGTTTTCTGCTGATGAAATTCTTGGAACTGGTCAAATGTTAAGTTAAACATGATCTTTGAAAATTGGGCACCTTAGGTCAGACTTGTCACTATCCCTGCTGGAGTAATACATATGTATATCTGATTTATTAAGAAAACTGCATGCTAATCAAGTTTCTACCATGAACTGTAAGGAAATCAGGCACCGATCCGGGAGACATATGTATTACCATAAGACATAACAAATTCTTTCAAAGTAATCCGAGAATTGAACTCGGGACCTCTTGCACCCTAAGCGAGAATCATACCAGTAGACCAAATGTCCAGTTGTTTTCGTAAATCAGTTAAACACTTAAGGTTTCTTAAAATGAGTTTTTGAACAATCTGAGTTTGTAATGTTTGAATTTTCAGTATTGTAGGTGATGGAAATAAAATCCTTTTTTATAAGTTTCTTAGATTACATTTAGGTGTTAACTCCCAATCAGACAACTTGTACATTTTGTCTCCCCTACTTCTGAATTTTAAAACATAGGTTCTGAGAAGTGAACTAGGACCTCTCGTATACCAAAAGCAAGAATCATACCGCACAGTCAAGTGCACAATTGCTTATTTGGTTCTGTTACCTGTTTGCTCATCTGCTCTTGAAGAAATCTGTGTTTTCCGTTGACTTTTATCTGAAATGTCACGCTTGAACTATTCCTATTTTACAGCTCATTCTTGGAAAATCTGCCAGCATGTGAGTATTGTTCATTTGTTTGTACTGCTTTTTGAAGTTTTGCAGTTAAATCTAACACCAAAAGTTGATTTCTGGTTGATCTAATACAATTCATCTGATGCGAAGGCGAAGCAAAAGTATGTTTCAGATCTTGTTCATTCTCTTTAGACTTTTACAAAGTGTTGTGAGTATTTGACCTTAGTAAAATATGGGGGAAATGCGTGCTGTTTGAATTGTGGAATGTGTACTCTGCAAAATCAATTATAGTTATGAACTTGCTTTTTAGCAGACGAAATCTCAAAAACGTCACGGGGCATTCCGAGAATCGAACTCGGGACCTCTCGCACCCAAAGCGAGAATCATACCACTAGACCAAATGCCCATTTGTCGATATATTCAATTGCCCTTAACTTAGTGTGTAGTTACTGAACGTTACCAACTGTGTGTCATATACTGTTTTTCGTCTGGCAGCATTTGCATTGTAATGATTCAAAAAGTAATTACTTTTGTGCAAATCTGAATCATCAGACCTGAAAGTAAAGGTATGTAATGCAATCAGAATGCAGAAACCCCGAGGATTTTTATCAATGGGGCTCCTCCAAGTCCCCAGTGGCAAACCAATAACTCAAAACATCCATATATCTCTATATAGACTAGAAATACGAAGAAGATGACATTATTATCACGCCTATTTGATTATTAAATTTTTTTAGTTCAATGTAAAAATCTGTTTATTATTGTAAATAATAAAAATCGAGAGAATGAATGTTTTATTAATATCTGAGAGTTACATTCTTATATCTTTAATAATAACTACTAAACTTTAAAATAAACTTACCTTAATATTACAGTATAATCAAAATTATTGCTTAATAATATTTATAACATTTCTTTTATTATTATTGTTTTCATTTCTCTCGACTAGCAATCTTCAAAGACGACCAAATTCATTGACAAGTCTTTCTATATCTGCAAAAGAGCTTCCTTTTGACTCCGTCGCTGCTACTAACATACGTCGTATCTCCTCCACCCGAGCGCTGACTCCGCGTCCACGCTCACTCATTGTTTCAACTATGACCCGAGCCAACTCATCCGGGTTGGGTACTGTTTCAGCTCCTTGACAAACCCTTACTCCCACACCCAAATCTTCCACCAGCAACCTCGCGTTCACAAACTGGTCCGCCTCCATTGGCCATCCCAACAGCGTGACTCCGCTCGTTAGCCCTTCGAGCACCGAGTTCCATCCACAGTGGCTCAAAAACCCTCCGACCGCAACGTGTCGCAATACTGCTACTTGCGGGGCCCACCCTCTAACTACGATTCCCCGACCCGTGACTCGATCCTCGAATCCCTCGGGTATCGGGTCTTTCTTAACCACCCAAACGAACCGGGTAGTACTCTTCTCGAGTCCCTGTGCCAGACCGTCGCACTGCTCTTTGCTCAACACCGTTTGACTTCCAAAGCAGATGTACAGCACCGACCCGTCTGGGCATCCGTCGAGCCAAGTGAGCAGTGAACCCGAATCGGATAAACCCACACCAAGGGGGTCCAACCCGATTGAACAAAGCGGGCCAACTCCGAAAACCCGATCGTGGCCAACCCTCTGCTTCACATACTCCAAGTAGTCTTCTTCGAGACACTCGGCCGAATTGAAAACGCAACCGTAGCTCAAAAAATTCATGGAGCTATCATTGATGGTTTCGAGATCTGGTGACGGAGAGTTAAGGCAGCGACGAACAACCGACGGAAGATGATCCACCTTGAAAACTGGTGAACGAGGAAAATCCAAGAAATGGATCGGATCGTTTGATATGACCATATCGATATTGTCGAAGCAAAATTGGAGAACGGAAGCTAAGAATGAGCCGGAGGAGAAGAAGGCGAAACGAGGAATTCCGATCTGAGAGCAGAGTTGGTGAGTCCACCCAAGGAAAAAATCAGAGATGACAGCGACGGGAGGATTTCGGTGAGAATGGAACCAGAGGATGAGAGGGTCACGAAGCTGTCGAAGAGAGGCCATGATTGGGAGATTTCCGGAATTGCCGAGGTCTTTGACGTTTTCGACGCCGGGAGGGAGTGAAGGATGGGAAGGGAAAGGGAAAACGACTGCAGATACAGAAGATGGATGAACAGAGAGGAGAGAAGAGAGGTATTGGAGGTTTCCGGTGGTCACCACAACGGAGACGTTTGCTCCACGAAGGCAGAGTTGGTGAGTTAAGTCTAGAAGAGGAAGCAAATGGCCTTGGGCTGGGAACGGAAACACCATGATGTGCGGTCTCGGGCTCTCCGATCTAGTCCCCGGCACCATAACTCCCGTCGTCATTCGGCGGAGATGAAAAATGAAGAGTCTTTGTTAGTCTTCTCTAAAGCTATTCAATTCCTGTGGCCACACTCTAATGGTTTTGCGTGTGAAAGGCTTAAACGACTAAATAAAATGGGGTTTTCGATGCAGCCATAAAGAACAATGAAGCATGCAAGGAGCTTTCCACCATTACCCGCACCTCTCTCGGCCCCAATGGTTATCAATCACTTACACAAACTGCTTGTAACAAATGACGCTGCTACCACTGTGAATGAACTGGAGATTCAGCACCCGGCTACGAAAATCCTGGATTTAGCTTATCAGGATAGGGCTTAAGCATATCCCCATCCTATGCTTCGTGTTTTCAAAATTGCTCTCAAGTATGTATGCTTCTGATGCGGCCTGCACAGTGCTTCGTGTAGACCAACAAGAAGGTGGAGCAAGGAGAGACGCTACAGGTGCATGCGCGGAGGAAGACTAAGCTGTAGAACAAATACCTCGTAGTGAAACTCTCTTCTGTTCTTTGTTTTTTCAATTATGATAAAAAAAATTTGGTGTCTCGGTTTATGTGATCATTTTGTACCACACAACACCAACTTAAGATTTTGTCTTTTGCTTGGCCAAAAAAAACCAAGAAATATTGTGACTGGATGCGACATTCTAACATATACCCTTTATATTATAGCTATATATTTAAAACAAAATAAAACTTAATTATAAAATACCAATTAAAGATATTACTCAAACAAATAGTAATTCAATAAATTTAATTATTTTTAAAATATATTATTTATAAATTTTAAATAATATAAATATATATAAATTCTAATATAAATATATAATTATGAAGACATTGAAAAAAATAATTTTTTGGACTTATGTATCTATGTTAAGTCATTGGTTATTAACCATAAATGACCAAAACATTGCTTTTAATTCTGATCTTTTTAATGAAATATATAGCTATTACATGTGAAATTTTAGTTATATAAAACAGAAGTTGCAAAAATGTTAGTAGTTTTTATAAATTCACATTAGAACTAAAATCATATATCATGTGATTTGACACACTACCTGTTTTTTCTTTCTTTATAGTTATTTTGGGGACCCTTAAGAATATTACGAGAGGAATACCAATTTTATCATTAACTATTTGAAATAAATCTGAGGTCATTTTTTGTCATCAAATGTAAGGTCATTTTTATTCATAGTAATTACTGATTTTAATATATATATATATATATGAATCATACATTGGAACTACTGCATTTGAATTTGGACATGGCCAGATTTACTTCCGTATGAGATTAGAAGATTTACTTCCATATGAGATTAAAAGATTTATTTCTATATGAGATTAAAAGATACTTCCATATGAGATTAAAGTATCCAAATTTTATCCTACTAAGCAAAACTATTAGGAACAAAGATGTAACTGACTATCAAAACTATCATATAATATTAGATGTACAACAAACTAATATTGTTGTTTATTTATTTTTAAAATAAAAGTTTTAAATGTATTCATTTTAAAGATAAAAATTTTGAAACTTATTTATCACAAAACGGATATAATCGATTGGATTGAAAATTGTATTTGTTGATATGTATGTGCGTTTATATTTAGAACATTTAAATCGAGAAAAATAAATTTTAAACTTTTATCATATAAATAAATAAGTTTTTAAAAAAAAATTCAAATAAATGTAAATTGTGATACTAGTTCGATGAAATTTTGATGGTATATGATAGTTTTGATAAGAAGATAAATCATAGAGCAAACTTTTAAATAACTTTTACTTAAACATATATAGAATTGACTGCTATTTAGATCTAAAATTCCCCACAAATGTTTACATTAACCAACAAACTAACTATAAATCATATCACCGAACATAGAGTTACCCGAGTTGTTTCCAGTATGGAATCAACTAACCATGTTCTTGGAGTCTCAATGATATCTTGGTTGCCAAAAACATATAAAAATATTTATGAATAGATTTGTTCATTTGTTTACTAAATTGTAGTTGTATTATATAGATAAACAATGTTCGTTTACATCCACATACATTTCAAATTTCGAACATTAATAAATATTAACTGTGCAGTTAAAATTCTACGATATAAAACACTTCGGTTGCGATTACAAAAACGAACAATAATTTACGATAACTTATCGTAACCATATATCGTAACTACAATTGATCTAACAACCAAAATATACCAAATACACGGAGCATGATGGTGCAAAAAAAGTTCTATGGTAGAAAAGACTTTCTTTTAGTTTGGAATTCTTGCTGTATGCTTTTATTTTAAAACTTTAACTATATAACTTTTAAATTTAAAATCATTAGTGTCTACTTGGATTGAGTGTGGTTTTGAAGACTTTTATTATTTTGTATAAGTCTGAAGTGTTTTAAAAATCACTTTTCGAATCTAATTCAAGTAGTGAGTTCTCAGTTTATATGAACAAGTTTAGACTAGAAAGCCCCAACAAAAACCATCACACAAAAGAGTAAAGCATTTTTCATGATATAAATCTTGAGACCTATTTATATATTTAGACTATTCCAAAATTAACATGACCAGCAAAATAGAGGATAATCCTTGATTCTCTGAATCCTCTCCATCTCTTCTCAAATTCGACATTCGTAAACATTGGTCTGTTCTCCAATTTAGAAAACGTTTAAAAGACAAATAAGAACCCAAACTTTTTTATTCTAACAAAACTCATTATTTATCTTAGTCTTCCAAAGTTGTTGGAACGGTCAGATAGTCTATGTTGGATCAAATTGTCGGAGAAAAACACCAAAGTCAAAGGGATATCGACCAAACATGGGAGTATACAAAACTGAAGACGATTATGATTACCTTTTCAAGGTTGTCTTAACGGGAGATTCAGGTGTTGGAAAATCAAATCTGCTCTCCCGTTTCACCAAAAATGACTTCAGCCATGACTCACGCTCGACCATTGGTGTCGAATTTGCCACACGTAGCATTCAAGTCGACGATAAAATTGTCAAAGCTCAAATATGGGACACTGCCGGCCAAGAAAGGTAACCAACCCATTAGGATGTACATTTAAATCAAATCTAATATATATTTAAAACGTTCACTTCCGTCGATTAAACGAATTTATACAAATAAAACTATTTTTATTCCTATTTTTTGGATCGTTTTTAATTACATAAATTATGTTTTTTATAAATTTTATAAACTATATAAATTTTATAAACTATTTTAATTACAAAAATTTCGTTAATGTGTATACGTTAAATTACTATTAAATCTTATTTTAATTCGAAATATGGTTTTAACTTTAAAATAAACCAAAATTAAAATCAAAATTTTGAATTAAAACTAGATTTGATAGCGATTTAACGTATAAATGTTAATGAAATGTAAAAAATTTATAATTAAAATAATTTATAAATTTTGTCTAGTTTACCATATAAAAATACAGTTTATTTAGTTAAAAAAAATTTAAAAATACGATGAAATAAATTTAGGTACATAAGTTTATATAATCGACCAAACTTAACTCATATCTAAATGTTTTAATTTAATTTACACCGAAATGATTTTATAGTTAGTACTTGTGACATTAATTTTAATGAGAATATGCAAATAGGTATCGAGCCATCACGAGTGCTTATTACCGAGGAGCCGTTGGTGCGTTATTGGTCTACGACGTGACACGGCACGTGACATTCGAGAACGTTGAGAGATGGCTAAAGGAGCTAAGGGACCACACGGATGCAAACACTGTGATTATGCTCGTTGGTAACAAAGCTGATTTGTGTCACCTTCGAGCCATCTCAACGGAAGAAGTGAAAGCTTTTGCAGAGAGAGAAAACACTCTCTTCATGGAGACTTCAGCACTCGAAGCTATAAATGTCGAAAACGCTTTCACAGAGGTTCTCACTCAAATTTACAGAGTCGTTAGCAAGAAGGCTCTTGAAACTGGAGATGATCCAACTACTGCTTTGCCTAAAGGCCAGATGATTAATGTCGGAAGCAAAGATGATGTTTCAGCAGTCAAGAAATCGGGTTGCTGCTCGACATAGTTGAGATCAGCTTTTCCTTTTTTTTCTCAGTCTTTTAAAATGCAAGAATCTCTAATTAATGGAAACATTACAAATTGGATCAAAAATGTGTAATCCTGTAAAATTTGTATACAAATCAACGTTTTAGCAACAAACTTGTACTTTGGTATTGACACGTGGCAATTGATTATTGCTTTTCTTGGTCGTATGATTAAAGTCTGACGACAGCTTTTCTGATTACAGACAACGAAAGGTCTAATCCATTTTGGCAAAGTATGATGCGGACCCCACTATCTTCGAATCTAATTGCCACGTGTCAATATCCACGCATTGAGACATGAGCTAACACATCCGTAGGTCCCCAGAAACCAAACCGAGATAATGGACACTTTCGATGTCTTATCCGTTTTTTTTTGCATCTTATGGATTTGGTTTAATTTTCAATGTATGATAATTAAGATATTAGAGAAATAAAAAAAACTAAAAAGTGAAAAAAAAATCAAAAAAGTATTTGAAAATCCCATCATTGTTGGATCTTAAATTCCGATATTAAAATGCAGTAGATTAACTTTTATATTTGTCGAGACCGGTTAAAAATTTAGACAAAATATTTAATAAACTGACGGATTATGAATATCGATTTATCGAGATCGGTTACAAACGGTTAGTATTTGTTACGAGTCCGATCTATTAAAATCTCTCACTTAATTATGGCGCGAATCTCTTTTTTTATACTCGCAACTCGATTAATTTTCAATGACGTAATCATTAATAGTTATAAATACTTATAAATATCAGTTAATGCTGATATCAGAAGATTCACCGTCGTCCTCGATAGTCGGTGAAATTGGACGGATCTTTAATTTGCGTGGTGACTCCTCGATAGAAGTGCACATACTTTTCTAGAAAAAAGGGTCTTCATCATACTAGATCTGTCTCCCATTGGGTCGAGTTTGGAGTCATTGGGAGGATGCAATTCATCTAATTATGAATCAATATTAGTGCGTTGGGTGGCACTGACACAACTGCTTAAAGCTAAGTTTAAAGGCCCGAAATAGTAATAATCACTAAGAAAAAGAAAAGTAAACGTTTCTTCTTAAAGAAAATCATTTATAACTCTAATAGAAAACAAAATACCATTCTTATTTATGGTTGCATTTTTAAACCCGTCAAATATGGATTTGTTGTTCATTTATGTTTTCCTTTTGGCAAGTGAGTAAGAAACACGAATAAATGAGACGTAAATTGGTGATAGTTATATCAATCACAGTCTCAAAATATAAATATTGGGAGGAGGAAATCGAATTAATAAGTCCTTCGAACGAATAAAAACGAAAGCGAAAGGCATTGAATGAATGTGGTGCTTTTTTCTGCAAATCTACAGAGAGAGAGAGAGAGAGAGAGTGGAGAAGAAGAAGGGCAATGAAGGAGAGTTTCCAAAAGAAGATAGGAAACAGATGTCGTTGGCATTAACCAATTGGGTAATTGGATTTGTAACCCGTTTTGTCCGGGTCTTGCCCATATGTGTATACGTCATGTACATTGTCTTCTCGAATCTTCACCACAAAAATTATTAATGAAAAAGAAAGTCCCCCAGGATCCTCGGGTTCTT
The DNA here is from genome assembly GCA_018901945.1 of Pugionium dolabratum. NCBI lineage: Eukaryota > Viridiplantae > Streptophyta > Magnoliopsida > Brassicales > Brassicaceae > Pugionium > Pugionium dolabratum. The sequence goes on along the minus strand of JAEVFF010000250.1, from coordinate 447,694 downwards.
TTTTATTTATGAGCCTTTTTGTTTTTCTCATTGTACCAATTTGTCATTTTACAGAATCTTTAATTACATTTCAACTATAATAGTACTTTCTCTATTTACTTGTTCTTTTATATGTCCCTCTTCTTTGCTACATTGCGGGGAAAATTATGATTGGTTTACTTCTTTCAACTACACGAATTTATGCGAATAAATTTATTTTCACCCGTATTTTTTAGGTTTTTTATAAGTTACATAAACTATGTTTTTCTTCCGTAAACTACATAAATTTCATAAATTATTCCAATTACAAAAATTTCATTAATGTTTACACGTTAAATTGTTATTAAACCTTGATTTACAAGAATTTATGAAATTTGTGTAATTTATTAAAGAAAAAAACAATTTATGTAGTTAAAGAAAGATCCAAAAAGTACGGGTGAAAATAAGTTTAGTCACATAAATTTGTGTAGTTGACGAAAATAAACCCAATTATGATTTTTGGTTAGTTGGATTTTTTCGTTATGAAATAGTAATTACCAATAAAGTGAGTAAATTTGTTAAACAAATGTAAGTAAATTTAAACAAATGTTAGTAAAACTCACATAATGATAGTTTGGATATTTATGAAATAATATATTAAAATTTGAGTTAATTAATCTCTTTGTTATTAATTAGTTTTTGAATTATAACTATATGATAAGTCCAAATTTAATATGTTAACGTATCCATCCGATTGTTGGATTACTGTATGAATATTATTTCTATAAAAATCTGTGATTCATATGTCTATACGTGAGATGTAAATGATGTTTAAAAATTTTTGGATCTACGAAAATATATGGTAGAGATAATCGATTATACGATATTGAGAATCTAAATTTATAGAATATTGTACATTTAGATTAATAAAAATTAGAAAGATTTTAGTCGGGATTATAAAGCTTTGTCTTTTCAAAAAAGTTAGACATAATCATAAATATGTCCTTTTCTAAATGAAATTTGATTGAAGATAATATACAATCACATTAAGAGTTATATATATATATAATTACTATTATGAAAAATCTGCTTGGTGGTCAATAATATTTCATGTGAGTAATAAGCAAACGAATAAAAGTTAGAGAATATTAGGTTGCGTATGATCAAATTTTTCAAATCCAATATGTTACTAGCAAGATGCGTCATTGTATTGTTGTACATAGGAAATGTCAAACTAGGAAGAAATATTAAATACATAATGAATAAATACAAGAAAATAATCGATTTCGTATATTGGTCGTAGTTTATTTGTAAATTGCGACCAATATGAAAGAACGAGTTTTAATTTCAAAAATGCGATTAATATATGATTACATACGTATAGTCTCTCAAAAAAGTGACATTTGAATAGTAAAATTCCCAAATTAGACTGACAAATTGATTATTTCTTGTAGTGATAATATTATTAAAATTAAGTTTAAACAAAATAATTTGGTTTGTTTTAAGTTTTCAATTACAAAATTTTTAAGTGTCACATGTAGCTATTTTAGTTAGTGTTTAGTGTTAATATTTAGTTTGGTAATATTTAGAATTTAGTGTTAATAATTAAGAATGTAGTATTGATTATGTTAGTTCCTTAAATAGGTAGACATAATTATAAGAACATTGTCGAAACCTCATGTTACCAAAAAAAACATATAATCCATACCATTTGCTTCTCTCAATACCAATTGTGGATCCTACTTATAATTCCAATTTATGTCACCATTTATAATACGTTCATGAACAAACCAAATCTCTCCTAATTTCGAATCCTTCTATATACTATATTACTTTGTATGAATAGCAAATACATAAACAAGAAAAACACATGAACTACCTAAAATAATGGATAAATAATCACTAAAGTGCATCAATCCCCAAAGGTATCCCTCCCACCATTAACGAATATAAATAACTGAAAGAAACGACAAAGAAGAAGAAATAAAATAGTTTAATCTTTTAGAACCCTATTCTTATTACAAGAACCAGTCATGGACTCATGTACATAAATCTTTGCAAGAAACTGTTGTGTAAACAAATCAATCGACGTCAAATTAAAAAAGCAAATCAATCTATCACAATGTATTTCTCCACGCACAAAAGGTCTAAAAGCCACACCACACACATCAGTCATCAGACGTAGCCAGAGGCACTGCGCAGAGCACTCAGTTCTGATCCTCTCTCTCTCTTCTGAACATCTTCAAAGAAAAAAAATCAAAACTTTTTGCTTCTTTTTATTTGTTTTAATTTTCTCCATGAAATTGAAATCTTGGGTATTTACGGACGAGTCTTTTTCTCAGGCATTAAGACACATTCATCACTGTGCTTTACTTTTATTTACTGTAAGGGTAAAGTTCAAAAGTCATGAAGAAACTCCTTTGAATTTCTCTCTTTTAAAAATCAAACTCTTTAACTTCATCTCTCTTATGGGTGGTTTAATCGATCTGAACGTGACGGAGACGGAGGAAGACGAAACGCCGTCTTCGGGTTCTGAGACGCTCTCACCTACATCGTCGTCGTCAGCGTCTGCGTGTGCGGCGAATGGGTCGTCTTCAAGCTCAGCTGGGGTTTGTCTAGAGTTGTGGCACGCTTGTGCTGGACCCCTTATATCTCTCCCTAAAAGAGGAAGTCTTGTGTTGTATTTCCCTCAAGGACATTTGGAACAAGCCCCCGATTTCTCCGCCGCGATTTACGGGCTCCCTCCTCACGTGTTCTGTCGTATTCTCGATGTCAAGCTTCACGTATGTCTTTATAACTTCTATCTATTCTCTTTTTCTTCGATTTTATTTCATGGGGAAAAGAAAATTCTCGAGTTTTTTATTTGTTGAATCTGAGTTGAGGTTTCCTAAACAAGTTTGGAGATTTGTGCCTACGTTTACTGAATTGTTTGAGACAAAAAGAATTTTTATTTATCTTTTCCATGGAAATTTCTTCTCTTTTGTTCTGAGAAAGTGTTTTCAAGATTTTTTCTTGTTCGTTTTCTGCTATATTTGCATTTCTTCTTATAAGAACGGTTGACAGTCGATTAAGAAAGACTTCCCCAGAACATTTATGCAGTTTAAGTATTGGTGCTTATTAATTTTGTTCTGAAGATTAGAAAAAGTCTGGCATTTGATTTCCGAGTATGTTTTTGGGTCCTTTTTGAAATCTATATTATAGCGTTCTGCTCCATTTGCATTCTTTCGCATAGCATTTTGATGGCAATCGATTGTAGAACATTTGGAATTCCTTAAACTTTTGGTTATGTTGTTTTTACGAACTTGTTTATGATTTCATAGGCAGAGACGGCTACAGATGAAGTTTATGCTCAAGTTTCTCTTCTTCCTGAGTCCGAGGTGAGTGTTTTCTTTAGCTCGAGTCTTGGAACAAGAGAGAAAATTTCTCGAGCTGAGAGATTTGTGATTAACCTGTTGTTGCAGGACATTGATCGGAGGATGCGTGATGGTATTATAGATGTTGATGGTGGAGAGAAAGATTATGAAGTGCTTAAGAGGTCAAGTACTCCTCACATGTTCTGCAAAACCCTCACTGCTTCTGATACAAGCACCCATGGAGGCTTCTCTGTTCCTCGCCGAGCTGCCGAGGATTGCTTCCCTCCTCTGGTACTTGCTCTCTCACATTCCATTTTTCCTCCAGAAACTAACACATTTCACTCAGTGTTTGGCTTCATTCGTAGCTTCTGTAGTAAGACTAATCATCTCTCTGCACTGCACTATATTTTTCTGAGACAATTCAAGGTTTTAGTTCTCCTGTAAGCTCGTAGTGGAGATTAATTGCATAATCATACTGTAATATAGGACTATAGCCAGTCCCGGCCTTCCCAGGAGCTTCTTGCCAGGGATCTTCATGGCCTCGAGTGGCGTTTTCGCCACATTTATCGAGGTAAATTTGTTGCCTGTGTTGCTTGTTCTTAGCTTGAGACATTTGTTGAATATTTTGAAAGGGTGTGAGTGTCTTTTAGGGCAACCTAGGAGGCATTTGCTTACTACCGGGTGGAGCGCATTTGTGAACAAGAAGAAGCTGGTCTCTGGAGATGCTGTGCTTTTTCTCAGGTAGTAATAAAACTTTAATGTTTTCTCCCTACAAAACTTCTTTAGTATCCTGTTAGAGGATTTGCTAAATGCTCTTCTCTGATTTAGAGGTGAAGATGGCAAGCTGCGACTGGGAGTTAGAAGAGCTGCTCAAATCGAAGGCACTTCTGTTTTCTCGACTCAGTACAATCAGAGTATGAACCAGAATAATTTCGCTGAAGTAGCTCATGCCATATCGACTCATAGCGTTTTCAGCATTTACTACAACCCCAAGTAAGCTTCAACCATAAAAAATAGTTTCCAACATTTATGATTACATTTTGAGATCACAATCGATATCACCTGAGGCTTTAGTTGTTAATTATTCTTGCCGACTTCCCAGGACTGTAGTAGAGTCCAAGTCAGTAACATTCTATGTTTGTTAAAACTAATTAATGCCATGAAATTTGCATTTACAAGAATTGCATTTGTCACATTTGGTAAATCCATTTCAGGGCAAGCTGGTCGAACTTCATAATCCCCGCAACAAAGTTCTTGAAGATTGTTGACTATCCATTCTGTATTGGTATGAGATTCAAAGCAAAGGTTGAGTCTGAAGATGCCTCTGAGAGAAGGTAAGAGCTCAAGCTTTAAGAGAACAATGCCACACCTGAGTTTTATTTGCCCATCTTTCTAGTATGTTTGCCTGTTTTGTCAGATCCCCTGGGATTATAACTGGAATCAGCGACTTGGATCCTATCAGGTGGCCTGGTTCAAAATGGAGATGCCTTATGGTAAGCTATGAATTCTGATATTTAAGAAGTCATTTGTTGCTCTAAAAGGTAACCAGTAAGATTGTTGTTTATATATATAAGCTTGGGGCTCGCACTAAAACTGTGTGTTTTGACTTCTTACTCAGGTAAGGTGGGACGACATCGTGGCAAATGGGCATCAACAGCGTGTCTCACCATGGGAAATCGAACTATCTGGTTCAATCTCCAATTCAGGCAGCTTCATAACAGCTGGTCCCAAGAGAAGCAGGATTGGCTTTTCCTCAGCAAAGCCTGATATTCCTGTCTCTGGTACACATATACTAGATAGACACTTTTCTTTACCGCTTATATAATATCTCTAGACTCTTTTTGAACGATTTCAGTTGTTTCTGCTTCTGTTTCAGAGGGGATTCACGCCACAGACTTTGAGGAATCTTTAAGATTCCAGAGGGTCTTGCAAGGTCAAGAAAATGTACAGGGTTTTAGCAACACTTCTTCGGATGGTGGTGCTAGTTCCAGGAGAGGTCGCTTTAAAGGAATGGAATTTGGTGATTCTAATGGGTTCCAGAGAGTCTTGCAAAGTCAAGAAACAGTTACAGCGTATTCAATGACTGATCATCGGCCGCATGGGTTGCGCAGACAGAACATTTGGTGTGGCCCGTTCCAGAACTTTAGTACCTGTATCCTCCCGCCATCTTCAGTGTCATCATCACCCTCTTCTGTCTTGATAACTAACTCGAGTGGTCCTAACGGGCATCTGGAGAATCATCACGTAGGTTCAGGCAGGTGCAGGCTTTTTGGTTTCCCGTTAACGGATGAGACCACCGCGGTTGCATCTGCGACAGTTGTTCCGTGTGTTGAAGGGAATTTGATGAAAGGTGCTTCTGCTGTTCAAAGCAATCATCATTCACAGGGAAGGGACATATATGGCATGAGAGACATGTTGCTAGATATTGCTCTCTAGGTTTCTTTGGTTTCGTTTTCTTGTGACTTAAGTATGCTCTTTTCTTTAGCTGATTTATTATGACAATTATTTGCTTTCGGATATCACAAGTTGATGACTTGGTCGCTTCGTCGCAGGAATGCTTTTTGTTTATTAGATATAAGTTTAAAAACTAATTTCTGTTGTTAAAGGAATGTGCATTGGCTACTGAAGATAACTTACCTGGGGACTCATCTGCCATTGTTTACAGGATATTCCCTTTACAGGATACAAGTTCACAATTGTTTACAGGATATTAGATTATTTGCAAGACATTAATGTGGACACATACTTTACCAAGTTTTCCATATTCAACGAAAATACAAAAGAAGAGAGGTTTCCAAAAGCATCCACAACTGAAAAAGAGCAAATACCGATGATATATAGTGCAGTGAAACCCGACATCAACATATATCTACCGGTAGATAAATACTAAACTTGCAACACCATAAGATAAGTTACCCTTTTTCTTCATTTGGCCTGGTACAGACCTCAAAACTAAATTCATTGTGGCGCTTGATATAACCTATTAGACATGGGGTTAAAGAGATTATTCCTCAACACTCACGAGTTCATACTCCACAAGGGACAAATTGTTGTCCTCTTTAACAGTTATGTTTGCCGGTTCAATGACCTCAATGCGTCCCCATTTGTCAACAGCAAGCCTCATTGATCCCTTGAACATATCTATCTTTGCATTCCGAAGATTCACAGTAGCTCCTGGTTTCATCAAGTCCACTGCACCCACAAAGTAAATGAGCAAGAAAGACATGATTAGCACAGAAAACAACCATCATTGTATTCTGAACAGAACAGATCCTAGAGATTGTCTTTATTCAACAAAATTATCAAATTCAAGCAAAGAATTATATAAGTAATATCAATGTGGGTTCAGGAGAAAGGCATCAAGTATCCAATATTTGAGTTCCTTAGCACAATGTTTTAGTAACTTTAGTAAACAATTTATATTTTGAAGCTAATATAACGATTTAACAACATCGAGTCTTTCTTTCTTGGAACAAAGTTGGTGACCCACTAACTTTTGATTCACAATTGAAATGTGATCATCAAACGTTTTATAAGAGATTAAGAGATGAACGACAGATTGAAGCAGACCAAAAATTCAACAGGATCATTAGGGCTTTGAGATGTCATTCGAAAACAGAAATATCACAAATTTTAAAACACAGAATCGATTTAACTGACCTTGATCATTGCGAGCGGTAAATAGGATTGAAGCAGTCTCGTCTCCAACGAGACACTCAGAGATCCGAGCAGGTCGGATGTGAGAAGAGGCAGCAACGCCTGGTTTCTGAGGAACAGAATTCCGATCGACAACCTTAACAGTCAAAGTATGGCCGCTCGTGCCCGGTTTTAGCTTATCCACCTTCACGAAAACCGGTTTCCTCTTCTCCTGTGTAAGCTGTTGTGGTTGATACTGAGTTCGCTTTGACGACGACGGAGGCGGCTGATTTCTCCCTTGTCGCCGCGGCGGAGGCGGTCCGTTTCTCTGCCGTGGTTTTTGCTGGAAATTGTCGTTGCTGTTTGACGCCATTGGGACTGAAAAAACCTCGGAAAAACAAGTTAATGGAGAATGTCTCTCTGCGTTTCACGATGAAAGTTTTTCGTTCTCTTCTCTAGAAGAAAGCCCTAGAGAGAAAACTTATGAGACTTCCGCTTCTTTAGTTGAGTTTACTATTTTTCTAATCTTTTCTTTAAAAAAAAGAATAAAAATGGGCCTATTATAATATGGGCTTTTATTTACTTGCATATTACTATTTTCTACAGTAATTCCTTGCACAATTTTACTAAAAATGTTTATGTAACTATTACACATTTTTACAAAGAGTTTATTTCGGTCGATTAAACGAATTTATACGAATAAACCTATTTGTATCCGTATTTTTTGGATTTTTCATAAGTTATACAAACTATGTTTTTATTCTGTAAACTATATAAACTTAATAAATTAATTTAATTAGAGAAATTGCGTTAATGTTTACACGTTAAATTGTTATTCAACTTTGTTTTAATTTGAAAATCTGGTTTTAATTTCAAAATAAACCTAAATTAAAACTAGATTTTCGAATTAGAACCAAATTTATTAGCTATTTAACGTGTAAACATTAATAAAAATTTTAAAATTAGAATAATTTATAAATTTTGTGTAATTTATGAAAAAAATATAATTTATATAGTTAAAAAAATTCAAAAAATATGGATGAAAATAAGTTTAATCGTATAAGTTTATTTAGTTGACGGAATTAAATCCTTTTTATGAATAATATCATTCCAAATTATATGCTGATTTTTTCTTCTTAAAATTACTATATATCAGAAAACAGATCAAGGTTGGAGATGAAAGACTAGTAATAGCTAAATATAGCATCTGATACATATAAGTGTTTAGAAAACAAAAAGTTTCATAAAGTAAGATATGTTTTGCTGAAACAATTTGAGACAATACATAAAGCTTGTTTGCTCTGTAATTTTATCTGGTGACTCTGTAAGCCTACAGAAATCAAAACCAAAGAAGTGAGAGATTTATATGTACAATATTAACAAAACCGGAATATATGTTTTTTTTAGTACCTTGATCTGTTTGAGCAGATTCTTGGCGCGAGCATCTGTTTTGAAGTGATCACGAACAGGCTGCAATATTGGTAATGATTTTGTTGTTGATTCCAAACTACTAAAAAGTTTTCCTAATAGTTGTTTTCTATATAGAAACTCACAAAGCTGTACCAAAAAAGAGTTTGCTTACTTGCAAAATCTTATTCAGAGCGTTCATCAGACCTTTCTTCAGATCCCCGGGGTGCAACTCACCGCTCTCATATTCAGCAGCAATTTCTTCAAAGCTTTTGAAGGTCCTAACATTTGGAAGAAATTCCACAGCACGATAATTTTCATCATTTTAGATACATATGTATGTAGCCAAGAAATATGTTACAGCAATCAAAATCATATTAAAAATCCAAAAACCGAGCAAAACTGAAAACTCACTTGTTACCACCATATTCTTCATTTCGTTCAACTGTGAACTCATCAAACCATGGTAGAATGATGTATTTGATGTATTCAAGGCATGGGTTCCCTTGCACAATTTTGGGAGGACAGTAAGCTTTCTTGATTTTCACATTAACTTCAGCCTGAAGATGACAAGACCTTCAAAATTAGTTAATAACTGTAAAATTCGTTTCTAATTCTTGTAAACTTAGAAAATTGAGTAAGTTACAGTTACCTCCTCATCTTCCATAAAGATGGCAGACAATGGATCACTTTTAGACATTTTTTCTTGTCCTTGCTGGAGACCAGGAAGCATATCTACAAGTCATTACAACTAAAAGATGACAAACAATGCTAGGCCAGGAAATTCCGTGGCATGGCATAAGACAATTCAAACAGAAAAATGTAGAGCATACGATGCGACAAGATTATCGGTTTGTTTTTCCTCTTTATGTCATCGCAATATTCTCTCGCTAGCACATTTACTTTTCTCTGATCCATCCCAAGCTGGCAAATATCAGCCTATAGACATACAACAAATATCTTAACAGCAACAACAGAGCTCATAAACTAGATACACATAATGTAAGACATCGAGTCAAAATCAACTATATACATCAAAAAGATCTGCCAATCAATAATAGTCTTTCCGAGCCTAAAGAATTTATCAGGTGTTCTTCAACAATGTAATAAACTTTCTGGTTTTGCTGAGGAAAATTTAAGCCAAATTCACAATTCCATGTAACTAACAACAGAATCCAAAGACAGTTCATGAGCAAGAGAAGATTTAACTAAAGACAAGTACATTGAAAATACATACCTCAAGGAAAAAGATATCTGCACACTGCATGCATGGGTAAAGGATCTGAGCAGCGCTGAGTTCATCGGTCTCACTACGTCCCATAATCTGCACACACCTGGAAGGAGAAGAAACAGACACTCAGGTTCCATCATTTCCCTTACACATAAATGCACTGATCTGAGCATGGAGGAGATTAAAAATGTAACCTTAAGATTCTAGGGAGCTTGTTTTTGCGAGCAATGTCCATCACAAGAGGCCAGTACTTGTCCGCCCTAGCATTAATTTCTTCAGACGACCACAAAAACTCTACTTTGTCATTGTTCATCCCAGCAGCCTTCCATATCTCTTGGAAATATTCTCCAACCACTTTGATTTTCTTCAAGTCACCGCCCATTTTGTTGTTCAACTGAGCAAACCAATCAGCAATCCAAATCTTCACTCTGCAACCAGCTGAAGTCAATTTGTTCACATTGATGACCTTCATCACTCCCTAATAAGAAAACAGCAAAAAGAAAAGGATTAAGACAAAACTTCCCACATAAAGTAATGGAACTACGGAAACAAAAGTAGCATAAACTAAACTAGGATCTTATTCAATCATTGAATATATGAATCCAAACATAACCAGTTGCTTTTTTAGCCCTCATGAATCGATCAGAACAAAAAGAAGAAGAATATAAACTGACCTGAGCAATGTGCATCCTTCCTGATGGCTCAAACCCGTCGTAGCAAATCGGAGCAGCTTTATTAGCAAGAAGATTCTTCAGCTCTTCCTCCTGAATGCATTCCTCACCAATGCTCCTAACAATCTGGTATCTCTTCTCCACCTCTTCGCTCATCCTGGAAAGCAGATAGCAACAACGCAACACTTCAAAAGCTGGAACATTTCAGTTTCAAAAAAATCATACCTTTTGTTCTTTATAACCTAAATTGTTATAGCCGTAATAAAAGGGGGAAAAGCTCAACTCTAATATTCTCAAGAATTGGGAGAAAAAGAAAATTTCCGTGACAAATCAAACAATCGAAGAGCGAAACTGAAAAAGAAAAGTAAAACAAAGACTCACTGTAATCCACAAGCAGATTCAGATGCCTGGCTTGATGCAATGGAAACAGCCTCCATTTCCGACGAAATAGTGTTGGCGATATCTGAAGATTGGTCCGCCATCAAAACTAACCGGCGGCGTACGAAGATTTTATAAGGTTTTTCTCAATGATTAGTGCGATAGTGCTGGTGTGGTGGGATCTTAATATTCTGTTAATATAGTCAATGTTATTCAATGGTTTCATACTTTCATTAAACTTAAAAAATAAAGAAAAAAGAACAAAAATTGAGAAGATAACGTAGCATAAAATGGAGAAACGAAATTATTAGAAGTTGCATACTGCAGATGACGATGGATCTCGCAGAAGGGATCAAAGGTTTTGCACGGCGATGGAGAAGCTATGTAAAAAGCACATGATTTATAAACATTTAGGTTTTCAGGTGTTTGTTCTCTATGAAAAGTCTCCGGTTTACCTAAACCATATTACCGGGAATTATTCATTTGGCCGAGTATCTTTTAAGCTCAAGGCTTAATGTTTGTATGTATCCCAACGAATAAATCATCTCACAAGAGAATAAATACAAAGACCACCTTAAAATAAAGGTGAAATCGACACTCATAAAAGCTTTTAAGCACGAGCAAGACAATGCTCACAAGACTATTGTTCAAATTGAAACACAAAATCATCAATTATGCAAGACTGTTCGACACCATTTTCCAAGACACCTCACTTTCAGACAATGCAATTTAACGTGAAGAAGACTAATCCTCTATTTTGTGTCAATATGTAATAAAACTAGGCTTGAATGGATATTGAAATTTGGAAGAAATCATTTTCAATATTTAGTGTTTACGTTTCATACTCGCTTTATTGTATTTCTATCAAGCGAAGACAAGGCTCATCGTAGTCATGTAAATAGGTTTGAAGCAGTCTCGTCACCAATGAGACACTCGGAGATCCGAGCAGGTCGGATGTGAGAAGAGGCAGCAGCGCCTGGCTTCTGAGAAACATAATTCCGAAAGAGGTGTGGACAAAAAATGTTAACTTCGAGAAAGAGATGTGGCTGCATTGGTCAAGCAGATTCAGCCATTGTTGGACAGTCTCTCTGTTCAGTTTGACGACAACGCACAAACATTCTGATACTGGTAGACAGTTTCTCGAAGGAGATTATGTGCTCAAAAAGGGACTTAATTTCCAAATTAATACCATGGTTAAGAGAAAGAAGAGAAAGCCTACCAGGAAACGTGGAACCAATAATATTGTTTTTCTCTTTCTTGTTCTGTGAGAATTGGTAGAGTTTAAATAGCTCTTGTTGTTCTCGACGGCTCAATTTTTTTTAGTAAATTAAAATGAATAATTTAAATATAATTTTCGGTTAAATATTTTGCATTACAATTAAATACGGCACCAAAATGGGCACATATACGAGGAATAGCAAGTGGTCTAGTGGTTGTACTACCTCTATCTCCATCCAAGAGGTCTAAGAAGGTGTTAAATCTTCATACTCGTATGAAGATATTGGGTTATTTGGTCGGTCCGTTGTGATCCTGTACAAAAAAAAATGGGCACATATATTAGTCATGGAATCCCAAATATCAACATTTCGTGACAGGTGCTTTCAATAAAGATTTATGATCCATCTCATGAAATCAAAGTTTTGGAGCTTTTTATTATATGCTAGTTTAACAGGTAACAACATTAAAATTGAACATTCTTGTTAAAACAATTCATTGATAATTTTTCCATATATAAGTTACCGTATGTGTTGTTACTTATTTGTGTATTTGTAATTCTGCTGCAATTTTATAAGATAGGGCCGTCTCAGGGTTGAGCATAGAGAGAAGGTAGAATTTTATTTACTTACATTGTGAATCCTGGGAAGAGAAACCAGGTGACACATCTTTCAACAACTTAAAACAAATGTTTATGTAAAGAGTAAATGCATAATAGTTTAAAACCCTTTGGACTGAAGCCACGGCACAGATTGAGTGGCTATAAGAGGCAAAACGAAGCAGAAAGACCCATGAGTTAAGTTAACAAACAATACCTCACAAAAGAAGTTGTCCTGTGACTAAAAACTCGCTCCAAAGACAAGGATTCTCTGTTGAACCGGAGCTCTGCAACAAGGGCATGTTGCTTTGCTACCACCCATGAAGCTATCACTGCAGCTTGCACATACAACTTTGTGCGCACAAGGGAGAAACACAACTGAAACCTCATCTTTCATGCAGACATTCCCGGTCATAGTTTGCTTCCGAGTTGGTACTTTCCAAGTCCGATGAAGGCTTTCCGACAGTCAAGAGTCTCCAAGATGATGTTTCGACAACGATCTCCCTTGTACAGAGGATGACTGTTCAGTTTTTTTTGGGGGGTCAATGTTAATTAATATTTTGTTATGTCTTTTCAAAATCTCGTAAATTAGAATAAACTTATTTAATAATGTATCTAATAAGAAGATATTAAACAATTATTATATTTTTGTAAAGAAAAATAATATAAAAGAGGATAAGAACGTGAAATAGGGAAACGTTAGAGAGACAGAGAGAGAGCAGAGCCGACAAAGAGTGGCGACAGACATATTATTTCTCTAGATATTTTACGAGTCGAGTTAAAAGTAAATAGAGAGATATTTTCAGAAATAATTTATAAATATCAGTCTATAAATGAGACGAAGGAAGCACTGAGTAAGTACATCACACTTGGAAACTTTTTCTTACAAAATCAGACAAGAGAAGTCAAAAAAATGTGGGATGAAGTTGTTGCCGGACCTAAACCAGAGCATGGCCTTAACCGCCTCCGCAATAAGATCACCGCTCAACCCATTGACATCAAAGGTATATATTGGATCTTTGGAGGTCACATGCTCAAAAGCTATATACCAATTAATACCGACTCGCATGATTCCATGATTATGTGATTTTGAAAGGTGTAGTAGCTGGAGGGAATAGTAGCAAAGCTGTACAGACGTCTTCGACGGCGGCAGGGAGTCCCGGAACCCCGAAGACGCCGGGATCGGCGCGTAAGGAAAACGTGTGGAGGAGTGTGTTCAATCCAGGAAGTAATCTCGCTACCAGAGGAATTGGCACAAACCTCTTCGATAAACCTTCTCACCCAAACTCTCCCACCGTCTACGACTGGTACTATATTTTTTCTTTTCGTAAACTATATTATCGACAATCTGTGAATCGGATGGTTCAGAAAGTTTGACCTTTTGTGATCCGCAGGCTGTATAGTGACGATACCCGGAGCCAGCACCGTTGAGCCGAGAGGATGGAGTGATTCATGTAATGAAAACTCATGTCTTTCTTTTGCCACGTGTCTCCTTTTTTGGCTGTATTTGCAAATCATTTTACTTTTTCAAAGACCGTTCGATATCCACCATCTGGTTTTGTTTTAACGGTGCCGATGCATCCTCTTGTCTCTTGTAATCACTATCTATGTGTATCTTAGCTTTCACTTTCAATCATTCTAACTAATAATGAAATATGACTTAAACAATATATATGGGTTCGCATAAATGGATTTTAACTTAACTACGGTTGATTGGTGATATCATTATTGCATAACCGAAACTTAATCATGGCTATAGGTGAATTCTATCATAACAAACAGTGTTATGTAAAGAAAAGAATTAGGAGAACTAAGACGAATTGTGAAGAAAAGAGGAAATGTGAAAGCAAAATCAATTATCGATTTTTAGTAATATCTAAAAGAGTAAATATCTAAAATAACATTTTTCTAAGTTTTTTATCTAAAAGTAGTATTATTATTTTAAATTTTTAATAATAACATAAATTTAATATTAAAATCCATTAAAATTATATTTTAATAAAAAAATTAAATCATAAATTGGAAATAATGAACTCAAATACAATATTTTAAATTTATGTATAGTTTATTTAGAATAAATAAATATTTTTATATAAGTATTTGTACTATTTTTGGGAATTTAATTTTATTATGTTAGATTTGGAAAATTTTTTTTAAAAAATGTTATTTTAAGATATTATTCTATCTAAAATATATATTTTTAAATAATATTTAAAATTAAAATCTAAAAAATAATATAAATAATTGATTAATACAATAAAATATCATCATTTTAATTTTATTTTTTAAATTTAACATATTAAAAGTAAAATTTCTAAAATAACATAAATTATTATATAAAATAATTATTTATATTAAATAAAGTATATATAAAATTAAAATATAATGTTTGTATTCAATTTTTTTAATTTAGAATTTAATTTGTATTAATAAATTTTTTATTATTTTAATATAAAATTTATGTTATTTTTATAAATTTAAATGATTAATGTTATATTTGAAATAAAAATTTAAAATATTATTATTTTATTAAATTATATTAAATAATTTGATATAAATAATTAGATAAAAATATTTATTTATTTTAAATAAATTATATATAAATTTATATCATAATTTAGAAAGAAAAAAAAAAAAACCTTAGTGAAGTCTTCGTATGCTTGGTGGCGTGGTGGGATAGAGGAAGACGACTATGGGAGAGGTTTACAAGGAATATGTCGCTGGAATGATGGCCGGTCTCGCCACAGTCGCCGTAGGCCACCCTTTCGACACCGTCAAGGTTCTCAATTTTCAATTCCGATTTCGATTTGATTTTCCTCTCACATCTGTGTTTATCCGGTTAAATTCCAAGTGGGTATATGTGTCATGTTTCAGTTCGAGGAATTATGCTTCATCCATGAATTTCATCCTTAACTGCTGAGTGTTCCTCATGAGAACGTGTTCTTACATTGGACCATCGATATAAACCTATCGGATAATATGTTCACATCACTTGTGTGTTAATTGTTACCTATTTTTTGTTGTTTGGAATATAAACATCTCTGTTGCTTTACTTAGTTTTGGGTAATGATTAAACTATGTTTAAGTAAAGAAGTCATCATATATGTCAATGAGGGTTCTTATGATGCCGTTGAAACTGATTCAGGTCTTGTTGATATGAGCTTTATTGTTTTGGTTAACAATTTTTTTATGTCTGATCTATCATTAGATTAACATCTTTCATGTTTTTATGTTTCCCTTTAAGAGGTAATAATTGATTATTAAGGGGGTTTTGTCTTTTGTTTCTTCTTGCAGGTGAAACTTCAGAAACATAATACAGATTTGCAAGGGCTCAGATACAAAAATGGGCTGCATTGTGCTTCAAGGATCCTGCAAACTGAAGGAGTATAATTCCCTGTACTCTTGTTATATCTCCTAGATTCTAGCATCATGCAAACCAATTTGGTACTTAGAAGTCTGAATTTTCCAGTGTCAATGGAAACTTGCTAGTTATTAGATCCATCATCACCTGACTTTCCAGGTACAAGTTTTTTGCTGACTTGAAATCATATTTAGGTCAAAGGACTTTATAGAGGAGCAACATCATCGTTTTTGGGGATGGCCTTTGAAAGTTCGTTGATGTTCGGAATATACTCCCAGGCAAAGCTGTTCTTACTGGTAACATTGCAGTCCAAATGATCTTTCATTGTATTTCAAACTTATTTATTTCGTCCAGATTTCAATTTTTACTTCTCTTTTGTTTTACTGTATAGGGAACTTTGCCGAATGATGGGCCCCGACCAGAGATAATTGCTCCATCTGCTATGTTTGGTGGAGCTATTATTAGTTTTGTATTATGTCCAACAGAGCTAGTAAAGGTGAAATCTCTCGAGCATCATTTTCCCCCCAGTTAATAGCTTTGATGGTTTGCTTGGAGTTTTTGTGACACTCACTGTTTTCTTCAGTGTAGAATGCAGATCCAAGGCACAGATTCTTTGGTTCCTAACTTCCGTAGATACAAAAGTCCTCTTGATTGTGCTGTTCAGACCGTTAAAAATGATGGGGTGAGAAACTCTCGTTGCTAAGCTACTCAACTTAGAATCAAACGTTAGGTTTTGATGGGGATATCTTTCAGGTAACAGGTATTTTTCGTGGTGGGTCAGCAACATTATTAAGGGAATGTGTGGGAAATGCTGTCTTTTTTACTGTCTATGAGTACTTAAGGTATCACATCCACTCCAAATTGGAGGATTCTAAGCTGAAAGATGGTTACGTGGTTGACATGGGGATAGGAGTTCTCACTGGTGGTCTTGGAGGCATAGCTGTAAGAATTTTTTCTACTGCGTTTCATGAATTCCGTCACGAAAAATGTTGTTATCAAATTTATTGAATGTTACTACTGTTTCTGTGATAAAGTGCTGGTCAGCTGTTTTGCCGTTTGATGTAGCAAAAACCATTATCCAGACCTCTCCTGACAAAGCTACCGAGACAAATCCTCTGAAAGTGCTGAGCTCGGTCGGTCAACCATCTCGAGTTTTGCCTTGCCTCTGAATATAAACACTGATACAAAGAATACATGAAATAGGGTTTTTGACTTTACATCATCTCTGCAGATTCACAAGAGAGCTGGACTCAAGGGATGCTATGCAGGTTTGGGTCCAACCATTGTGAGAGCATTCCCTGCTAATGCAGCAGCAATCGTTGCTTGGGAGTTTTCAATGAAAATGTTGGGAATCAATCGTGGCTAGGATTAGTTTTCCAGTCTAATTTATTTGGTCTGATTTTCAGATCTCAGAACCACTTGGAGCTTCCATTTACCTCAGATTTTGAGGAGGTTTCTTGTAACAGAACCACAGATTTCAAGAATCAAAGTGTCTCCCAGATTATTATTATTTTAGCTCTGTCTCCTCATATGTTGATTGGAAAGCATATACAGATTCCTGGTTTAGTTCAAGATTTTTGCTGAATAAACGTTTCCTAGTTTTACACGGTCTTACGCATATTCCTTCAAGCATTTAGTAATGCCTTAAATCTTATCTTAGGTTGAGCAGATAGCTTTGATTGCAGGCAATATGGAGAAACAGAGAGAAACACAGGATTTACAAGGAGCTAAAAGATACTGACAGAAGAGAGCAAGAAATACCTATTTCATTGATCTTCAAATCCGGATTTCAGAGATTTCACCATCTTTATTCAGTTGTGCTTTTCCACATTCGCTCATTGTGTTCCAGCTAACCCTCTTCTGCAACTCCGCTTGGCCTCGTCAAACTCACAAAGCTTGTGAAACCTTAAACCAAAGTCAAAAGTCTCATCTTTCTTGTTCTTGTTTTTGTCGAGGAGGTTTAGAAAAGGTGGTTATTACCTGCTGCATTGTTGGCAGAAACGTTGGTAAAGACCTGAGATTCGAACAACAGGAGCTTGATGGTTAAGTGAAAGACTCAATAGCCAATAAACTAACATTACTGGCAGTATTATCAAATAAGCATTGAAGTACTTCACGAATATTTTTTTTAAAAAAATTTACAACTGGTGGATGGATATTTAGTTGTTTTAGATTATATAATACGGAGGTATAACATATCTATATTGAACATCATGGAAAACATTGTAGTTAGAAATATGAGACATTCAATATTTATTTATTGTTTTTTGGAAAAGAAAAGGAAAACAACATTGATATATATAAATCATAAAAAAAGTTTTAATTGGAGGATAAAAAAATAATAGATAAAAGACAACATTCTGTGACACTAAAATAATTCCAGCATTTGATCATGTTTTGTTAGCAGTGTGGGGAGTTTTGTGATTGCGATGGTTTTGTTTTGTTTGTGCATTGGTGTTCGTTTCTAAGAAATTTCTGGTCATGTAAAAATTGATGTTTGCTTGGTTTTGAAGAATCTGTTGGTTAATTAAAAAACCTTATTTTGGGCATGACCTACTTTGTGAGCAATTGGGAAGGGTTTCGGTTTCTGAATGTTTTGGTCATGTTTTCGAAGGTTTGTTTGGTTTTTGGTTATAGTTCAGAGGGTGATTCTTAGACCGGCTTTAGCAGGTATCGGTGTGATTGCTGGAGGAGCGGTTAGGATCGTGCTAGAGATGGCAGGAGTCGAGAATGCATTGGGGAAACAGCTTGGAAGTAACAACGCGCTTACCAATGGAACAGCCAGTCTTGCAGCAGTGCAACAGATGAGACAGTTTCGGGTTGTTGCTCTTTGAGCGTGGAATCTCCATAGGAATGAATCTCATCTTTCCTTTTTAACAGTTTCACCTTCTTTTATCTCCTAAAGAGATATATGTAATTTATCTTTATTTTGAAATAGCAATCATTTCTTCTTCATATCCAATGTGGAAAATGGCTAGTGTTTAATAAGCCATGAGAATGAAGGTGGAGAATGTTAGCCAGAAACTGCTAGCGTTTTATAAAACTTTAACTACACTTAAATATCCATACCAATAATATTCAAACTTAAATCTAACACTGTAAAAGGGACAGATAGATGTTAGCTAAAACTTGTGGTGTATCCGGCTAAAGTAAAATTAATTTTCCATATAAAACTATAACATAGAAGGCTCATAAATTCATAATATTCAAATTCTTGAAGAATTACTTCAAAGGAAACTGTTTTCTGCTATATTTGGTAATAATAACAAAAATAAAAAACCTTTAAAGAAACGTCTGGCTGATAAGGGCTTAACCCGTTTTTTTACCCTCAAGTGAAGAGATGTTAACCTTTCATTCATCAGGTGGGAACTCCTCATCAGAGGCTTCGTTCTCCAGAAAGGAGCCGAGAGTTTTCCTCAATATGCTGAAAGTTTTGTCATCCTGCACCCCAAGAAAAATTCGCGGTTTAATTTGATATCATTTTAGGGTTTGTCAAATTACAAGACAAAAGAGAGAGATAGAGAGAGAGAGAGAGAGAGAAAGAGAGAGAGTGAGTGAGTGAGTGAGAGAGAGAGAGAGAGAGAGAATGAGAGAGAGAATGAGAGAGAGAATGAGAGAGAGAATGAGAGAGAGAATGAGAGAGAGAGAGATTGTATATGTAAAGCTACTATTAACCCTTTTCTTTTTCTTCAACGATTCTTCTAATTGAGCAAGCTTTTCTGTGCAAAATTTCTCTTGTTCCGATATCATTGTCTTCTCCTTCTTCCCTATAACGTTATTTTACAGGTGCAAGTAAGTTAGTGTTGCCATCTGATAAGAGTGGTCTCCTCATAAGGAATTGGCTTACGTAGTTGCTCATATCGCAAACAGAGCCTCTCCTTGTCTTCCTCAAACTTGGAAATAGTGTCTGCCAAAGCAGAAACACATGTTAATCCCACTTTTGACACCCAGCACTACTGACATTAGGAGCAAGAGATTATAGAAACATAGGGCAATACAAAAGAAGTACCTTTCAAACCCTGTAGATGATCAGCTTTGTCTTTCATGAATTTGTGTTGAAGCTCCTCAAACTTGCCAGCTTCATCCTTCAAGATATTCTCACACTGCAATGTGGATCAGGTCAGCTCCTTTTACCTTTCTGATGACTCAAAAGTTTAAACATCATCTTGGGATCTTTGTTCAAACCTCCTTTGAACTCTTTGAAAGTGCTTTGGTAAAGTTTTGTCTGCAGCAAGCAGCATGTAAGTCAAGCTTCCATTTATATCTTATCTTGTAAAACAATACTCACAAAGCATACCTTTCTTTCTCAAGTTTAGACTTCAATTCGTCGATCTTTGACTTTACCTCAGTAGCCACACTGCCGGAAAGATACACAAGGATTCAAGCAAGATTATCAAACTAGCTGCACTTAGAGAGCATTATAACCATCTATTTTCGTCCTGTGGAGAAAAACTGGTTCTGACGATCAAAAGCGAGAATTCTCACAATCCTTAAATATGATTTTGTCTTCTGGAACAACAAACAACAAATTCATACTAATAGATACCAAATTAATGATATACTTCAGAATTGAGGAACATTAGACTGGACATATAAATGTTCTCTGTACATGAAATCAAACGAACTAAATATCAATCAATCGAACATTTACTTTGTAGTTTAAGTGACACAAGAGCATAACAGGACCACTTGTACAACATATTTATTGATATAAAATGCTAGAACATCTGATCAAACACCTTAGCATCACCGGCTATATCTACGTGATGAATTTTATTTGTGATACAAGATCCAGAGAACAGCATTAAAAAGTAGCATGAAATGATCATAATTAGCATGATATATCAAAGATTATGATCGGACCAGAGGATATCGACATGACTTTCTCAATGACAAAAATTTAGAAGAAGATCGCATGGCAAATGAAATCTAAGCTTGCGGTATATCGAACTCCAATTCTGCTAATAATTCCATAACCTGAGAGAAAAATGTAAAGGAGGAAAGATATATCACCTGGAGATGCTTTCTTCCTTCTTCTTCCGGCCATCCTCGTGCGCTTTCTCTCTGATTTGCTGCAACGCCGACATGATTCCTTTTAGATCGCTGTACAATCGACACAAAAAACAATGGCGAGTCACAGTTTAGCCTAAAAAAGTAGAAAGAAACGAAGAGGACGAAAACAGAATAGACGGACCTAGAAACATCGAGATCCAAATCGTCCTGGAGTTTTGCGTTCGGTGTTTGCTTCTTGAGCGATTTCGGCTCTGGCCGTCCTCTTTTCAAACTCTTTCTAGTAGAAGACATTGCAGAAGAAACGGAAAAGAGGAGAAAACGACGATGATGAGACGAAATCAATAACGCAGGCGAGTTCTGCTTTGCTCTCAGTCGTGTGAAATTTGAAATCTGAATAACTGTGACTCTATGTTGTTTGCGCTTTCCTGCTCGGTTATATAGTCAATTACCCACATTACATTTAGTGGATGACGTCGTAGCAATACGACGTAGCTTGATCACTTTTTCTGTTTGTCACAAAACAAACTTCTAACGTTTGATTCCACAAGATTCTTTTGAAGCCCATAAGTCTAATTCAACAAGCTAAGCACAAACAGATAATTCGGCCATATATATCATCTGTTAGTGGATCTTATGGAATTTTGTTTTTTTTTTTAACTATTAAAAGCAATAAGTGGTCAAAATAAATATTTTATCAAGATTTTGTGTATTTAGCGTGCTGACTAATCACAATAACCTCATATATATCTTTACTCGTAAATCAAATCAGTCGCAGAAACATGCAATTTCTGCAGCTATAGATTGTTATTTGTTTAGTTACCGTACTCATCTATGGTACACGCATTGGTTAGACGTTTCGTTCTACATCGCAATTTTTTTCGACCGCTGATTAAAACAACGATACGATTAAAAATCTACGATCAACCGCAAGCGTAACCGCTACCGACAAATAAACGAACAATATCTACCGTAACCGTAACCATAATGTTAACCGTAAACATAGCCGCAGCCACCTATGGCGACCAAACGAATAATACTATCATTATCCATATAAAGACTTTGTAAAAATCATTACAAACATCATAAAAGACGCCTAACTCAAGTCTCAATAAATAAGGGGCAACTGTATAAAATAATACATTTTAAAGTTTTTATTCCAAAAATAATATTATTAGTTGAAATTTCTAATAATAACATAAATTTTAAAATTAAAATGCATTACAAATATATTTTTAATAAAAAAATTAAATTCTAAATTAAAAAAATGAACCCAAATATAATATTTTAAGTTTATATATAATTTTTTTAGAATAAATACGTATTTTATATAATTATTTGTGATATTTTTGGGAATTTAAATTTAAAATGTTAGATTTAAAATAAATTTTTTAAAAATACTATTTTAATATATTAATCATAAGTGATTTTGTTTATTCTTCTTCCCATTTAGCATATTGTTTTTATATACTTATCGGATTTATTCATTTTTTATCGGTTTAAATTCTATGAAGGTATATTGCTAGTTTAACATATGAAGTACAGTTAGGCCATAGATAACCAAATTTGGTCCTAACTTTCATTTGCAAATTAATTCAATGGATTTGTGAAAACCTGATGGATACTTATGCAAATTTGGGTTATCTCTCCGAATGTAGAGGAAATTACTTATACAATTCCATTTTCTTACATGCATGGCTGGGAAAATGAAAAAATAAATCTAAATTTATGCATACAAATTTAATATAAGTATAGAAACATCACTTAATTATAGACAAACGAAACACAACAAATTCTTGAGAGATATATATATATATATATATAAGAAGAAAAAACAACAACAGATGAAATGAGCATATATGCATCACTATTAATTAAAATAAAAGGAAAAAAACGAAATTAAAAGAAAAAAGGGGCAATACCAAAGATAATTATACAAAAAAAAAAATCAATTTTTCTGTATCAATATTTGCCCTCTCACTTGTTTAATCATATTGTTTTGTATATTTTAGATATATATGTTTATTCAAATTAAGAAGTTTGCCTGTAGCAATGCGTGATGACGCTGCAGCCACGCCTATAAGGGTTAGACCTTTTCCTCTTCTTGCAATCGTAGTAAGACCGGCCACGTTGGCCGCACGGCACATTGTTCTTTTTGAGCGCACCATAGCTGATGTAGCTACGACGTGCGGCTAGTTGGCGACGGTTGGTCTCAGAATCCATTAAGGATTCAAGCCCATCATCATCTCCTATGCAACCTTGGCCATTGACACAAGATTTGGTCAAGGTCCATGTGGCATTGGCTGATTCGACGACTACGGCCAGAGTCAAAAGGCCAAGGATCAACAACAATTTGATACCCATTTGGTTTTCTTTGATGGTGAGATCTTTGTTTTTGTGTGGTTATAGAATTATTATTGGGGATTCTTCTACGCCCTTCCTTGAGAAAGGAGGGAGAAATAGAAGTGATATTGCAGAAGAACAAGGAACGAGAGATGTTTTTGTTGGGGATAAAAAAAGGACAAGACAGAGTGTAAGTTTTTGTTTTTTTTTTTATTCTTGTGGTTGTTAATTTTGTTTTTTTGTTTTTAAAGTGTTGGCCTTTTTAAGGATATATTTTTGTTTGTTTATTGGGGTCGTTCATTTCCTTTTAAATTAGTTAATTTTAAATGTGGCATTCCTCCTTCATCGGATATCCATTTTTGTTAGGAGAGATTTAATTAATTGAAATTTTCTGAATCAAATTCAGTTTAAGTGGATATTAGAAAAGAATTAACAATATACATTGTGTTCAAATCTTCTGACTAGGAAGCCTTACTTCAACCAAGCTGGCTATGATAAGCAGTTAGTGAGAGAAAAACTCAGTGAGTTACAAAGAGAACACATTCCTCATTACCTGCAAATCCATGATCTAGTTGGTCTTCAAACCTCCAAAGGTATGTTTATGTTGCAAAAATTCAACAACAAAATGGAAGTTATCAGAAGAGACCTTTTTAATCAACTCTGTATTTGTTGCATTGTAGCATTTTGAGGTGCTTGTGAAGGATCACTTCACGCATGTTCTGGCTGTGTGCAAGGCTTATATGGAAGGCATCCCTGTGGGCTCATCAGCAAACCTGCACGAGGGCTCAACCAGAAATTCCACCGGTTTCTAAGACCAAGACTTGTCGAAACATTCTCAGGGATTGGAGTTGATTTGTAGCTAAGCAATTGGACCTGAATCATAAAAATTGGTATTAGAGTGTAAAATGTCACACATCGGAATCTAGTACATTTCTACACTAATATATATGGTACATGAACCATTCCATTCATTGTCAATTGGTTTTGAGTTGGATTACCATGTTTTCTAATATGGTATCAGAGTCCAAATTAACCATACATACGATTTTTCACAAAAATGGTTTTTCACATTGTAAATGCTCCGTATAACTGATACGTATTGTCGTGGTATGTTCGAAATGTTGGTGCATGTGCCGCTTATATTTCGAGGCTTAATACAGTGTAAAATGTCGCACACCGTAATTTAGTACATTTTTACACTATTATATATGGTGTATGGGCCTGGATGAACATGTTTTTTAATAATTAGTTATGTTCCGATGCCAACATCTCTCTATTATCCAATAGCTACTGTAGCATATTGGTTTGTGAAGCCAGTAATTCCTTCTCCATGTATAATATGTTTCTTGTACTTCAATGTGTGAGAATAACAAAGATGTAATGTTGTCTAATATCAAAGTGTTGTAGTTTTGCAAGAATCATGTACTAAAAATAAAAAAAATCTGTTTGTTGTCCTTACCAATAATCCAGACATGAACAAGAACCATTTTGGAAATGGTGGAACCGAAGTTTATCGCGTACTATGATCTGCCTTTTGGATACAACAGATATGTACTTGAAAGCAGAATGACAATCCTCACAAATGCGCAAATTCTTCACAACTGTAATAGCTACATCTACGGTTTTCAACAACCCGAATGCTACAGCAAGCTTCTCGCTGTGGTATCGAAGTGCATATTCCTTTTCCTCTTCCTCTACTTGGTGCATCACTGCTTCAGAAAGCGGTGCATACCCAATTTCTTTGCACCGGCTCATCAAAGTTTCCAAATACTGATAAATCTCTCCAGTCTCTTGATGAGACTCATCACCCATACTGAACAAATATGTCTTGTTTTCAATTTCAATTACACTATAGCCGACCTGTTTTCTAAGGTTTTTCCTCATCATTCCATCTCTTACGTGTGATACTTCATCTGTTTTGCCACTCAAGGCATATATATTAGAAAGCATGACATGATGACCGGGATTTTCTGGATCAAGGGCTATAAGTCGCTTGGCGATTTCTACACCGAGTTCATAGTTCCTGTGCATCTTGCAAGCTCCAAGCATCGCTGTCCACAACGCTGGAGCAGTTGCTTTACCTGTAGCATCAAGTTGACGTAAGAATCCATAAGCTTCGTCCATAAATCCAGCTCGCCCAAGCATATCCACCATACAAACGTGATGTTCCACTCTTGGGATCAATCCATAGCTCTCGGTCATTTTCTTGTAGATCGAACGTCCTTCCTCTATGAGTCCAGCATGAGAGCAAGCTGATAAGACAGCTACAAATGTTACGTCATTTGGGATTGGACTGTAACTGTCCTCCATTTTATTAAACAGATCTACTGCTTGTTTGCCATATCCATGAGTACCATAAGCAGAGATCATCACCGTCCAAGCAGCCACATTAGTTTCCCTCATCTTGTCAAAGACTTCTCGTGCCTTTCCAACATCACCGCACCTAGAATACAAGTTGATCAATGCAGTACCGAGTTTAACATTCAGGTCAAGATCCTCACGGATGATGTATTGATGCACCCAAGAGCCTAAATTAATCGCACCAGTTTGTGCACAGGCCGAGAGAACGCTCACAAATGTCGCTGAATCTGGTTCGAACTCTGATTCCCGCATCTGATAGAACACCCGAATTGCTTCTTCCCCCAACCCATTTTGCTCCAACCCAGAGACCAACGAGTTCCACGCCACAATGGACTTTTCAGGCATTCTTTCGAACACTTGGCGTGCGCCTTGCATATCTCCACACTTGCAATAAAACGCAACGAAAGCAGCCTGAACGTACGTATCCAATCCAAAACCAGAAACCACTGAGTGGCAGTGAATTCCTTTTCCGATTTTCAAAGCAGAGAGATCGGCACAGGACTTGATAACGGAGGTGAAAGTATAGTTAGTCGGAGGGACGTAAGATGATATCATACGACGGTAGAAAGCAACGCAATCCAAGGGAAAACGCAACTTAGAGGTCGATTTAATGACTGAATTGAAGAGGAAGTCATCGGGAAGAGGCACAGAGAGGAAGAGAAGGTGAACATACGCTATGGCTCGAGCGGAACAAGCGAAAGTGATGAGCTTTGTCAAGAGACTCCGGCTACGACCATAGCCCGTGACAATGAGGTGAGCATGAACCTGTAGAAGTTGCTTTACGCGAGGCCCTGCTCGAATGATCGCTTGGTAAGCAGCAGAATTCGCTGCCATTTTGGTTTTCGTTAAATGTTAAGCCATCAAAGAGTGGAACGAAGATGAGTTGGCGTTGTCATCGATCACTCAATGAAAATGTCTCTCGCGCTTAAATCTCTGTTTCTTTTCCGCCATTTCTCAGAATCCTAAGGAAAGGTTGGGACTTGGAAATTTGGAACGAACTTGTAAGATTCATGAGATAACTATAAATTCGGATAAATTATTTCTTAGTTAAAAGAACACTTAGCACCACATGTGATTAGTTAAACAGATTTCTTAGGTTTAATATTTTTTAAATTTATATCTTTCATTACTTAAGTTCTTGATGGATATGATCACATTTTTCTAAATCTCTATAATCTCATGTCAATATAAATTTGGATAAAAGTTTTTGTTTGCGGATGGTTTTTCTTTATGTGCCTTTTACACCATGATATTTGAGAATCCCTAAAAGGAAGACCTTTTGGATTTTGATTGCCAAGCAATTTTCTTACAAAGAATTCGTTTTTATGCTTTTTTGCCTTTTTCTAAAAGATATCTAATAACTGATCCGGAGAGAGAGAGAATGATTTGAGAATCAAGAACCGGGATCTTTGGATTTCTTGATGGAGACCTTAAAGAAGATGGTTTAAATTTTGTTAAATTGCAGGTGATAGCAAGAGAATTTGGTCTTTGTATTGCTTTGTGGTCCTTGTGCTCACGGTCATAATTTGGAAGTGTTCTTCTTGGCAGAATTGGGATGATCTTCTGTGCATTCCGGGAGAAATGTCGAGATCAAATTTCCTTCCAACAATGTAATTGTTTGTTTGCTTATGCATGAGTAAAATTTAGTATTTCGAACTGATCATGTATTAGACTACAGACGTTTTATTTACAACACAAAGGTTGTTGAAAGGTAGAAGAGACCAATACTGCAAAGCCATTGATGCTGGAGAGCTACGTGATCTCAGTTTCTTGTACTGTTTTTCAACCATTCTAGATACTTGTCGCTCCCACCAGTTATAGGCATTGCAATTACTTCTGGCACACTAAAGAAACAAAGCAAACAATGTTAAGTAACTTAGCTCATGTGATTGCTAAGGAAAAGACAAAGCACTCCTAAACTCTTGCTTTCAATATGCAAATCGCGTCACTGGAACAATGCTTACTCGTATTCGTGATTTGCTTTGACATGCTCTGTTAGAGACTCTAAAAGGGATTGCCTTGTTTTGATTATTAGGAGTTCCTCGGATTCACTCACAACCTGAAACCAAACAGCTTGATTATAATGCAACGTATTCAAAGATCTGCTAGCAGAAATAGCTCAGCTTCAAGATGAACAATGTTCTAAGCAAAAAGAAAGTAGTAAACAAACTATGCATTAAGTTTTGTATGTCTTTCATAATGGAAAGAGGGTTGATCATCATTTGTAATATTTCTGAAAACTTAGTTTTTATACTCTCCCTTTAAGCTCAGGAATATGGCCACGGGATAGAACTTTGCTCGAAGCAAAACTCTTTGTTCAAACATTATCTATGGTAGTGCTTATGATAGTATTGAGATCATAGAATAATGCACAAAGATTTGCACTTGTCGTTCCCTACTTACCTTCCCCTCCCACTCATACACCGATTCAATACCTGCATCCAACCAAAAAAACATAAACATCTTCTAGTTCACTCACTGAAGTTCTGACAGAAACAATGGCGCAAGAGGCTAACATGAGGGAAGTGAAGTACCTGGAACAATATTCACACACGCTGCAAGCTTTTCTTGGACTATGCTACTAGCCAATTTCTTTCCTGCCAATGGGACAAATCATGAAAAAGCAAAACTAAAAACTCGCATAAAAGCATATACCAGTTGTCCTCTCAACTTCTCAACATTCAAAAAAATGTGATCACTCCCAAAAGGCAATGCTCCTTTTGATTCATGCAACCAGATTCCTAAAAATACAAAGCATAATATCCAATATGCTAGTTCATGGGCAATTGAAATCAGCCGAAGAACAACCACCGGCAGAGTCAAAATTACAACAACAAACAAGAACGAAAATTGAGAGACTAAAGCAGCAAAAAACCTGCTTCTCTGTTGGGAACAGTGACGTAGACAACAATGCTGGGAACAGTTTTGCTGATCTCCTCCATTTTGATCGTTTCACCCGATGAAAAAGCCTTACTGCTAAACTTAGACCTAGAATTTACAGTACATGAGAATAAACTCACACATAAGAAAGTGAAACAAAGATCGACACTACTCGAATGCTAACCTTAAGAGAGGGCCAAAATACAAGGACTGGGCACAACCCGTTTTCAAGGAAGACGAAGAAAGAGAAGAGAAGGAGAGAGTTGAGAATCCCAAGCTTAGCATGCAAAACGCGCCGACGAACGGAAAACACCGTCGTGTTAAGACGGAAGATCCGAGTACCGCCGATCCTCTGCTGCTCAGAGACGAAGCCATCACTGCTGCTCTCAGCCGTTTCTTATACATATTGGAGAAAAGAAATTATCCACACGTTTCGCGAAGCTGCTAAATCTCCTTAATTATAATAACAGAAACTTCTGAGGGTCCGAATGCAATATTGAACTTTTTTTCATTAACAAGCTAAAAAAAAATCACTTATTATCTCTGAAGTTCCAAGTGACGGGAGGAGGGAATCGTGGATTGAGGAAGCTCGAATCGTTTGTTCACAGAGGATGTGGTGTTACGATTGGGGAGACGGTCATGGTTCCTTTCTCGATTCCGATTTCTTAGATTTCGATTTCGAGGATTACAAGGTATAAAAACAAACACCAAAATTCGACATTTGTTTGGGTTTTCATGTTGTTCAAGTTTCGTATTGTAAAAGCGAGTTTGTGAAATTGGGTGTAGCAGGATCACTATAAAGTCCTTGAATTGAACTGCGACGCCTCCGATGATGAAATTCGTTCTAACTTTATCCGACTTGCCCTGGTTCCCTCTTCTGTTTACCCATTTTCGCCACTTTTATGTTTTTTTTTTCCAGTTTCGGATAAACTTTTGGGTCTGGGTTTTTCAGTGATGGAGTTTGAGCTGTGTTGGGTTTTTCACAGAAATGGCATCCGGACAAACTTAAAGAAGCTGATTCTGCTACGTCTAGGTTTCAAGAAATCAATGAGGCTTATCAAGGTTTGATTCTCTTGATCTCTCGTATGTTAACTGATAACATTTACTTTGTGTAGTTTTTTCTGTATCACAATAGTTACTAGTTGGGTTAGGCTTTGACGCAGCAAGCTTAGAAATGGAGAGTTTGAAGTTAATTTTTAGTTTAGGGGGAAAGGAATCTGTTTTCAGGTAGCATTTGGTTATGTAATTGGTTTCTATGAGCTTTAACAGTAAATGTTGTTGATCATTTTTCGACAGTATTGAGCGATCCATTTACAAGGCGGGAGTACGACAAGAAACGGATGCGTCGTATTCATGAGCACAACATGGTAGAAGAGAGCTATTTCAATTGAGAACGATTAATCACCTCCAAAGGCTTTAAGTTTGATAAACCTTCATTGTTTGTTGCAGGAACTTTTCAATCGGTACAAGGAGCTCATATTTACTTGTAATGGCCTTGGGATGAAGCATTTTCTTTGGTAGGTGCAACATTAAGGTTAAGTGATATATGTAATGAGTTAGGGACATCATTAATTTTAGGTAGAGAGTAAAAAACAGAGAGTATCAATTAGCATTAGATTTTTACTTTCTCTTGCTTCCACAAGCTTTTCATTTGCTTTTGTCCACAAGCTTTTCATTTGCTTTTGTTCTCTGTTTTAGGTAAAGAGTAAACCCTTTTGATGAAATGGCTTTCCCTCTTAGCAATAATTATTTATATTAGTTCGTAACCTTTTCTTAACTTTGATGTAAAAGATAATCTGTTGAGTAATTAGCATCCATGTTTGGTTGCATTTTACTAGAAAACATCTTTATAGATAAAAGTATTTATGGTTGATGTCCATCATGAGGACAAATCATGTTGGAATTCTGAAGCTTTTTAAGCTAATTTTCTAAATTATGGAGAAAAGTATTCATTTAATTTTGCTTTCCTCAGTATATAAAAAAAGTGATTGAAATAGATAAATGATATATGGAAAAAGCATGTTGGAATTTAAGTTAATTTTTCTTATAAACTTTGTAAATAGGTGAAGCAAAAACTTTTTGCTAAGAAAAATTATGACAGTTAAATAATGTTTAAGAGAAATTGTAATAACACTATTTCAGATCTCAAATTAGGTCCATTTTGTGTTACTACTAAGAACAAAATTGGGATTGGAATTGAAATCCAGAAATATTGGGCCCAAAACCCAATTTGGGGAAAAAGGGAAAGGAAATGTGAAATAAAGTTGTGAGAGAGAGAGAGTGAACGGAGAAGTGGGTTGTGTTGTAGGTCTTCTTAAGGCTTTTCCCCTCCTGTAATCGACCAAGCGAATCTCTGATTCTTTTGCAGCAATGAAGCGATCAATCAACGAAGTGGTAGGATCTGCGTCGATGAATACACTGGATTCTGCTAATGTTAGGAAGCCAGTCTTCCTCACCAAAGCTCAGCGCGAAGAATTAGCCCTTAAACGCCGCCAGGAAGAAATCTCCGAGCAGCGTCTCCGCCGTGAACAGCTCGGTCGTTCCACACCCGAGACTGAAGACGCGAATGAAGAACGCAGCAAGGACCGGGATCGAGACCGAGACCGAGATCGGGACCGGCAAAGAGACCGCGACCGCGACAGGGATAGGGATAGGGACAGAGAGCGTGACCGCGACAGGGAAAGAGACAGAGAGCGTGACCGCCGTGATCGAGATCGTGAACCGGAGCGGAGAAATCGAGATCGGGAGCGGGAGGAGGAGGCAAAGGCTCGGGAGCGGGCGCGAGTTGAGAAATTAGTTGAGCGAGAGCGGGAGAAGGAACTTGACGCTATTAAGGAGCAGTACCTAGGAGGTAAGAAGCCGAAGAAGAGAGTCATCAGGCCAAGCGAGAAGTTTCGTTTCTCTTTCGATTGGGAAAACACTGAGGATACTTCGAGGGATATGAACGCTCTCTACCAAAACCCTCATGAAGCTCAACTTCTGTTTGGGAGAGGGTTTCGCGCTGGTATGGACCGCCGCGAACAGAAAAAACAGGCGGCCAAGCACGAGAGAGAGATGCGGGACGAGATTCGTAAGAAAGATGGTGTAATAGAGAGGCCAGAGGAAGCTGCTGCTCAGAGGGTGCGTGAAGAAGCCGCAGACACATATGACTCATTCGACATGAGGGTTGATAGGCACTGGAGCGACAAGAGACTAGAGGAGATGACTGAAAGGGATTGGCGTATTTTCAGGGAAGATTTCAACATCTCTTACAAGGGGTCAAGGATTCCTCGTCCAATGAGGAGCTGGGAAGAGAGCAAGCTCACTTCTGAGCTTTTGAAAGCTGTGGAGAGAGCTGGCTACAAGAAACCTTCTCCTATTCAAATGGCAGCCATACCTCTTGGACTGCAACAGCGTGATGTTATCGGCATTGCAGAGACTGGTTCTGGTAAGACCGCTGCTTTTGTTTTGCCCATGTTAGCTTACATATCTAGATTGCCACCGATGAGCGAAGAGAATGAGACCGAGGGACCTTATGCTGTTGTTATGGCCCCTACTCGGGAGCTTGCTCAGCAGATCGAGGAGGAAACTGTCAAGTTTGCCCATTATCTAGGGTTTAGGGTTACTTCTATTGTGGGTGGTCAGTCGATCGAGGAACAGGGATTGAAAATAACACAAGGGTGTGAGATTGTTATTGCAACTCCTGGTCGTTTGATTGATTGCCTTGAGAGGCGGTATGCGGTGTTGAACCAGTGCAACTACGTGGTTCTTGATGAAGCAGATCGGATGATAGACATGGGTTTCGAGCCTCAGGTTGCAGGTGTGTTAGATGCGATGCCTTCAAGTAATTTGAAACCTGAGAACGAAGAAGAGGAGCTCGACGAAAAGAAGATTTACAGAACAACATATATGTTCAGTGCTACAATGCCTCCTGGGGTAGAGCGGCTTGCTAGGAAGTACCTGAGGAATCCAGTTGTTGTGACCATTGGTACTGCAGGAAAGACTACAGATTTGATATCGCAACACGTAATTATGGTGAAAGAATCTGAGAAGTTCTTCAGATTGCAGAAACTGCTTGATGAGCTTGGCGATAAAACCGCCATTGTGTTTGTTAACACAAAGAAAAACGCTGACTCTATTGCTAAGAATCTGGATAAGGCAGGTTACCGTGTCACAACCTTACATGGTGGTAAATCACAAGAACAGAGAGAAATCAGCTTGGAAGGTTTCAGAGCAAAGAGATACAATGTTCTTGTGGCAACAGATGTTGTAGGCCGTGGAATAGATATTCCTGATGTGGCTCATGTCATAAACTATGACATGCCTAAACATATAGAGATGTACACACATCGTATCGGACGTACAGGACGTGCTGGGAAAAGCGGTGTTGCCACTTCGTTCTTGACTCTTCATGATACTGAAGTGTTCTACGATCTGAAGCAGATGCTTGTTCAGAGCAACAGTTCGGTGCCTCCTGAGCTGGCGAGACATGAAGCGTCCAGATTCAAACCAGGTACGGTTCCTGATAGACCCCCAAGACACAGTGACACTGTCTACATAAATTGAGTCGCTAGGCTCTGTATTTGTTGAATTTCACAATGACGTTTACCTTTTTGTATACTTGTTATCTCCTTTTCACTTATAAGTTATCTCAGTGTGTTTAGTCGCATGTTTTTATCATTATGAATCATAGTTTGGTAAGCAATAGCAAGTGGGATAGTTTAAACTTGAAAACATACAGCTTTGACAAAATATAGTATTCATAAAAAACATTCCCACAAATCACTTATGAAAGAAGAATCTCTCGGCAGACATTGTCCCTAGTGAGGGTTCTATGAATCTGCAGGAAGAGAAACATTGTTACGGAGGCTGAGCTAACTCCTATTGGTGCGCAAGTAAGCACGCAAAAATGAAGCTTTGAATCAAAACGATCCCAAAACATTCACCAATCTTATTTTCTTTCTTCAAGCTCTCCTGCAGACAAAATTCGGGAATCTTCTTCCTTTTTGGGTGTTCTCGCAAGGCCATGTTTGGTCGGACAAACACAATGCCATGGAGACCAAACCCTCTTTAGGATCTTCTGATGGCTCTACGTTGAAAGAGCAATGAATGTTTGAGGCTGAAATAGAAGGCATCTCCATTATAGCCCTTGCGGTATCTTTTGAGTATTTTGGATCACTCTGAGTCTGAAAATACAGAGAGCAAGAGAGTGCGAGTGACCAAAAAGTAGACCAAACAACAGAGCGAATGACCAAAAGTGAACTTCCAATCCTGTTTATAATTCTAATGTGGGGAATGGACCTCTTGAAGCTTCCATGTTGTCTATGTCGACTACAAATCCCTTATATAATACTACAGTTGTTTCAAGCGTATGTAACAACCATACATTCCGGATGATTTAAGTAGTATTAAGTTTTACATGATTTAAGAACAATACGAAAACTATATATGCGAAGAATAAACAAAAAACCAAAAACACTATGTGAAAAGAAATGCTGAACTATAACAAGAGTTCAATAAACAAGAGTCTCTCTCCAGACATAAATAATAAATTGGTCCTATACGTAGTTATAGGATTCTTCTGATCAACAAAACATCTATAAAGGTGTCCGAGAAAGCACACGAAAGTGGAGCTTCGAAGCAAAACGATCCCAAAAGAGTCCAACTTCGTCTCCTTTTCTCAAACCCCTCCTACGGACAAAATACATACGCCATCCTCCGTTTAGAACATAGCTTTGCAACGTGGCACATCTTCTCAGAAACAGCTCGTGCGTAGAGTCAGTGTCGTGGTCATGCACATTGACTGTGATTCCTGATCCTTCTTGGACCCTATTTTGTTTATCATCAGTAAGATATTTGAGAATATGGTCCTGAATAGTGCTGCTCTGAAGAAGAAGATGGCTAAGCTGGTCAAGATCGCTTGTGGTCAACACCTTCTTTATGGTCCATGGATCGGTACTGAAGAGAGTTAGTTCTGTTGAAATTCCATACCTTTCTTCCTCTGCTCTTTCTTCATTCGAGAGAAACCTCAGTCGTGCAATGTTTGTTTCTTCTTTGGTTAATTTGGTGTCACAAGAAACGTTGGGATCAGGTGTGTTCCTCTTCCTCTTTTTAGGGTTTCCACAAGGCCATGTCCTATTGTACAAACAGAGAGTCGTGGTGACCAAACTCTTTCTTGAGTTTTCCGATGACTTGACGTCGAAAAAGCAATGAGTCTTCGATGTAGATAACGGAGACATCTTCATTGCCTCTGGAGGGGCCAAGGAAAGGAGCTCTCGTGGTATTCTTTGAGGATTTTGGATCATTCTTGTTCGATTCTGAAGATGTCGTGGAGTTCTTATACTTGGATTTAAACGAGAGAACGTAAGAAGAGACTGAAATATGGAGTCCGAGTCACGAGAAGAATTGAGATATATAAAGAAAACTTTTTTGTTACTTCTTTCCTTAAATTTATTCAGGTTTATTCCTGTTTTAAAAAGGCAATTTATTTGTGCATTTGCTAAGGAAAAAAAGGTATATTTGCAATTGAGAAAAAAGGGAATATTCTATTTTATCAAATTTATACGAAAAGTTTCTTTTTTTTATTTGTACTGTGTCTGAATTATGAAGCTGTTAGGGTTTCCTTTTATGTTGAGATGTCTTCTTGAGTTTGGTAATAAAAAAAAAGTAAATAACTAAATGTTGTAACATGACCAAAATCCCTTCAGACTTAACACCAATTTATTGATTATATTTCATAAGAATGGAATATATGAGAAACACAAACAAGTCGAATACGACAAAGCATCATATTAAATCACATTAAAGAGTAATTAAAACAGAAGCAAGAAAAAACATTTTGTTTTGTGAATAATGAGTTTATTCACTTCTTAGGTTGTTGGTTAGCGGAATCTATGGCGGAAGGAGGAACACTACCAGAGAGGGTCGGTGCGTCGGTTGTGCCTCCGCCTTGGCCAGGCTTAACCTCTTGGTGACCGGAAGTTCCATAAGCGTTCTTCTTGTAATCTTCTAAATTCTCGTACTTTGTGTACGGACTCGTTTCTAGTGGCAACTCTTGTTTCTCTTCTCTCTTCGACATATTGCTTTATTTGCTTCTTGTAAGAAGATAATATGTTTTGGAAAAAGACAAAAAATGAAAGAGTAAGTTACTTATGGGAGACGTAAATAAATCTTGTCCAAAGAAATTGCACGAAATTTGCCGTTGAACCAGGGAGTGTTTTTGACTAAGTAATTACCAATCACATTTTGATAAGCTTAACAAAATTATACTTTGTGTGTGAAACACTATTTCTACTTGATATAAGAGACAGGAAAATCATGAAAGAAGTAATTGTGTTCTTTCTTCCACATTAGAAGAATCCAACAGAGTTGTGAATCCTTCTTCTATCATCTGTCTACTTAACAAACTAATTAAGTCTTTTGTGTCTTCAATCATCGGATGCATTGTATCTCCAACAACGAAAACATGGACCTGATTCTCCAGTTCGATCCAACTGCAACCAACTTCTTTGCTCACCCCATTCGCTTTCATGAGTCCCCAAACCCGTTCCACTTCTCTCATCCGCCCTAAAGCCGTGTAAATGCTGGACAATTGCACATACGTTGATGATTCCCTCGATCCAAGGGCCATGAGCTTCTCTCCTGCATATGCTCCAAGTTCACAGTTTCCATAGTTCTTACATGCACTTAGTAGTATCCGCCAAAGGCATAAACCGTGATCGATACTAGCTGATTCAATGAACTCATTTGCCTCTTTAAGCTGTCCTGCACGGCTCAGAAGATCAACCATACACGCATAGTGGTCAACTTTTGGAACAATTCCAAACTGATCGGACATCATATTGAAATAAAACCAGCCTCTCTCTACAAACCCTTTATGGCTACACGCTGATATAATGTTCACGAAAGTAACATCATCTGGTTCAGTTCCTTCCTCTAGCATTTCCTCAAAAAGTTCTAACGCTTCATCTCCTCGTCCATTATGTGAAAAGCCTGACACCATCGCGTTCCAAGACACCACATCTTTATTGGGAGTTCTTCTAAAGACGAGGTTCCCATCATCTAAACTCCCGCACTTTGAATACATTGTCGAAAGTGCGCTTCCAATTGGAACTTCAAGCCCAAAACCATGTTTGATTGTGTGGCCATGTACTTGCTTTCCCAGCTCCAAGGTAGCTAGAGATGAGCAAGCTTTTAGAACACTTGCCATTGTTGGTTCATTTGGGATAATACCTTCTGTTTTCATTTCGCGGTACAGAATCAGAGCCTCTTCGTTATCTGAGTTTTGAACATATCCGCTAATAACTGATGTCCAAAGAGCGACATCGCGTTCTTGTAGACAATCAAACCCTTTCCTGGCTTCTGCTAGACAACCGGATTTCGCATACATGTCAACCAAAGCTGTAATCGCAAATAAATGTCTTTCAAATCCCAACTTCAACAAGAAAGAATGGAGTTGTTTCCCTTCTTCTACATAGCAAATGTCACTGCATGCATTAAGAACCCCAACAATCGTGTATTCGCTAGGCTTGATTCCAGCAGAGAACATTCTCGAGAAAAGCTTTACTGCTTGGAGTGATTCCCCATTCTGAGAATAACCAGTGACCATTGCTGACCATGTAATCGAATTTCTGTCACCAGACGAGTCAAACATCTTGCATGCCTCCATCAAGCTCTCACACTTTGAATACATTGTAACGAGCGCGTTACTCAAAGCAACAAATCCGAGCAACCCATTCTTAACCGTGATGCAATGGATTTGCTTGCCTAGACCTAGATATTCAGTTGCAGCCAGAGAGCTAAGAACTGCAGTGAAGACATAGTCACTATCACTTTCTTCCTCCTTCTCACGAAGAAACAAATTGAAGATTTTAATTGCCCCATCAACGCGACCTCTTGTCGCATAACCAGAAACCATGGTAGACCACGTATACGTATTTC
Organism: Pugionium dolabratum; assembly: GCA_018901945.1. NCBI lineage: Eukaryota > Viridiplantae > Streptophyta > Magnoliopsida > Brassicales > Brassicaceae > Pugionium > Pugionium dolabratum. Next base: position 410,373 of record JAEVFF010000250.1, on the reverse strand, counting down.
TTTCAGGCATCAAGGCAAACACTTTCAGTCCATCCTCGAGCAATCCCGCTTTACAGTACATGCCCAACATCGAAGTGTCAACGTATATATCCCCAAAACTTGACATTTTAACCACTAATGCGTGAACCTGCTTCCCAACTGTACCATTTCCAAGACTCGACTCAGCCTTAAAAACCCCGGCGAGGGTATAAGCATTTGGAAGCATATTTTGCGCTCTCATCTCCTTAAACAGTTGCAGAACAGTCCAGGAGCTGGAGAAACCACCGTTCTGGGAGTATCCAGTGATGAGGCTGTTCCAGGACACGATATCCTTGCTGATTATGGCATTGAATATGGAGTGGGCTTTCGGTAAGTGTCCGCATTTTGCGTAATGGTTGACAAGGCCATTGGCATGGTCGGTGCATGTTGATTTTCCAGTCCTGATGATCTGTCCATGAACTACTCGTCCAGCAAGGAGGTTCCTTTGCTGTGAATGATTAGTCAGTTGGTGTAGTAACTTGGAATTCTGAGTGATCAGGCTGAGTTCTGTCTGGAAGGTATTTGGGTACGTTGCTTTAATTGGTGCAGAACATTGTTTGCCCCTGCACATAATTGTGATGAAAGTAGGGAATGAAAAGTTCAGTTGATCAGTTATTAAATAATAGATGAATCCTCTACCTAAGAACGGTGATAGAAGATCATCTAATGGAAAAGAAAAATACTCACAGAGACGTTGTTTTTGATTTGTCAAGACCAGAGTGTTCTTCCAATCCAGGATTCTTTCTAATTGTGAAACTCTGACCATTTTGAATGACCATCAATCTAAATTGTACTAAAACATAATAAAATATCATAAGTTATGCAGATACATAAGTATTTCTCTACCTCTCTGTCCAGCTCAGTGAAAAGGCCAATACTTCCAACTCCGTAAATATCTTTCTCAATTCTCTTTTTTATTGCTGTTGATTACACAAGGAGCAACTTTCAAAACCAAATTACTCACAGAGCGCCTGGCAAACGACTCACATTAAGCCTACCGGTAAAGCTTACAGCCCCATGAAACCCATAGTCTAATTCTCACTAATTCACTCTTCTTCATTTCCAAGACTTCAACAATTTGTATAACAACCAATATAAAGTATAGAGAGTCAAATTCTTAAATTATGCCACTTTTCATTTCTAAATCCGCATACGCTTCCACATGAAACATGCCCGATAACCTCCCCAATGAAAAACATGAGAAGAAGTTTACACACAAGTTTACAAAATTTACCGTTCATGACGGGCGCTTTGACAATAGAATTTAACACCTTTTGGGCTGCCTGAACATAAGATAATCCAAAATTAGTGGCGCAAGTTCAATTGAATTCCAAATTCCTAAACTACCCAACATTGTACTTCTATTTCAAAGTAATTCGATAATTCAAATTACTCGCATTATCATTTCTGCACACGGTGTTGCACTAACTATTAGGCAAAACTGAAAACATAGCAGCTTTCCGAATCGAGAGAAGAAAATAACAAGGCATTATGAGTACCATACCCAGAGAAATATCGGTACTTTTACTTTATACTCTAAGGACCACCAAGAATGGATTTGTCCCGCTAAGCTTCTCCATGTATATCGTAGACACGAAGTTTGACTGTCTGCAATAAAGACAAACAGTCGGAACAAAATTTGGGGAAGCGTCTTATTCTTATATTCAACAAGGCGTTTATTAGGCATTTGATCGAACACGTGGCGTGCATAAATAAACATACGGCGGCGATTAGCAGAACAGAAGGAGTAGAAATTAGCAACAGTGGTGACGGCTTTGGAATTGATGACGACGGTGCCGGCTAGGGAGAAACGGAGACGAACTGAAACGCTTCTTTTTTTTGTCGTCGACTATAAACAATCCTTACTTTTGTGAAGATGACATATTAGGGCGTAACGTTCAAAATAATGTTAACGTTTTAGATTGAGGAAAATTGAACACACAAAAAAACTGATTTACCGAATTAAAATGGAACAACACGTTTTTTAAAGATCGGTCGGTTGTATTTGTATTAAAAAATATTCTATCAAAAGTGTTAAAAGTGAAAGAGTAAAATTTATCCATGTAAATTGAGCAAAATTGGGCAGGTAACAATTAACTAGAACCTGTCTTTGACTCGATGAATTTGGCTACATTGCTTTTGTATACAAAAATGAACTAATTGTGATCAACAAATGATTTATATATAAAAATTGTGTATAGGATTTGAGTAAGCCGGTTAAGTGAAAGGAGTAGTGTGTTGGTTTTTAGGGACCGCTTAAGAGGTCACCAGGTTTACTAGGCTGATCTCCTTCCTTAACATCAACACTGGCCGTGATGTTTGCCGGAATAGACTCAACATCGCCTCCGTTTTTAGGTCGGAGATTAGGCCGTGGTGACTGCATTTGACCTGAATTCTCACTCTTTTTCTTTGCATTCTTATGCCATTGCTTTAATGCCTTTGACGTTTGCTCATCAAACACCGATCGTTTCATAGTTGATCCCATCTGTACACATTTAAGTATAAATGTTACTCTTGTTGAAAAGAGTCGTATGGCCACTTTTTGAAAAGAGTCGCAATGAAGTATAAAGCTTTGACATGCCTGAGTCACGAGTGCGTAAAGAGGAAGTGTGATGTAACTGCAGAGAACTTGTACTCCCACCCTGCATTAAGAACACTCATCAGACTTGATTATGTTAGATTCCAAACACTTTGTTTCTTTTTGCTCAAGAAAACTAAATTCCCCAGACAAACTGGTGATGAACATACTACTCACCCGAGAGCGACTCGTATGATTATAAGGGCGAAATGGTGATGAAAACAGGACCGTAACCCGAACTCATACTGCAACAATGGAAAGCAGAGTGAGAGAACTAGATAGAGATCATAGGAAAAGAGATGTGTACATGTATTTATTTACCCATATCCAGAAGAAGTAGGTGATCTCAAAGGCATTCTGAACAATCAAGTTAGCTCATTAGAAGATAGACTAATACGTAATTTTTCAATCGTTTCGTTTTTTAAGCTGCATATGTACCTGGAAGAGAATGAAGTGGATGATATGGAGGACTAAGGCGGGACGACTTAACCAGAAATGTCGGTCAGATACATTGACAAGTGGCATCCCTTGGATCACTGCGTGTCTCTCCTGAATCTCCAACGCCATGTCTGATATGATGGCCTGAAGCTTGGTTCCTACCGCTAATGTCAACTTCAAACCAAACAAATATGTCGGGTTTTTTTCTCTCGACAAGATAAACTTCTCAATATTGCTCTTTTTATTGAAAAAAAATATAAGGTGGATTATGTCACTTACAACTGGAGGAATCATGGTGATAACAGCAGTGACATACCAACCTAAAACGGTATACCAAGACAATAGATTCTAAGCTCCGTAAGTTGAAGAGAATCACAACAGAGATATAAAAAGGCCTAACCATGAACATCGAAGAGTAGAAAGAGCATGACAAAGGCCCATAGCTCGGGTCTACATAACCAGATTGATTGTAAAAGTTCATCAGAAAACGACTGTTGAGTACGAAGAAAAAAGTGTTAAGAGGTTTCTAAGTTACCTTATTCCCACGACTACCTTGAAGTCGTCTTCCAATGACCTTTTGATATATTTTTGGAAATTAAACTTCATCCCGGGTGCCAAATGAACCTAAGTAACAGAGGATTTGGAAATAAATCTCAAACAAATATTTAGGAGAATTTCAAGATTGATTGCATAATTTCAAAGAACTCACACTAATAAACCCATGACGCATGGTCAAATAATCAGATTTTCTGACAGATCTTAGTATCTGACGAAAGAAACACATCTGCAAAAAAAATATATATATGTAACGAAAGAATTCTCTCTCGCTTTTAGATAAATAGATACAAGAGATGAAGCACACAGACAGAATAACATACAACGTAGAAGGAGAATCTATTTTTTGCCCAAGGATTGACATGCTCTCGAACAAATGATGTCTCGTGTGTGAGCCTAAATCTTGAAGGGTCTGTAAATTTAAATCAAACAAAAAAGAACAAAGTGATATTAAGCTCTTAATGTGATTGACATCTGAAAATTAGAAGCACAAATCTGACCGTCCAGCATTTCGTGATCATTTATGACCTCTTCCTCCCAGACTTTCCATCCACGAATCTGCATGTAGAGAAACTATAACTTACTCCAATCTAACAATCAAATCTGACAGACACATAACACTGTTATATATACCTTTGCTCTTCCAAGCATCATGGTTATAGCACTGTAAATCACATGAAACACAGCCAAGAAGAAGATGAAGATATGCACTTGATGCAACGCATTGAGTGATATAAGCGGTACATAGTCCTGCAACAACAACAGCAAAGACACTCCTTTACGTCAAACTTTCAACATTTTTCTAACTAAGCAAATAAACCAGAAAGAGAAGAAGAAAGATTTGACCTTCTCGCACTTGGCTGGAGCAGCGTCAGCCAAAACACGGCGTTGAAAGGAGAGAAGATGCCGGTCGAGGTGCTCGGTGGTTTTTGCTTTTTTAGCGTCACCAGTGGCGTCGTGAGGCTCACAGAAGGACATCGCGTGGCCGTATTTTGACGGAACGCACATGCTTGCGATGTAGTTTTGCCCAAATGTTAGCAACAGAGAAATGAATCCCAAAACCATGAGCTCTGCAAAATAAAAGAACACATAACAATCCAACCCAAAGGTCCAAATCAATCGAGTGTTTTCACATTTGTTCTTCCTGGTACCATTTTTGATCTTCTGAAGAGCTTCGTACAAGGCTTTCTTCCTTCTCTTCTCGAACAACTGCAAACGATCGATGGGTGATGTTAATAACAATTTAGAATGAGAAAATAAAACGCCGAAGGATCGCTGTATAGGTGATTGAGCTAGATTTTACCTCTCCGATTTTGTGAATCATAAGCTCCAAAACGATAGAGATCAAGATGATAACGCCACAAACAGTGGAGACGGCCCATGTCGGGGTCTGATCAAGCTCTCTCGGGCCATCTGCAGCAATGTTATCGCCACCTCCTCCTCCTCCACCCATTTGTTCACTTCTTACAACGGAATTGTTAGTTACCTATTAATTAGTCTTATCTGGGTTTTACAATCATCGATTTCAATTTTCTACGGCAAAAGAAACTGCTGGAAAGATGCATTCACGGTTCGAGCAACGGAGGAAGATTCAAGAAAAAATTGGAAAATTTGCTGTGTTTGTTCATGCTGGTTCGTAGGTTGTAATGGTTTTGAATCGGAAACGTAGGGAGATGAACGATCTTGCGAATTTAAGGGAAAATTTTCAAAATATTTGAAATAAAGTTTAATAAAAATAAAATAAGTAAGGCAAAATAAAAAAACGCCGTTGCCGGGGATCGAACCCGGGTCACCCGCGTGACAGGCGGGAATACTTACCACTATACTACAACGACTTTGTTGTTTTACATTGTATCGTTTTATACAAGACTATGAAATCAACAAGCAAAAATTACTGCTGTCTACGAATTGTAGAAGACGCTTTAAGCCAAAGTACTGGAGTGTCTTGGCCACGTTGAGAGAAATAAGAAACAAACCTTCAACAAATTTTTTTTTCCAAAAAAAGAGTTGGGGAGCTACAAAAGTTTCTACTGGAATCTAGGAGGTAAATGTCTTTGGATTTGAGAATCAGAAGGCATAAACACTGGAAGTTGGCCTCCTCTCTGTGATCTAACCTGTTGGATATAACCAGTCACGGGGGTTCCTCTAACCCTTCTGCTACTACCATCACTCCCAGATGGAGTTATGTTGTTGAGACGTTCATTAGCAGCAAGAGGACCACCTCCAAAAGTTACTAACTCTGTTCCAGGAATCTGAGACGATGCTACAAACCGGCTGGCTTCTGGATCCCAAACTACTGAACTCTCATCGTTTGAAGGCATGTTTCTTCTAGCTGCAACAACAGAATTCCTGCTTTCTTCTTCGTTTAATGGTGACTCGTTAGCTGATGATGTCATGTACATTGGGTTGAAGTGATCTCTCGTAAAAGCTGGACTAAGGCTACAAGACTCTGACTCAGCTTTGCCTTTTCTAGTGCTTTTGGTTTGATGGGTACTTGCTGGACTGCTTCTCCCGCTTGCGTTGCTGCTGGTTTTGTAAGGGTTGCTCTGGGAGCTTAATGGAAGAAGCACCGATGAGGATGCACGTGCTTTTGCAGCTGCTTTAGATGCTTCTTTTGAGTCAAGTTTCGCCAGTTTCCATGGATTGATCCTTACTTGCTGACGCTGAGGTGGCTTCTTCTGTGATAGCATGTCGGGGTCTATGGTGGAACGTGCATGTCCAGGCTCCAAATGCTGGATAACATCGTCCTGGCGAAAAGATAAATTATACAATTGATGGAAGCAAAAGAATATTAGATTTGGTTTTTTTACCTGTTGATCCATGAATATGTTTGGAGGTGTGCACAAGGAGGCACCACGGTATTGAATGCTTAATCCAAGAGAGCTTCTTCCACTCGCGGCTGTCACAGCTGAGCTTGTAGGTGAAGGTAGCTGGCTATTTTGGTCTTGCCCATCTATAGAAGATCCAGGTGGTTCACTTTGCACTCTCAGGGCAACAACATATTCATATGTTGTGATTCCCTGCAGCCACAAAGGAGTATATGCGTTTCCTTGTGTGTTTGTTTGTGGGGAGATTATTCAACAAAATGGTACAAAATTAAGATATACAAAACCTTTCGGATCAAAAGTATATGGAAAAAGAAAAGTTCCCCAAGAGGTATTATAGCCAGAAACGATAGAGTTGTACAAACAACCTGCATATCCAAAAGGCAAGCAGAAGTTGGAACTAAGCATTGATAGAAGACAAGTTAAACCAATATTTTTCTTTTGAGATAATTTACCACAACAGCGGCAAATGGGGGCCGGGAGAATCCAAGCCCAAGCTTTTCAGTTATAAGATGTTCCATTGCCTTTTGGTCCACAAAACATCGAACAAATACAGCAACACCAACTCCAAATTCGACTATAAGCTGTCTCATCATATGGATGAATAGATTATAATCTGATGAGATAAAAATGGCGGAGAACCAACCTTAACGTAACTGGAAACATACCCAGAAAAAGCTTGTCGCCATAAGACACACAAAGCTGATGTAGTTTTTCCGCCCCACGCAGTTATTAAGCCACTAAGGCAAAAGATACTTAACATATCAGTTAAAATTCTGAGCCATAAACTGAATGGAAAAAACTGCATTTTTCATACACGGCAATGATGATCAAACCCATCGACACACTTGCCACAGCTTCGACAGTGCTTGCTGAATTTACGAACCTTCATAAAAGAGAACGCAGTGTTACTGTAGAAGATGCAGTGATAAATTCCTTACCAGAAGCTAAATATACCACAGCATTGCACAATGAACAGAACAGAGCTTCCTGTTCGCCTGAATGCTCTTGTTCGGTATCTCTCCTACAATCTTGTATTAATAAACAACCACAAACGAATCTGCCTATAGCATTACAGCAACCTGAGCCGTGGCTAATGTATGACCCCCCATCAATTGATGAGGCATTCTCTGCAAGAAACCAGCAGTACAAGAAAGAAGTTTCCAAATTATCTAGCCTTCGAATTTCTTCATTAAATAACAAAATGATAACACAGATCATCGGTTGAGGACCTACCAGGCACATGGTTCCTGTTCTGTGGCTTATGGGCCGAAGTGTTACCAGCATCTGCAAAGATTCCAGGATCTGCAGGATCTATACCAGTGCATCGAATGTACAGAACTAAAACCGAAAACGCCTGCAGATTGATTAGTCAAAAAGAGAGATTAGAGTTGTGAGATATATAGCAAATTTGATGCATATGATAGCTTAGAATAGCAGCGTTCGTTTTTTGTTCTTACCAAGAATGAGTAAACACCAATGGCAATATATTCATAGAGTTTCTTCCCGAGAAATGGAGCAAAGAAGGCATAATATGCGATGCTTAGCAAGAAAAATACAGTTATAGCAATAACCTGCACAACAAAGCAAGCAACAGATCACGTTACTGAGCGACTTATTACACAGTAAACCTATTGAAATTCAACGCAATGGATCTTAAAATCACATGAACTATACACATATACACATACTCAAATGTATATCTGTTTGACATACAAATACATAAAGCAGAGGAAAAAAAAGAGCTATCGGACATGTTTTGAAAGAGGTGTTGTAAAGTAACTCAGATACCAACAAAATATTTGTCTTTATCACGGGAATTAGTAAAAGAACAAACTTTTTTAGAAAAAAAGGAAAGAAAAGGAACAAACTGCAGAAAATTGCAGATTACGACAGTAAATTTCCACAATAGTTTGTCAGTCAAATAGAGACCTTCAAAATACTAAGTGAAGTTCGAGGAAAGAACCCTAAGTTACATCGAAACCTGAAATGGGTGGGCTGGAAGTTGCCATCCATGTCTTCTCGCCATTGCAGTGATGAAACCCAAAACCCTAAACGCTTATCTCCGGAACCTAGAAAGCTCAAGATCACTCGGAAAGTAAAAAAAAAACTGAAACACCTAAATCTAAAATCCTTGAACTCGTTCAAAATTTGAAAATGAATGATTTTCGATATTTATTACTTTCTCCTAAATTCAGTAATTATTTATAAAACCCTTATATCATTTGATAAAAACACTTACATCATTTCAACGTTTATAGCAATTATTTTTAGTCGACCCGTTCGGGAAATTTCAGGACTTAAGAGATTCTTCGGCCTGAATTTATCGATCAAAGAATGCCTCACGGCGAAGTTAGCGAAGACTAAATCTGACTCGGTTAGACTTAAACTAAGAATTATCCCATTTTAATAATTATCCACGCATCTAATATTTTTTACATTTGTTATACAAATGTTAAGTTTTTGATTTTCAAAAGAAGTTTATGGGAATACACAAAAAAATCGAAAACTACTAAAACACAAAAAATTAAGCAATAATTGTTAATAACTACCCACGAATATTAGTGGTTTAATGGTTGGTTAATTAATTTTGATTATCCTCAATAAAGTTTTGCTAAATGCCAATCTGTGCAATATGGATTGTAATGACAATACAATGATGGCAGCTTCTAAGAGGCTTAGTCGTATAGTTTGGACGTTTGGAGATTTAAAAAATGATGCAAACAAAATTTATAATTTTTCATGTCATTAATTCTATTTTTTGGGATGTTAGAGCTAAACTTTCATCCAGAGAAGATTATGAATCCTAAATCTTCATCGGTCTGTTTTAAACAATCCAAAATAATTATCTTAAAATTCGGTTTAACCATTTGTACTCTATAATATAACGTTACTGTTCCAAAATACATTCAAAGTTAATGGGCCAACAATTTTCTCCGGCCCATACGATATTAAGATAGAATCTCCTAGTTCTACGTGGACGAATTATGGCCGCATGATGTCAATCACGATTCAGAAACAAACCGTTGCCACTACTAAACCGTCTCGGCGACCGGTTTTGTTTAGCAGTGGCCACCAAGCACATGGTAATTAAACCAAAATGCATAGATCCAAAGGATTTAGAACCCTAGACCAGTCGAACTGCATCAATGGCTAGCAGCTGGAGAAGATCAATCGGAAATGTCAGGTCTTTCATCGGAAATTCAATGGGAGGTCTTAGAGGAGGACAGAATTTAGCTTCTTGGGTTGTCGCCGGAACAATTGCTTACTTTCTCTGGATTAAGCCATCTCACGACCTCAAAAAGGAACAAGAGGTACCAATTTTCACTCATCTCAAATTTTATGCTCATGCAAATGGAATCTCCAGTTTTAGTTTCCTTGATTGTTATCTGGTTGATTAGGCGAGGGCAGCTCTCGCAGTTGCCGATCCAAATCAATACGTCGAGAAGAGGAAACCAATTGCTGATCCTCAGGTAAATTTCTAACATCAAACATTTGCAATTTACTTGCTTCGAATATCAATTGTCCATTATTTTCTGTGTTATTTGCAGGTTACTGGTCTGATTTATGGAAATAAAAACAGAACCGATAAACCGCAGGATTAAGTTTATCTGTATGTTTGAATGAGATAAATCTACAGATTTCTTCTTTCCAGGTTCCTATAGCCAAGTCCAGAAAAAATCAGATATAATATATTATGTATTTTGTATGTCCAAGGTCTCCTGTAACTCTTCTTGCTATTAAGTTCAATACATAACAAAAGATAACAAAACCAATTAGAAAAATAGGGATTGAAAAAAGTTATTAATGAAATAGTAAAATACGACAACAAAAGTGATACAAGTAAACAGAAACAGCTATATACCTTTATAGACAATATGCGTATCAGATAGATTAAAGTAATCTTCTTGGTCATGAAAACTGCTTCGTATCTTTCATCCCGAGTTTTTTCTGCTCAAAATCTTTAATCGTATTCACAAGCTTCTTCATGTTGTCGTCGTACACAAATGGAAGCTTATTGTACAATGTCACTTTGTTCTTGGCTGAAATAGGTAACATCTCTCTGCAAAGCTCCTCGTGAACAGTTATGGTGTTGTGGTAATGGTAATAACGGATCTTTGTCTCTGTCTTGTGTAGTGTTTTACCTACTACGTTTTCAGACATGTGAACTCCTGTTGCATATGCGTTCTTGGCTTGGATGGCATATTTTCTGTCACGCCGTATGTTTGTTCTTGATTCCTTAAATAACAGCTTCTCAAATCCCCATTGCCTGAAAAATTCCAACCCACACAAAACAAGAAACAAAGTGTGTTCCTTTTCATCACCTTTATACGCAGAAACTGCAAAGAATTGAATCAATGTGAAAGCTAATTTCCAGATTCGATCCCTATACTTGGCTGTGACTTGTTTGCCTTTTATAGTATCATCTAAAGAACAGAACATGCTCAAAACATCTATCATAAGCCATCCATCAGTATTCCAAAATCCTATCACAAAAAATCTGCAAGAAATATGAGATTGTTAGTACCTGGGATAATCTTGAGAGGAATCGTTTAAGCAAAGAACACTGGACATAGGGTTCTGCTCAACTGTGAACTGAGTGTTGACCGAAAACTCGGCGAGGACTGATTCGAGTGTGTTTCCGTGAGGCAAATAGATGTACTCGTCGACATCAAAGAAGAAGGTCCAATTCGCAGCGTGTCGATACCGATGCAAGCAATCATTAACGATGAGGAACTGATTATAGTAGTAGCCATCGTACTGCGATTGGTCCCGAATATCCTGAACCGTGACCCTTCCGGCTCGAACCCATGGCTCCAGAACCTCCCTAACTTCCGATGACACACCACCAGCATCGTGTAAGACGAAATGCGATTTGTCGCCGAAGAACCAGGCGTGGTAAGCCATCCACTCTCTCATACGCGACGCGCTCACGTTTCCGTACAGAGACGAACCACAGTAGAGGTAGTCGTACGGGTACGGCGGCGAGAATTTCGATTCGTCGTAAGATCCGACCGATTCCTCAAGCGTCACGAATCGCTCGAATAATTTCGGAGATTCACCGTAGTAAGCGTTGAGAATGAGCTTGCCTCCGGAATTGTCGGTGTTAGGGTTGAACTGGAAAGTGCAATTGACGACGGCGACGGTGTATACCCTTCCGTATCCCCAATCCGGTAGAATCTTCTGCGCTTTGGCTCGAATCGAGGTTCCATTGTTGGATAACCACTCACACTTAAACCAAGGCTTCCCGAAAACGTGGATCGGCTTTGACGCGAGTCCAACCACAGCAAACGTAGCCGGACCCCCTCGGTAAGCTCCCATTAGCACGAAAAGCGCTGCTGCGTTTCCAAACGGTTGAAAAATGCGTTTGTTCGGATCTGAGGACTTGGAATCGTACTTCTCAGTAGCAGCCGCAGATGTGACAGATAGAGAGGCAGTGAAATTCGCCACTGATGACGAAGACGAGGAGACTAGTGTGGTGGTGGGAGAGGAAGAGCATGGACGAGCGGTGGAGATGAGGCTGTGGTAGTAAGGAGGAAGGTTCCAGATAATCATAACGAGTGAAAGAGCTAGTAATGTAGCAATCAATGGTTTCTTCTCTAAGCAGACGAAGAACCTTACGGGGATTGTGGATACTGGCGGAAAAATCTCCATCCTCATTTTTTTCTTTCCCCGGCGCCGGTGACTCGAAACGCACCGTTTCTCGGTTTGAAAAGAGTGACGCCAAGCGTCAGGAAGAAGAAGTGACAGAGAAAGAAGAGACTTTGTTTAAAAAGAGAAGGCTTGGATCTTTTATTAATTACGGAAACGACACTACATCTAATTTGTAAAGTAAAGTTGGATCGTCTGATACTCTGATTAAATGGATGGCTCACAATTCATAGCTCGTGGGACCCATCATCCGTGGCAAGTTGCCATAACGGTGCTAAGTGTTTTATTTTCTTATGTCGAGTTTTTTTATTTATATGTATAGCACCAAATATAAGGTTTGATTTCCAAATAAATATCGAAAATTCTAAAACAATGTATGCATAATTGTTAGTCATTTTCTATGAACTAAGGCTGTTAGTCCGCGTGTACAGTGAAATTATGATTTTTTATTATTGTTGTTTCGTCGTTGAAATATACATCATTTTTATGATTGACGATTTTGTAAAAAAATTTACCGATATTGATTATGAATTTTTTAATTTATAAAATAAGATAGTGTTCAAAATATGTTTGAATCAAAAAATTTTGTTTGCCGAAATAAATCTTTATATTATATTGGATTGCAAAATTTTATATCTTTTAGGTTGTGATTTAAAAAAAATAAAATAATATATTAGAGAAAATTATAATGTATTTTAAAATAAAAAACAGAAAAATAAATTGAAAATATTTTTAAAAGCATATATTTGATTGATGAATAAAAAAACTGAATTTGGAAGCTAGTTATTAAAGAACTAAAATATATATTTGTAAGTAATAAAAAAATAAACAAAAGTCAAATATAGTGTGTTATATATTGATTTTGTATATAGTGGAATAAAAATGAAATGAAATAAAATGAGAAAATATAAAAAAGAAATGGGTAAGGAGAAAAGTATTTCAAAGCTTTATAAACATATTTTTTGTCGAGAAGTAACATTTTCGAACCTATTAGTGTTGTATTTGTTAAAATTTCGAGTTTCTCAAAAATAATTAAATCTTACGATTATTTCTTATTTGTAAAAATATCCATCAAAGTTGTTGAAAAATGTGAAAGTATGGGGGTGAGAAGTAGGATTAAAAAATTTTGATGTCATGATTAGTTTTTAGGAATTGTACGCAAGATTTGTGATTGACGGAATGATTTATAATGTTAGTAATTGAAGATCATTATTATGAATATAGTGGCCAATAATAGGTGAGTCAGTGGTGTAAAAGAAATGGTTATTAAATTTAAATTGTTTAAATGAGTATAAGTCCAATCCATTGAAATTATGTTGAAGCTTTAATAATTTGAAGGGTTAATAGCTGAATAAATAATTATAAGGTTGGTAATTAAAAGTCATTATTATGATAGTAGTGAGCAATTTAGGTGAGCGACTGGTGTGAAAGAAACGGTTATAAATTTTTAATTGTTTAAATGAGTGTAAGTCTAATCTAAATTATGTTAAAGTTTTAATAATTTGAAAGAATAATTGTTGAATAGATAATTATAATTGTTAAATAGATTATTACGGAATATCTTTATTTTCTCATTTGTTTGTGTTTTTTTATTTTTTGTTCTTATTTATTTGTGTTTCTTTTATTTTTAGTTCTCTATATTTGACGGTTTATGTTTGCTCATATTATGCCTATTTGTTAACGGTTGATGTTTATTTTTTAGAAGAGTTAACTATTGGATTTGGATGTATCATATTGTAAATTTTTTAATCTTTTATTGCGGATAATGGTTATAGTAGAATCTAACCGGTTAATATACATTGAATTATATTGATTGTTGATAAATAAATATTAATGATAGTAAAATAGTATTTTTAAAATGGTTTTGTGATAAATTTACTAAATTTTATAATGTTTAGTATATATTATTAACAAGTAATTTTTAATTTAAAATGATGTGGATAATTTGATAACATGTCGATTTTTTAGAATATATTTTTTTGTCTACGTGGATAGTTTTATACGTCTCAATGAACTTTTTTATTAGTATAGATATAATGGAGATGGATCATTTGTCATAGATTCTCATGTGGTGCTGAGAAAACTGCTCATTCATCATAATTGAATGTACATTATTGTACTACATTTGGTTAAATTTTGATAGATTAATCATTATTTCTAATAAAAATAGGTGAATTAGATGGGAAAATAGATTTTTTTGAAAGAAAACAAATATAGCATGTTAAAATCATAAATGAACTCAACAAAATGGGTTAATTGCCATTTAATAAAATGATTAAAAAACAATGATGCGATAGAGTTTTGAGTGGTAAACAAAGGCAAAATTAAAAACATTAGGAAATTTATTTGAGTTAGTGTTTGGGGCATCATTTCATTATTATAAGGATTCCTTTTATGGGAATATACTTTTCATTTACTACTCGACACTAATTTGATTATAAGTTTTGTTTGTATATATATTTTTGACATCTATGAGTTTTGTACAAACGAAATCACAGGGTTGTGAAATTGACGTTTGTAAGTTGTAACATAAAGATTTTTATAAGAAAATAAAACAAAGAGTAATATCCTAAAATATCACCATTTTAAGTTTATCTTCCAAATTTAGCACAATAAAACTAAAATTCCCAAAATAGCATAAATTATTATGTAAAAATAATTATTTATCTTAAATAAAATATATATAAAATTAAAACATAATGTTTGGGTTCACTTTTTCCAATTTAGGGTTTAAATTTTTTCATTAGGAATAAGTTTTCAATTATTTTAGTATTAAATTTGTGCTATTTTTGGAAATTTTAATGACTAGTGCTATATTTAGAACAAAAACTTGAAATGATGTTATTTTAGTCAATTGTCCTAAAATAAAAGGCCCGATGTCGGATACCGGTTTGGAGTTCTCCACGGATTTCAATTCACAAGCAGAGTATATGTGGTCGAAATGGGTTATTATCGGATTCGACTTCCAAAATGTTCACATCCTAGTGTAATTACTGACCATATATAAATGAATATTGGTAATATTCGTTTATCAGACACATTCATATAGTTGTGGTAAATTGTTGTTTGTTTAATTGATTCATCGGTCAGTGTATACCGTAATTTTTTTCTATCGCTGATTAAAACAGCGGTGTAACTAAAAATTTGCGATCAACCACAATCGTAATTGCTGGTAGTAGATAAACGAATAATATATGTCGCAATCACAACTGGAATATTGACCATATCCACAACTGTAACGCATGAGAGAGGAAGAGTGTGAAATATGTGCTATAAAGTGATGAGTCAAGTTAGTATCGAAACAAGTAGATTTGAAGACAAATATGACGTAAAGTGATGAGTCAAGTTAGTATCGAAACAAGTAGATTTGTAGAGAAATATGGCGTAAGTATGCATCTCAATCCAAAGTAGTTAACCCTCAAACTGAGTTAAGAGGAGCAATAAAATGGTTTATTTCAGATTTTTTTTTTGGTTTTTGTGACTGAACAAAACTTACTGGTTTTTCTTTGAATGATTTAGCAAATGGGAGAGACTGTAAATGTGTGTGTAGAAGATGAGACGGTTAACTATCTAAACTGAAACGATGTACAGAAAGCTCTCCGTTTTGTTTAAGAAAGTAAAGGTTGAAATTGGTTTTATCGTGTTATGAGGACAGTGTGCTGGATTATGAACTATTCGATGTGGAAGCACCGACGAAAATATTGTAGGGAGTCTTGTGAAAACTGGTTTGCAGTAAAACAGGTTAGCATCACTTTCAAGGTGCTGAATTTGGACCGACCCGGTTTAAGTTTTCCCGGTTGTTCAATGAATCTAGTCGTACTACTGAGAATAGGTTTATAAATATGTCTAAAGCTAGAAACCATTTTGAAAGATGAATTAAGGTTTGGTGTTACAGGTTGGTGGATGGACTCACGTTTACGGATGTATTGGCGTTTGTTACGGTGAGAAAGGCAGCCCACGAGATCGCTTGTGTTGTTTAAGGGGTTCTTGAGTGATCGTCCTCTTCCTGAAGAATTCTGATACGACCTTGTAAGTAAAAACAATTCCAAAACATTAAAAAATTTTGGTTTTGTAGATATATGTATCGTTCTTTATCTATATCCAGTTTTTTTAGGTGAATTAAACGTTGGAAAGTTCAGATTTTTTTTTTTTGATTTAAAGACTTTGAACAACGAATTAATGTTGTCTGCCATCTAACAAACCATTCGAATCAATGATTGTCTGCCATCTAACAATCAATCATTAAATATTCTGAACCACACAAATGTAGCCAATCCGGTTTAAATTTCACAAAAAAACTAATAGTAATTAATCAAAAAAACGTTTGAAAACCCAGAAAACTTGGGTTGTATTTCTATATATGTAGGTTTTTTCATTTTTATAAATTAAAAATAATGTAGTTTATTTTTGATATTTAAATATATTTACTACTGAAACACACAAAAATCGATCCAACCAATCTAACCAAATTGAACTCTAATCTAAATGTGCATCCGGTTCAAGAATCGGTCCAAATTTAAAACCATTGAGTTTAATTTATAAATGATCTTATATCACAACGTACAAAACATCTCTCAATCGGAAAATTTATTTTGTTTAGTGAAAGTGATATTGAAGTCGTAATCTAGAACCAAACCGACTTTGATTCGGTCAAGGGGAGAAACACTTGGCAATAGCGGTGACGAGCTAATTTGGTAATTGTTTTCCGGTTTAATTTGATTTGGATCGGTGCTCTCCGGGTTGGCTTGATTTTAAATGGAATATTTCGGCTTCGTTTGGTCCCATCAGAGATTCTTTTTGTAGTAATCTCTTCTCCTTTTGTGGATAAACTAAAAGTTTTGGTTTGATATGTCTGATTCAGATTTATATCATTACTCAAATAAAAATAGTGTTAAACTCCGATTTTTGACATAATATCTTGAGATTGAAGAAGGATTAATGGTATTGTTAAATATTTAAATTTTAATAAGTTAGATTTGAAACTAAAATTTTAAAAATATATTATTTTAAAGTATTATTCTATATTATATTTATAAGTAAATATTAAACCCTAAAAACCGAGTTAAATTTCTATTTTGAAAAAAAAAATGAGGGTACAGATGCAGAAAAGAGAAACGATGAAATGTGGAGTCACATGTAGCAATCATTATGGTTAACACTTCTCTTTATTATCGTAAGGGTGGCACGCGATTCTTTAGGGCACATTTCATTGACCAACTTTATTGCCAACAACTGTTCATAAACATCCCCTTCAATTATTATCTTTTCCACTTGTAAAGGCAAACACAACTCTCATGTAAATGCTACAATTCTTCCAGATTTCAGACTCATTCCAACATTTTACTCTCTGAAACATTGCCATTGAAACTCGTGTTAATGCCACTCACAAGAGAAAGAAGGAGGAAACCTAAACAAATTCTCATCTGAATAAAATGGGAAAAGAAATGAAAAAGAAGTAGGTGGAAATATAAAGAGAGATGTTTCAAGGAGAAGCAGAATGAGGTCGATCAAAATGAAGAAGCTGTGCAGCACATTTTGGACATTCTTCGACAAGCTTAGGAACCATAAAGTACATGAAACAAGCTTTGCATCCAGCAACCACAAGCACATCTTCATCATCTTCTTCTTCTTCCTCTTTTTGATTCTCTCTTGATGATGGAGATGATTCTGACGAAGACTCTTCACTGTCGTAATATGAGCTAACTTCTTCCGAACACACAGTTCCATATGATTCTCCACTGTCATTATCTGCATTCATCACTTTCCTTGGATCCTCTTTCACTCTCATTCCGTTTTTCCAGTTTATGTAGTAAATCTCTCCTGTCTAAACAAAACAAACCCACCTCAACTCCTTCCGAATATTAAGGCTAATGTTAAGATAAAGTATTTATCTTTTGCTTTATAACCCAAGTTACTTGTGTTAACACAAGAAAGCTTTGGTCTTAGATCTATATATAAGCAAATGACATGCATTGTGATAGTGGCCATTGATTTCTCAGACTTACCAAGTTACCATTGAACAAGAAAAACCAAACATTTGTTTGTTTATTTAGAAAATCATATGGGGGAGATGAAAGATTGACTGAGAAAGCGTCAAATAGCTATAAAATTTTCTTTTCTATCAATCTAAAAAGCAAAAGTCCCAGAATTTTGTTTCTCTTTTGGTATTTTAAAAAAGGGAAAGATCTTTCTCCTAACACAAGCCTGAAGCAAAAGCCCTATGAACAGAGATACGGTCTCATAGCAATTAGCAATAAATGCATCATCACAAGGAAACAAGAAAGAAAGCATTAATTAAAAAGAAAAATTTCCCCAAATGTACAAAGAAATTGCATTTAAAGCAATCCAAAATACGAAAACGACACGAGTTCGAAGTTTCTGTACTGATTAGTTAAACTAACCAAGAAAGCAAACAAACACCAAAAAGAAGAAGAAGAAGAAGAAGAAAAAAACTCATTCGTCATTTTCTCTTACCTTAAGATCAAGACACTGTTCCCAGTGACAAGGAAGAGATAAGTGAGAATTGAGCTCCAATGTTCTATCTGAGATCGGAGGAATATGGTCGTTGCTTTCTTCCGTCGTGAAAGACGATCTCCCAAACCCATCTCCGAGTTTTCTTCTCCGATCATTCAGAGAACAGTTCTGTAGAGATTTAGTTATCGTCTCCATGTTTGGTGCCTTCATGTTTCCTCTCCCTCCTCAACGACTAAGAAAGAGAAGAAGAAGAAGAAGAAGAAAGAAAGAGTTTTTGATTATAAAAATGAAGGAAGAAAAGAAAGAAGGGTAATATCGGGAATTAAGAGTTAACGCGCTGTGAAGGAGAAGCGCGTGGGAATATATAGGTAAAAGAGAAAGTGGAGTAGTAACTGTCAGACACAAAGGCTCGCACTTTGTCTCACGTCCCGTGTTAGTTGGAAAACCTATAACACAATAGACACACGCGAGGGTTAGGAGCGTGGAATATGGGGTTAGTGGCAAGTTGGGGAATAAAAGTTTAAATCTTGGGAAGGGTTAATAAAGTGACAATAAACCTGAGAGAAAGTTTAGGAATATATTTTTTTTTAGAAAGAAGGAGATTAATATATAATTAACGTAGCTATCGAAAAGAATGCCGGAACTTCCTTTTTTCTGTTATTTCGTTTTCTTTTTATTGATATCTTCTAAAATTACAATAAATGTAAAATTAAGTTATTCGAATATGAGATTTTTTAACTATAGAAATCATCTGAATAATCTATTTTGGCTCATTTTATTGATTTATACAACAAATTGGATTTCTGAAAATTTCACATATATAGCTGTTGTACCATTACTTTTCTTAATTAATTCAACTCATATTACAATCTGTTCAGCTAATTTGTAGTTACCCATTAATGGTTTAGGTTAAAAATAAAACACCTTATCTGCCAAAAAAAAAGTAAAATATTAGCAAAATTAATTCTTTAGTAAAATAGCCATAGATCTTATTTATTTTGGGCAATTGTCTAACAACTTTTTAAGTTTTTGTTTCAAAAATAGTATTCTTAGTTTAAATTTCCAATAATAGTATAAATTTAAGATTAAAATATATTAAAACTTTATTTACTATAGAAAATTAAACTTTAAATTATAAAATAACCCAAATATAATATTTTAAATTTATGTATAATTTATATAGAGTAGATAAATATTTTTACATAATTATTTGTGCTATATTTAGAATTTTAATTTTAAAATGTTAGATTTGAAACAAAATTTTTTAAAAATACTATTTTATAATGTTATTTTAATTTAATAATCAGTAAGAGTATAATTACACTAGTTAAAAGTATATATGGAATAGTTATCGATTTGATGCCAGAATATTATCTATTTTCTACAAAAGTCATGTGGTTATATGATTATTGCGACTAACAATCCCTACACATGCTATCAAAAAACAAGGTTTTCTAGAGAAAATTGGGGTTGACAATTCTTTGCACCCACATGCACGACATAATTTATAGAGATATTATGAACAAAATTTACCTTGACTTGTAATATTTTTACTATTAAATATAATTAGTAAAAGTAGTTTATATATTATTTCTCATTTATTTAAAGATAATGATTCAATTTCTACAAAAAGTAACAATATTAACCATTATATTTATATATATAATTAATAAATAATATAATTTAACTAAATTTCTAAATTATGAATTTTTTACTTTTACTTTTTGTTGTTCGGTAATCCAATAAATTTGAACTATAAATTGACACTAAGATTATTATTAAAAAATTATAAGATTGACATGTTATATTTTTATCAAATAATAAAAAGCACCATTTGAACAAAACAACATAGATTTAAAAATTTGCAAATTACACAATTTAAATACTCACTGTTTATTTGTATAACACATTATTTTAAAGTCTTTACATAATAATATTTTTATATGTTTTTATATCAATAATAAATTTTAATAAAATAACATAATTACTAACATAATATAAAAAAATTAACGACCGTATATAGTCTGCATATTTATATATTCTAATTAACTTATATTTAAAAATAACTCAAAATAGACATGCAGCATAAGTTCATCTCTTAGTATAAATTTAAATCAATCAGAAATATCATCTATTTTTTATTTTATAGGCAATTTACATCGACAACTAATTAACAATTCACAAAAGACAATTGTTTAAAATAACATTATTTTAAATTTTTGTTTCAAATATATCACTAATTATTTAAATTTCTAAAAATATCATAAATTTAATATTAAAATAATTAAAAATCTTATTTTAATAAAAAAATTAAATTCTAAATTAGAAAAAATGAACTCAAAAGTTATGTTTTAATTTATATAATTTATTTGAGATAAATAATTATTTTACATAATAATTTATGTTATTTTATGAATTTTATTTTTAATCTGCTAAATTTAGAATAAAAATTTAAAAAGGTGATATTTTAAGTATTACTCATTCTGTCACAAATGCTAGAGGTTTGTTTTTTGTGTTTGAAGATTGGTTTCCAAAGCTTTATAGAGGAAGAGGTTTGGTGCATAGAACAAAACTCAATAGCAAACACAGTGATATTCCAGGGACAGTACGACAATAAGTATGAACCTAAAAAATGAAATGAATCTGGCCATGAAATGGCATTTTTAAATAGCAAAACCTCATAATGTAATATGATGCGCAAAGCAAAATAATTGAAGAACAAATAGGTTTTTTAATAAGAAAAAGTCAACTAAATTATAAAGAAAGCAAAGGCAAAAATGTCAACATTTAAGCCAATTAGAGTAGCTATTATTGCGTGGACCTTTTAACTGCTATTTGTTAAGTTTGTGAAAAAATTCACATCACAAATCTTTATGAAAATATTATGTTCATGTTAGTATAACTTTAAGTTAGATTTTATGAAAAAGAAAAATAGAGAAGGTTATGTGGGGGGGAAAATAAAAGAAAAATTATTATAGATGAATATATGTATTGTCTGGAGGAAAATGATGGTTTTGTAAATTTGTTAAATTAGAAAAATAAATAAATAGTGAAAGAGAGAAGTGCAAGGGAATCTGTCGGAAGTTATAGAAAGGGAAAGCGACGAACAAGTCCAATCCAGCGTTCTCTTTTTATATATATATATATATAATTTTCGTACAAAAAGATTTTGCTTTTGTAAATATATAATAATATATATAATTCATATTGCTAGTAAAAGGTTTCTTAGTTGTAATAAATAGAAAGAGAGACAATGGGGTGTCTGAGAAGGGAATCTCTGAGGAGAGACAAAAGATGTTTCAGATCGAATGAGACATCCAAGTATGTCTGTGACTCTCTATGTATTTTGTGTGTGTAAAGCTTTCCTCTCCTTATTTATCCATTCCAAATACACTTTTTGGGATTTTTTTGGGATTTGTTTTTTACTTTCGAATTTGTTAGAACCGAATTGAAATATAATCTCGGTTTGGTTGGTCTGGTTCATTTTCTTATTGCGGTTCCAACATCCCTTTTTGTTATTATTACTTTATGTATTTTTCTATACATCTCTGTTGACAAAAAAAAAGAAGACAAATTTATGTATTTGTTTTAGAGATCAAAATCGAAGTATGTTTCCAGTCAAGTTGATAAATTTTGTGTAAATTTCTTTGATGTTTCTACTTTGTATTTAGCTTTATAAAACAAATACCCGTTAGCAACAGATGTTTCTTATTTTTAAATAAAGAAACAAATTTTCGTAATTTGCATGAAGACTCGTAATAAAGTCAAACGCAGATCCCACCAACTTCTAACGGAGCAAATACTATCAAAAGGTCGTTGAAACGGTATGTAAGATGGTCCAGAAATTAACAACATTATATGATTATAGAAGACCAAAATTCCTTGGCAAATTATTTATTAATGCTTGCCTCTTTTTTTTCTTTTCTTTGTCTTTAACAAAAACAGGAGGATATATACATATCTGCAACTTAGAGGGAATGCCTTCCTCCTCCCTATAGCTTTTCGGAAGCTATTACACCTTTTTAAGTATTCTTCTGCAATTCACCCATTAGAACGAATATCAGAACAATTACGCTTTTTTTTTTAAAAACGGTTTGGAAATAATTCGACATAAGAATCAAATATTTCCACCTTCTCAACTGTAATTTGAATCCAAAGTCCCAACAATTGGGAATACGTTTCCATATAGGATGCGAGTTTTGATCAAAGAACAGGACTCGATTTTTGCCCACCCTACTTAAACTTCGACACACATGATCACTTTATTATTCTAAAACCAAAAGAAGAAGAACAAAACTAATAAAGGATGAAAAGAAGTATCAGAATTTATAATTTACCTCTTGTTTTAAGTGGTCTGCACGCTCGGGAAGGGCCGATGTAGGTGGATGGATCAGTGACATTGGGGTTAAAGGAGGTGAGGCAGTGCCGCCTACCTTATTAGTACCCACACTCGTCTTTGACATATCTAACTCTGCTGCTCTAAGGTTGCTAGTGGGTATAGAGAAGCTACGAGTGATTGCAGGTGGCATTGGGAGCGGAGATGCTGAATTTGATATGAGAGGTTTACTAAGCAATTGGCTCCTTGAAACCAAAGGAGCTGAATATCCGAATGCCCTAGAAGACTTAGTAGATCTGCTTGGTGGTGGTCTAGGAAGCTCATGGAGCTCGCTTATTTTCGGGGTTGACACAAAAGTAGGGGAAGCAGTTGGAGATAACGATGACACTTTTGGTAGCTTAGAAACTTGATTCCTTGGGATTGGACCCGAGTATAAGTGAGGTGTTGAAGAGAGAGGCTTATAAGGTAATGGTTTACTTGTTAGTGGACCAGAAAAGGATCGTCTCTTGAGTGTTCCGAGATGAGAGTACAAGAGCCCATCTGCTAAAGGCGGAGGCAACCGAGAAGAAGTGTTCTTGTTACTCTCTCTCAGGACTTGTTCTTTCAAGGCTGCCATTGACCTAGAAGAAACCTTTGCAGGTCCACGAGCTTCTAGAGGGGATGAATACCAAATCTTTTTTGTAATTGCCTTTGCAGGATTAGATGAAGCCACATTGTTGTTACCCGGACTTTTCATAGATGTGGGACTTCTTGTTGTTTCCAGAGGCGTTGGCAATGCATAAGTGCTGAATTTCCGTGTCAGAGACGATGGCATCCGTAACAGTTTCTCTGAAGGAGTTGAGTGGTTCTCAGCAAAAAGCGGTGCTGATTGACTACCTATCCTAACATCTCTCCTAAAAGAATGAATTTTCCTGTAGATTCCTTCCTCATTTCCCTGCTTCAAAAAATAAAGATAAGAGTCAGACTGGTAACAAAGTAATGCAAATAGAAATAATTTAGGTGGTTTTCCTGGTAGATATATCATATATGAAATCAAATTCCTTGAACAATGAGCATCATGAAAAAATTTCCGAGTCAATCTGAAAGGAAAAGTAGAGAAAGATAGGATCAAAAGTAAAGCCTCGCTTTGTTACCTGCACAGTATCCGGTCCTGCAACTAGTGGAAATGTGATGTCTGACTGACCCAACTGCATGATTAGGCAAACATTTTTTAAGGAAACAGGTGTAAAAAATAATGTAGCGCCAGATTCAAATTACTCAAGATTGATAATCTTAACCAATGTAAACCGATTCTACTGTAAATAGCATTCGCTATCCCTACAAGGAAGTGGTCCAGAAAGAAAAACGGGTCATGTAGACAATGAATTTTTGCTGGCAAAGGATTTTAAAATGCCTCTCGTATTAAGCGTTTCCAGTTTATCAACCTCATTAATAACTTCGGTGTTATATTGGTCACTTTTAGGAAAAACATTGGCACATGGAGTATCACTATTCTAGTAGCGATAAACAAGAACTATCATCAGAAACATAAACATATGAAACAATCACCTCTGAGACATCAGCTGAAGAATCCGCATCTCGATCTGTATCATTCACTCTATATTCAAAACTCAACTCTCCATCACCATGCCCCTCAGAACCATCGACCTCATTGTTTTCTGTTTCATCATCATCATCTTCTAATCCGCTGAAATGGTAATCAATATGCTGCAACTCGGTTATCATCTGTACATGTGGCTCTACTTCTTCAAGGGAAGTAAGAGCCTTCTTGAAGAAGCATAACTGCAGCAACACACAAAAAGTGACATCAAGACAGTGCTATGGTGATCGAACAGAAGGACGAAAAGCAGCCCTGAAAACCTGTGCTGCATGGTGCCGTGCTGCCTGAGTCAAAAGACTACGTGTTTGCCCTTGTTTCAGGGATTTTAAACGGAAAACAAATAAAGTTGTCTCGTTATCATATTCATCATGAGCTTCTTGTAATTGCTGCATCGAAAAATGTTCTCCTTTCCCACCCTTCGACCTCCCTTTCTCTCTCTGCCTTATAAGCATGCCTTCATAAACATTCCTGAGAGGAAGAAAGATTCATGATTACAATACTTTTTTCCCACTAACATGAGAGGACATTTTGATAAGAGATGGTAATTTAATAACTAAGGAATGCTACTCCTCTCATGAGACTAATAAGATTTCTGAATCATTCCCAACAAAATTCATGTATCTCTAAAAAAGAATATAAGCATTCCACCTACAACTGTCTCTTTCGCCAATTATAGTAAGCAGGTCTTAATAGTAACGCAAGTCATGTCATATTTTATCTCCTATCTCAGCAATAGGTGTATAGAATTGAAAAGGGAAAAAGGCAAGAACAACCTTTTCTCATCGCATAGCCGCTTCATTTCCTGCATCACCAATAAAAACACGTTACCATTGTCACTTGAAACTGAAAGGGCTGATTCAGCAAGCATATCAAACAATGCTTAAAACTGCGCTCTGTCTACATGGAAATTCATATTTTTCGCAGCAAGCATGGGCCGTTCTAACCCTTGATGAAAGTAATAGATAGATATTCCTACTGAACAAACCTCAACTATGCGGAGTTCGTTAAGAAGTGACTCTGAGGGGATTGTGATTGTTTGGAATATATGAGACCGCTGAATCAACAATATACTTAGTCAATTGACTTTTTGTGGTTAGACAAAGGAAAATTCAGTTGAAAAATATTGAACCAGTTTGTACCAGAACTTAAAACTCACATATTTGTCAACAAGTTTTTGCAGTTCAAACTGCAATTTTCCCAGCATGAGCAACACTCTACCTGCATACAAATAAGAGAAACAGAAGGATTCTTTGAGATGCACATTACATAAGCCCAAACAACGGAAAAGAAATATATGTTGTGTGCAGAAAAATTGAAAAAATGATAGCTGCAGGTGTTGATTTCAAATGTTTAAATATTAACAAGAAAGATAATAGATGTATTTCAGGAATCTGCTGGTCAACTTACCACTTTCTTCATCGTCATTTAGAGCAGTTTTCTCAAGAAGACAAGCACCTAGTTCTCGCAACGATTCAGAAAATTCTGCAAGCAAACGAAATCTGCAAATGATAAGGATATATACTTATTAACAGGAAAATGTTTACCTCAACATTGGGATGCAAAAGATCATTTAAGAGTGATAGATAAACTTCAAGTATAAATTTAAGGTCACTATACAGTTCAAGCGCAGACCTACGCATTTGAACCAGCAGAAAGTATGCAACAGTGCAAATGTTAGAGTTGGTTACTTTTAAGAATCAATCAAATGAAAAAACACCATTTTCCACTTGAGCGATCCATTCTGAATAGATAAGTTATGAAGTTTCTGGTTACTTTTATCCAACCAAAGCAAATGGAACAACAGATTACCATATGCACTATTTGCAGTAGCAGCCGCAGCAGAGAGCAAGCTATCATAGCAATCTCTCATGTCTTGCACGTCCTGCAAAAATCACAGACAAGTTACAGATTTTGAGACCAGTTATTGGTACATTTCAACAATCTGAACCGTAAAACAGAGACCAGTCATTTGGTTGATCAAGTTAAGGAGATGATCTAATTTAACCAGTTTAGAGAACGAAGAGCTACAGAGAAACTCAAGTTAAAACAGGAAGCTCCAGATCCACCACCAAAACACAAATACTTTTCGTGAATCCGACATCTGAATCATCACCATTTCCAATATCATTGCCATTAGGCTTAAATTAGCAACTAATTCACGTTCAAATTCATATGATTTAGAATCGCCTCGTCATCAATAGCTAACAACGAGAAAATGAAAACAGTCCAAATTCAAATTGGAGAGAGAGATTGGCACCTGCGAAGCCTGGGCCAGCTCGTCCTTCTTAACCAGAGCTCGAAGATCTCTCCGGTCCCTAGATTCATGCTTGTGAAGCACCCCTCGCAACCGCCGGAGAGAAGTTTTCATAATCGGAAACACGGCTCTTCTCCAGCGAATCAAGGAAATCGAAAACAACGACAGCAAAGAACGGTCAAGTATGTGATCGCTTCGTCTCCTTCTCCAACTACGCCATTTCAAGAACTTAGGAAAGAAAACAACCTAATACTAGCAGGAAAATCAAACCAGAAGAAAAAGAAATTAGAAAAAAGAAAAAAGCGTTTGTTTAGAGGAAAAGGAAACCTTTAATCCTTGACTTCGTCGTCTCTTTGATTCTTTTTCATCCTTTATGAATTTCTCTTCATATTATTCTCACTGATATTTACGTCATCAAATGTAATTAATGATGGCAGCACATATTATTACATTATAGTTGATTTTTATAAGTTTTATTTCACTCAACTACACGAATTTATCCGAATAAAATTATTTTCACCCATATTTTTTAGATCTTTCATAAATTACATAAACTATGTTTTTTCGTAAACTAAATAAATTTCATAAATTATTGCAATTACAAAAATTTTGTTAATGTTTACATGTTAAATTGTTATTAAATTTTATTTTACTTCGAAAATCTGGTTTTAATTTCAAAATAAATTTAAGTTAAAACTATATTTTCAAATTAGAACCAAATTTAGTAACTATTTAACGTATAAAAATTAATATAATTTTTGCAAATAAAATAATTTATAAAATTTATGTAATTTATAAAATAAAAATATAATTTATATAATTAAAAAAGATGAAAAAATACGGATTAGATTTAGTTGGTATAAGTTTATGTAGTTGATGAAAGTAAACCTATTTTTATAATGGTACAACTTGAGAATCAAATCACCCATGTGTGGTCTGTGGATAGCGTAATCACTTGGTAATCATATACTAAAATTAAAAGAAACTTAATTACAGAAACAAACAAAACTTATTTTCCCGACAACTAATTTCTTCATGATTATCAAAGTCATTAGCAGATGTGTGAGTTAAAGCACTTGTGCAAACCGACGAAGACGTTGAACAACAATTCCACGTAAGACTCAAATTCACATCGTAGCATTTTTGGTTCTTCATATCTTTTCTCATAAAGTCATAGAATATCGGATTGTTGTCGTTACTTTCTCTCTTTTCCTGCCTCTCTCTCTCGTCTTCTTTCCTCTTAAGATTATTGTTCCTCTTCTTCAAAAACACTCTGCACAGAACCCAGTTCGGGTTCTTTCCCTTTTCTCAATGAAACAAACAAAATGAGACAATTTTGAGACTTAGTTTCAATCGAATCAAATAATTGATCGAATTTGGGAATCTTACATATGATTCTTGTTTGGAATCAACAAGACGATATTCATGAAGAACCCAATTAGTTCTTGTCCCGTTTGGAGGTTTCCCTTTGTAGAAAACAAGAGTTTTCTTCATCCCCACAAGCTTCTTCCCGATTTGCTTATCGATTCCGGTTGCTTTCCAGTAACCCGAAACAGTTGATCGGTTCGACCGGTTTCCGTTTGGGTATTTAGCTTCCCTCATGCTAAAAAAATACCTCTCTGAATCACAATCACCTGTAGATCATACAATACATATTAAAATTTGAAATTGGATTGAACTGAATTGAATGAGAAATTATATTTCATTACCTGGTAAATCCCATGGATCGGCTTTACATATATCGATTTCCGGTATAACAGAAGCTGGTAAGGGTAAATCGATCACTTTTCGACGTAAATAATGAACCACTAGCTCTTCATCGGTCGGGTGAAATCGAAACCCAGGTGGTAATCTCACTCCTCTGTTCTTAAAACAGCTACGTTTTTCCATGGATTTTAGATTTGAATCAGTAGAAACAGAAACGAAAAGAAGAGAGATTATTGCAATGGGGAGAAGGGAAGTTGTGTGTATTTTATAGCAATGGAATGGGATGAATATGGTATGTGTGATCTTTCTTACTACTTTATATTTCGAGTCATGTCGTAACGAAATGAATTTGGTAGCATTACGATTTCTTAATATATTTGACTATCAAAATGTATCATTTGTATTAATATCGTCTCATCGTTAATAATTTAAATTCAAACACAATGAGACAAAAAAAATACTACGAAATGAAACTACAAGATAGCCTACTTGAGTTTAAGTAACAGAAATACTATAATCTATTTTGGGATCCTATTAAATGAGATAATATAGTGAAATTAATTGGGATAGAATTATCCACCGTTAGTCATATTTTGTAAGTTTATTAAGATTTGCCAAAAATATCATCATTATTTTAAATTTCTATAATATCATAAATTTAAAATTAAAATACAGTTAAAATTTTATTTGAGTAATACACTTAAATAACATATTTTTAAAAAAGTTTTAAAAGTATTTTAATATTAAGTTTGTTTTATTTTTAGAAATTTAAACTAATGATGATATATTTGGAATAAAAACTTAAAATAATGTTATTTTTATCAATTGCCTATTTTATTTTAATAGTAAAAATTAAATCCTAATTGAAAAAGGAACCCAAATATAATGTTTTAAATTTATGTATAATTTATTTACAGTAAATAAATATTTTACATAATTATTCGTACTATTTTGAGATTTTAATTTAAAATGCTAAAATTAGAACGAAAACTTTAAAAATATTATTTTAATATATTACTCTATAAATAATATAAAAAAATCTAATTAGTACTTATTGATTTTGAATTACAAATCCATAAGACTAAAATATAATATTATAACTCAAACACACACAATCTTGTATAATTCGCTTTAAAATTGATCTGATTGCATGAATCCAAGATTGAGAAAAAAATCATTATCTCAAATGGCATATTAAACTCAGATAGATATTATTAGACTCTATAGGCTTTAATCACTAAAAAGTACTTGAGAAATATCATGTATTAAATCATTGAAAAAGACTTTAATTAATAAATAATAAATGAATAATTAATTAGTTTTAAAATTAAAAACTTATAAAAATTTAACTCTTTTACGTATACATACCACAATATATACCATAAGATAATTAAAAACGATCACGAAGAATAATATAATTAGAAGATGATATAATTATGGTACTTGTGACATATTAATGAGTTTGGAGCAATGAGTATGCAAAATGAGTTTTAATTGAGGAGATGTGATTTCGTGGGGTCAATGAAAATAACAAATGCCCTGCAGATTCCTCTACTCCAATCCTCCAATTATCTTTTCCAAATTTAGATAATAAATTACATATATATTTCATTATTATAAAAAAAAAAGAAATTTCATTTGTCAACCATTAATATGGATTTTTAAACCAACACGTTATTGAATCAATACTCTTACGTAAAACGAAAGAAAAGGAAATTCTAAAACGGCTGCCTTTCTACATCAATCTATTTAATTTTTGTTATTATATTGTTTTATTGAATGGTTATTTTGTCTCATTTTAGACTATTATTGTTTACTGTGTTTGTTTTGTTATGTCACTATTCATTATTTATAATTATTTGATTTGGGAATGGGTTTATTTTTTCTCACACATTTGACCTAAAATAAAAATATACAATTGTATAAAATAACACTATTTCAAATTTTTGTTTTAAATATATCACTAAAATATCATAAATTTAATAGTAAAATAATAAAAATTTCATCCTATTAAAAAAATGTAAACATTCTTAGAAAAACTAAACTCAAACATTATGTTTTAATTTTATATATAGTTTTTTTGAGATAAATAATTATTTTCACATAATAATTTGTGATATTTTAAAAAATTTATTTTTAATCTGATAGATTTGGAAGATAAATTTAAAAATATATTATTTTAAAGTATTACTCAATACAAATTGCTTTTGACGATATTTTTGTTCGTTTGTATGTCACCGGTAGATGTAGTTAAAATTATGGCTGCATCATATGTTATTTGTTTGTATACTACAAACGATTGCGGTTGAGGTTGATCGTAAATTTTTAATCGTATCGATGTTTTAATCATCGGTTACAAAAATTATGATACAAAATATAACAATCAGACATTATGATTGGTCGCAAATAACCGCAATAAATAAACTAATAAGAATTTGTTATACCACAACCAAGCTGATAACCAAATATGAATGATGTAGAAATTAAATGTGGAGTTTAAAAAGATAGAATGTAGTTGCAAAATTGGAATAAAACAAAAGTGGTAAATAGTGTGTAGAAGAAGAAGGTACAAGTAAAAGATGTAATTTAGGTAAATGCGTAATCACACATGGAAAAGTCAAGATTTGGAGATTACAACCCTTTAATTGGATTGTCCCACAAGAGATCTCTTCCCCATTAGCTTCTTTTGTCTCCACACATTCGTCCGTACACACTTCACATTCTTCTCATAAATTACGAATTTTCTCTAACAAATTAAAACTCAAAGGCTATCCAATAGAAAAACCGATACAATCGGTATAAATAGTGTAATTAGTGTCAAACAAAGAGAATAAAGTGGTGTTGTTCAATTGTAGACTTTAAAGTTCATTCTATAGGTTTTATATTTTTAAAATTTGTGAAATTTGATTTCATTTTTAAGAATTTATGTGTGTGAATTTTTAAATTTTTGCAATATGTTTTAGTTTTTACTTTTTAAATTTTTACTCATGAAATCAATGGAATTCATTTGAGATTTTCACAGTCATTTAGTTTAACATTGGATTTGATGAAGCATGTGAATTCGTATTTAAATAAATTTTAAAATCTCTTAAACATAATTTAGAGACATTAAAAATATCATAAAATAACATTATTTTAAATTTATTTTCCAAATTTAGCATATTAAAAATAACACAAATTATTATATAAAAATAATTATTTATCTAAAATAAATTATATATATATAATTAAAAAATAACGTCTGAATTAACTTTTTCGAATTTAGGATTTAAATTTTTTTTATTAAGATTTTTTTAATTATTTTAATATTAAATTTATATTACTTTTAAAAATTTAAATAATTAATACTATAGTTAAAATCAAAACTTAGAATAATATTATGTTAGTTAATTGTTTTTGTTTTGGACACTTTTTATATAAAATGGATAATATCCGAGTGGCCGAAATGTGTTGTGTTTACAAAAAAAGGTTTTGACATTTTTAACAATTTATAGAATTCTTTAAATTAAAAAAAGTATCGAACACACTTTGACCGTCCGATTAAATGCGGCTGTCAAATCCGACCACAAAGAAAAAAAAGTTATTGTGGAAAGTGCTGTTTTTAAAATTAGTGAGAAAATACGGTTAATGTAGTTGAAGCGTATGGTATCGTATAGTGTACAACTCTTAATACTAAGTAAGGGAAAACCAATTGGTAAGTTTGGCATGAAATTGTGGGGTCCAAAGAGAGACAGTGGAGATTTCAACAATATCTGTTGCGTGGGGAGAAGGTAAACGTCATGTCCAAATAATACTGTGGATTTGTCGTCAACGAAATTCACATTTTCTGATTTGGACTGAAGATCTACTTCTCCCCAGAACTATCGTATAACACCATATGTACTTCAAACTAAGGAATCAACCGTAATATTCCCTAGAAAATAGTTAGAAACTAGAAATTCCATGAACTGGAACTTCGAAACTATTTTCTCCCTACATATTGGTTTTCTTGGTTAAATTCATAAATCCAATACCAACCCATAAAAACTGAACCATATACCCTTCTATCCGAATATGGCTAACCCAAACCCAAGATTTTTACTCAACCGACCCGATTTGTTTGCCCAACCAAAATCGAAAATCCCTAATTTAAAACCCCCAAATTTCATGAACCCTAAAATCGATTTTAGAAATCAATTTAGGGATTTGCATGCCTAGAATCTACAATTGAAATGAGTATTGCTTCAGAAGGTTCGATTTCATCATCTAGTGGGCGTGCAAGAGGAAGATTTGTGGGATTGCCGAAAACATGCTGGTGTGGAGTTGGAATCGCGGCGAAGTGTTCAAAATCGGACACAAATCCTTACAGAAGATATTTGAGGTGTTCTTTTGCTGCATCAAACAAGGTATTTCGATGTTTTTAGTTCATGTTTGAAGAAGTATTTGAAACAAGGGTTTTTTTAATTGTAATGGAGTTTTCGGTTTTTATGGAGTTTTTTGGGTTTTTATGGAGTTTTCATGGAGGATTTCGGTTTTTCATAGAGTTTTCTGTTTGAATGTAGCTTATGAATGATACCCACATTTTCAAATGGGTTGATGAAACAATAATAAATGAGATCGAGACACTACAATTGAAGAATTCATCACTTGAGGAAGAACTAAAATCAGTGAGAAAAGAGATCGAGACAGAGATAATGGGGAAAGTGGAATTGCAATCGGATGAAGTCATAAGAAGCATGAAGAAGAAGATGATTTGCATCATAATTGGAGGAATGGTAATGGTTGGATGCATATCACTATTATCGTGAGTGTAGTTAATGGTAATGTTTATTTGATGTTTTAGTTAATAGTTTGTTAATGAGAATTTTAATAGTTTGTTAATGAGATTGTTATTGTTAATTAGATTGTTTATGGGATGTTAATGAAATTGGGTTTGTTAATGACATTGATGTTTGATGGTTTGATAATGGTGATAATGGTTTGATGATAATAGTTGTTTTTGTAACTCATATTGAGTTGATAATAAATAGAAATAAAATGAAGTTCATGCCATTAGAGAATTAGATCGACCAGTGAGGTTCATAAACAACATACACGTTGCCAAAACAACAAGTGATGCCCCAAATAAGTGTTCCAAAAATCGACACCATTATGCCCAAAAAGAAGCAACATTCTGCCCAAAAACAAGCAACATTCTGCCCAAAAATAAGCAACATTCTGCCCAAAAACAAGCATCATTACTGCTCAAAAACAAGCATCATACTACCGTCCAAAAACGTACTCCTACATCAGCATTAATTACATACCAATTACTACCCAAAAACCTACTCCATAAATCAGCATTTCACTATAGCTTGAGAATCTTCAACTTGAGTGAGAATGCCTTGCGAATCCCCTTGAGAAGCCTGTTTTTACAAATAGAAACACGCATTACAATATCAATTAAGACAAGCAAATAAAAACATAAGTTATAAATACATTATAGTTACAACCTGTGTAGGTTGTTTCTTATGGTATCTTGAGTTGTGGTTGGCTTCTCCACATATTCCACAATGCATTATCCTTTTCAACTGTTTCGGTTATGTTTTCGTAGGCGACTCATTTCGACCCTTCTTTTTTTTTTTGTCTTTCTTGCTCGTTTTCTTTCTTCCGGGTTGTGGAGGTTTAGGAGGTATATGCACATCAGGAACATTTGTTGAAGGCCAGAACTTTGCTCCTCTCAGCAGAACAAGGCCTTCTTTGTAGTTCCTTCTCCACATTGCTGTCCGGAACCAGTGGCAGACAAAGTCTTCAGGCTGCAACTTCTTTGATAGGATAACGCCATATGCATGTTGACATGGGATACTACAAATATCCCACTTTCTGCAAGAACATGTTCTCCTGTCCAAGTTTACACGATAAGAACAACCACTCAAATAAGCTTCGTACATACCATTAGTGCTCCTTGTTACTCTGCATTCTGAAGCAGTCTGAAACTCAGAAGCAAGGAAGCTTTGCACATATGGAGTACAAATGCCTGAAACATAAACAAATCATATGAATAAAGTCCATAAAATGATATCATAACTGTTTGTGCGAATTATACCTTTGTGCGAATTAGCTATGACATCTCTTTTCGCGATACGAGCCATTGCAAGCCTCCTAACTGTTTCTAACATAGGTATGAATGGTTTTTCTCTTGCTTTAACTATCGAGCTATTAAATGACTATGTGGAATTGTTTTCCACATCTTCACAATAATTTCCCAGCTTGTAGAATGCCCTACACCATCTCTTTGGATTTAAATTCATAACATCTTGATACACACTTGTATCGTAATTGAGGAGTCTTTCCAAGTTGACATTGAAGTCAGCCTCATTATAGCTCCACGCCAAGTTCTATATAAGAGGCTTCATCTGCTTTTTACTCCCATGATTTTTCTTTAAGTTTCCATAGATGTGTCTCACACACATTATATGTTCCATATTTGGCAGCTCTAACTCAACAACCCAAATCAACCCCTAAATCATAAACATTAAACCGAAATCAGAAACATTAAGCCAAAATCATAAACATTAAACCAAAATACAAATCATTTTAATACCTTTTGACGATCAGAAATCATAATATCGCCTTCACCATCAAGTAAACCCAAATCATCTTTCAACTTTTTCACAAACCACAACCAATTGTCTTTGTTTTCAACTTGGACAACTCCCCATGCTATTGGATAGATAGCATTATTCGCATCCCTACCTAAAGCAACCAGCAATTGACCCTTCATTTTCCCTCTTAGAAAGCACCCATCGACACCTATAAGTGGCCTACATGTTTCTTTCCAGGTTTGTCTAAGGATATCAAAACAGACACAAAACCTGTTAAAAACATCTTGCCCTTTTTCATTTCTCATCGTATCATTTCCACTGTTGACCCTACATTTGACTCAAGTATTTCAGCTGCGTAATCTCGTAGACGGGAAAACTGCATATCATATTCATTCTCAATCCATCTCAAGACCTTATTCCGAGCAGCCTGACATTGCGGCCTAGATACCTGAATTCCCCATCTTTCCTTAATCAACTCTTCAATCTTTAATGGCAGAAAGTAATCGGGTTCTTCTCTTATTTTGTCAATGAACAACCTAGCTATAACCGGAACTTTCACCATTTCACATTCTCCATTCGGTACACAACTATGTTCATCTTTGAAATTCCTAATTTTCCAAACTGACGAGTTCGAATGCATCGAGCAATAAACTTGCCAACCACAACCATTACTACCTACATATTTGAAACCTATCTTATTTTTATCGTACCTATACTGCTTCAAATTCCGGCCAGTACGAAGAGCATAGTCCAGAACCGACTCCTTAAAAGCCACTCCATTCACGAACGTTTGATCCGGATAAAATCTCCCATCACCGCGTCTGATATGGGTTTCGGCACCACCATGGACCTCCTCTTCTTCTTCACTTTCACTTTCCGGGTAATGGTCATGCGCGATAGGGGGTTCATCTCGAAATTCTTCTAGAAGCTGCTGGATTTGGAACTCGTCTCTTTCCATGGCTTCTTCATCGACTTCTGGATGGAAATCGAGTTCTTCATCATATTCCTCTCCAAGAACAACTGACATTGTGCTCGACTTCGGTGAGGCTTCGTCTTTTTTGCGATTTCGCGATTTCACGATTCCTCTCCAAGAACAACCGATGGCTTCGACTTTTTCCACGATTTCGGTGAGGCTCACCTTCGATTTCACCAAATATCGATGGGGGAAGTGTTTGATTTTGTGATTTCGCGATGGAGAAGTTCGATTTGTGAATTAGGGTTGCCGAAATTTTGGGATGATTTTGGAATTAAGGTTTATGAATTGAGGGAAAATATTCGGGTTAAAATCGGGTGTGGGTCGGGTTTTTAGGATTAAAAATCGGGTCTGGATCAGGTTATTTGGGTTATATTTTGGGTTTGGTTTGGGTTAATTGGTTTAATTTAGGTTAAGAGTTGGTTAAACATTATTTACGGAATAGTAAACCAATTAAAACTGTGCTTATGTGTTTATTAGTTTGTAACTTTCATTTTAGGGGAAAAATTGTTTCGAAGTTCCGGTTCAGGGGGTTTCTAGTTTCTAACTATTTTCTGGGATATATTACGGTTGATTTCTTAGTTTGTGGTGCATATGATGCTATACGATAGTTCTGGGGGAGAAATAGATCGTCAGCCCTACTCATCTTCTATCTTCTTGTTGTATATATATTATATATATATCGTTGTTGTTTTTGTTTAGGATAACTCATCTTCTATCTTCTTGTTGTATATATATTATATATATATATATCGTTGTTGTTTTTGTTTAGGATAAGTAATTTAGGTTGTGGAGAAATTTACGAAATATGAACATTCTTTTGTAGACGTTTGTGACATGCAACGCTTTAGTTTGTGAAAAGATATTGATGTATAAAGGGTCGAAAGATATTAAAACTTGCTATTTCTAACGATCAAAAGACAGAATATCATGTTTGGTTAGCTTTCACAAATACGTGATTAATAATCAAATAAATTTGATTAATCCTACAATTTAAAATCTTTTGTAAGATGTTTTGATCGTGGAAATGACAAGTGAAAATCATTTTTCCTTAGCTAATTGTTTTAAATGATAGTAGAAAAAGATCCTTCCTAACTCTAGGTATCTATTTTGAAATTTAGGATCGATTACAAGAAAGTTTGAAATATTGGAAAAAATTAAATCATAAAATTAATTAGAAACTTTGATTGTTGTTTACATTAGATGAGAAATCAATTAAAATTTGGTATCTCTAACGATCAAAAGACAAGACACCATGTTTGGTTAGATTTCACAACTATGCGATTAAACAATCAAATTTTCTTTGATTAATCTTACAATTTAAATTCTTTTGTAAAAGATTTTGATCGTGGAAATATTTCGTACGAGATTTTGTTCGTGGAAAAGGGATCTTTTCTGACTTTAGATATCTATTCTAAAATTTATGACCGATTAGAGAAAAATTTAGAATAATAGAAAATTTTAAATCTTAGAATTAGTCAAAAATTTTCCGAACTTTTACTATTAGAAATGGGGTTAATGTTTCACTAATTTTGCTATTTATCCTAAAATGTACAGTTACGAAGAAGTTGAAAGAATGAAAAATTTAAACCTAAAATTAATTTAAAAAAATTGACTTGTTTTACATCAAATTACAAAACTAGTTAGAATTTGGTATCTCCAACCCATTATGACACAATGTTTAATTAGTTTTTAACAATTATGTGATTAACAATCAAATTTTTTAAAAAAAAATTTCACAATTTTAAATATTTTAGAATCATTTTTATCGTGAAAAGTGAAAAGTGAATATTATATTGGTTGTCAAATTAATTAACAATTATTTTATATATTATAGTTTGATGTGAAAATAGTTATGGATATCATAATCTTCTACCGTAAAAAAAGACATGATATCACATGTTTATCATTTTGAGAAAACATAGTCAATTTGTTTTGTTTAGTTTGACTATCTATAATTTTCTAAAAACTTTTTAGGTTATGGATTGCGTATATTTTTTTTCGATTTTAGTTAATAAGATCCTAAATTATGGTTATAAAAGCAATCGAAAACTTACTTGTGAGAGCTGATAGACAACTATATAGTGCGCGTGATAATAGTGTCAGGCAATGAAGACTTCATAGCCGATAGTAGTAAGGAAACTGGAAGTAAACGAGCCTTCTGAGAAACGTAAGAGGAGGCAAATCTTACCCAGACCTGGTAAGTTGACGAAATGTGTACATGACAGAGAGATAGAGGAACAAAAGGTTAGATAAAGCAGAAGCTTTTGAATAGTCCATAAACTAGACACATAGTGAAACAGTTACAACGATCAACAATTTAGTTCAAGGAAAGCTGGTTTTACACATAGTCACATATAAAATTAAGACTAGTCTAAACTATGAGACACATAAAATCAAATGTTAGTTAACTGCATCACTGTTTTGTCGATTTTCCAGCCTAATACCAACTAGTAAGAGTTATGAGATGAACATCATATGTTCAATGAAAATGGAACTTAAAATCGTTTGAGCACCATACATCCAAGGTCACCGGGTTCTCTTACTCTAAGTTCATGAAATTCTAATCTGAGTAACTAACTGAATAGGAGGTGGTACTAAATGCCATTAGCCTAATCGTAAACGGAAGATCTCAACACTCAAATCACTGATATCTCGATCCTTTCAAAAAGCGTATCAACAATGCCAAATCGCGAGAATCAGTACAAATGAAGATACATAGATCGAATAAAAATGCAGAGAACTCGCCGAACAAAGACAGTATTACGATCCGAATGGAGAAACTTACCGCTGCCTCCGATCAACAGAAATTTAATGAGGTAATGGTAATCAGCCCGAGCGAGTAGCCATGGCGTGAGAAAATCACGTAATAAACGAGAAACAAAGGGCGACAAAAAATTAGGGATTGGATGGATTTTGAATTTCTATTAATAGTCGACCCTCTTTGTAACCGTTGTAATTTGTAAATAACAGTTCTCTTGTTCAAAATTCCTAATTCCTTAACACAAGGTTCTGTTTAAAAAGAGAATAAAAATTTTTTAAAAAGAAATTAAAAATTATAAAAATAATAAATAGAATATCAAAAATAAAATTTTTTTTTTTAATATTTAAAATAAAATATTATTTATTTATTTTTAATATTAAAAATAAAATATTTTTATAACAGAGTTTGAAGATAGTTTTAAATTCAGAGTATTTAAAAATATTTTTAAATGTAGAGGACTATACGAGCATTTGATCCGAGCAAAGAGTAATTTCACTGCTTAGAATCTAATCTTACCTTCTTCTTTTTTTTGTTTATTCTCAGGCCAAGGTACGATTTCTTCAACTTCTCCGTCGTAGATCAGCCTCAGATCCATGGATAGATCTCGAATAGATTGTTGTTTTTGTGTCTTCTCACGCTGGTGTGATGATCCGATTGATCTATTTCATTGAAATTAAATCTCTTTCTCGATCGGAATGATGAAATTCGTTATGTTTATGGTCTGGGTTTAATCCTCTGTCTGAATTTCTAGTGTAATGATTTTAAATTGTTCTGAATCCTGCATGTGTAGAAATTATATGTCTGTTTGGATTTGACTAAATTTTACAAGTGGGTTTGAAAAGTTACTGTGTTTCTCAGCGTTGTTTATGTGGTTGCTGAAATTAGTTTCAGATCCTGCATTGAATTGTTTATGTTGATTATCGCCATTGTTAACTTTGAAGATGATGGTGGTCACTGGATCATCCATTGTTCATTGAGTAATGTGGATATGTTTGTTTTTTAAACAGAGATATGTAATATCGGGTTTTCACGCTTTTGTTCTTGTGTTTGTTCTCATTTTTACTGTTCAGTCAAAGTTGAAAAATGGAAGGGACTGTATTCACGCCTTGTTTGGAAGGAATGAAGCATGTCAAGTCTGAACAAGGCGAGATGCTTACTAAGCCTTTTCTAGAGCTCTGCAAGACGATCTTGCCTGTTATAGGTAACAAAGGGATAAACTTTATTGTTATTTCTTAGACTGTTAAATACTTTTTAGTGACTTTTTTTGTTGTGATTGTCTGTTGTTCGTCAGCACTATTAGCTCATCTATATCTTCTGATTGTTCTTACAAATGTTGTGTTTCCTATTTCATGACTTCATTTTATTTGGTTTCTATTTTCTAGATAAGTTTGGAGCCGCTATGACTCTTGTGAAGTCTGACATTGGTGGAAACATATCGGTAAAATTTTCTTCTTTGATAATCGAATAGCACAATCAATTTAGTGTTCAGACTACAAACCACTGAAGAAAGTTGCATTCCCTGGCTCTGTTCTTGCTCCTTCTTACATAGTAATATATACATCTGAAAATAGGCTGTTGAATATATCCCATACTAGCGACATTACTTCTGTTCATTGATCCGTCTC
Organism: Pugionium dolabratum; assembly: GCA_018901945.1. Lineage (NCBI taxonomy): Eukaryota > Viridiplantae > Streptophyta > Magnoliopsida > Brassicales > Brassicaceae > Pugionium > Pugionium dolabratum. The sequence continues at coordinate 370,011 of JAEVFF010000250.1, read as the reverse complement.
TTGTAGAGGTTGGAGAAGAACTACTTGTCTGCTCCTGACAAGTTCAAGTACTTGTACACCTTTGTTCAAGTCGAAATTGAGTCTAAGACAGCAAAAGGATCGTCTAGTTGTACCAACGGTCTTCTCTGGTTAACCAGGTAAACATTATCAGCTTACATCGAAGAGAGCTGCTTCTCTGAAACACATATTTATATGTATCTTATGATTGATTCTTTTAGAGCAATGGATTTCTTAGTGGAGCTATTCCGTAACTTGGTAGCACATCAAGACTGGTCAATGTCACAAGCTTGTGGTGACTCATACCAAAAAACACTCAAGAAATGGCACGGATGGCTCGCCAGCTCTAGCTTCTCTGTATTATCTTCTTCCTCTCTTCAATAAACCAATCTCGTTTTGATTTCCCCAGACCCGGTAAACTTTTCTTTATCAGATGGCTTTAAAGCTTGCTCCAGACAGGAAGAAGTTCATGGATGTCATATCTGGTTCTGGTGACATCTACTCCGACATGGAAAGATTTTGCTCTGAGTTTGGTCCGTTTCTTCAAAATAATCACAAGTTTCTGGTAAATGAACACTTCAAAACTTTAAATCATCACGGTTTCTTCAGAATTTATGACAGGCTTTGATTCTTTGAATGCGTTGTTCTTTTTTCTCAGGTTAGTGTTGGTATGGACGACATGAAAGCTTCTTAAGCCATCATATGGTAATAGAATCTTCTTTGCCTGAAACTTTTTCCCTTCTGAATCAAAAACATTTTAGACCTTTCGAAAGAAACATAAAAGGTTTATGTAACATACAATTTCAATATTTCCAACTCTTCCTGTTAGTATTTGTTCCTTATTTTTTATTTTCGTAGAAATGTTTCCAATACCGTTTCGGTTTATATCTGAAAGTTTCCAAACCCAAAAAAATTCGTTTCTGTTTTGGTTATTATATCAAAAAATAATTTTAATTAACAAACAAAGGAAATCGTAAAATGGCAAGATTTATATATGGAAAAATGTATGCCAAATTAATTAAATCATAAAAATCTGTACATCTCTAATATATTATTTGACAAACATTTTAATAAAATAGAAAATAAATTTATTCTAACGTGTTATTAACTCAAATGTCGTGATGTATCATCTTAAATTTCAAATAAATATATAAATGAGTTTAAATTAGTAGAATAATTACAATATATAAAATTGTTATTAATTTAGTTAGAAAATTAATATATTTTATTAAACTACCTAAACAATACTGTTAAATTCATAAAAAATAATTATTTTTATTTTTTTTAATTTATATATACAAAAATTAATATTAAAAATAATTTGAAATAAAAATTAAAATTAGAAATATTTAATTTATATTTATTAATAAATAATATTATATAATTTACAAATATTTTTCTCATACCATGGGTATAAATTTAGTTTTAAGTTATTACATACTTTTGTTATTAACATTTGCTATCTAAAGAAATTTAAAAAGTAGACTTACCAAAAAAGGTATATCAAAGATCTCCATTAATATAAATGTATAATATATGTTTTTGTTATGGTCTTGTCTCCTTCATTTCGACCCGGAAAATCCTCTTGACAACTTGTCTCCCATGGAGGTTGAATAGCTCTACGTTGCCTCCATTATCATCAACAATCTAAATATATAATTACATATTGTCTGTAAATTACAACTTTGAACTTTTTTTTCTTCTATGGTAAAAAGAAAAAAACTTAGTGCTCTCCCTCTTCTCTTGTCGTCTTGGTTGATCTCAATTCTCAACCAATTAACTTCTCAGACTTCTCTCCAGAAATTTCAACCATCTTTCTCGTCAAGAGAAAATCCATGCGTTCAAGGTTTAGTCTTTTAGATTTCTCTATTTTGTTTGTTTGTTGTGCCTCACAACATTTTGTTGATTTGTTCTTCGTTTACTCTTCCTGCAAGTTAGGGTTACGGGAGTTACATAGCTCTAACGATCGTCAAATCTTGAAAAAGAAAGGTTGTCTCCGGCGTGTGGATGCGCACCAACCGGAACCAACCCTTCAGAGATCAATGGCAACGACGATGAAGGGCCTTCTTAAGGGCCTTCGTTACATTACTCAGATTTTTGGTGAGGCTCCTCGATTTATCCAAGTACATGAAAAAAAAAATAATCTCTTTTGTTTCTTGAGTCACAAGTCAATACATGGAGAGACACATTCTATTGCAGACGAAGAGAAGGAGCAGGAGATGCAGATCGGATTTCCGACCGATGTAAAACATGTTGCCCACATCGGCTCCGACGGTCCAGCCACCAATACGCCTAGCTGGGTACGACCATACATTTATACTTATTTGTTGTACATATACCCGTACGTATGTATATTCATCATCATCGTACGTTGCATTTGTTGGGAATAAAAACCACAGATGAGTGACTTCAAACCTCAAGAACATGAGGAAGGTCAAGTCGTTTCCAGAGAAAATTCCAACAAATACAACCCTCAAGGTTAATATTTGCTATAGAGTTTCGTTTCTTTAACCTTTTAAGTGTTAAGCTTTGATGGAAAAAAAATCTTGAATGGTTTGTTGAATCGACAGCTATCTCAACAGGAGTACTGCCTTCGAGCAACAATGAGAAACCTAAACAGAAAACAAGACGTAAACATGGGACATTGTCTTGTCCAAACCCAAATGGGTCTCCACCTAGACATAGCAGCGGAAGTGCTGAATCATCAGGTGAACCACCGAAGCAGTCAAGACATAATCGAAGCACACACGGGTCAATGGATTCATCGAATGATCAAGACCCTTCAATCCGTAGAAGGCGTGGCGGTATCTCGGTTCAAGACAAGGAAGTCTCTAATCATCTTCTTGATTGTTCAGTTCCTCCACGGAAAGCTACATCACGTCCGAGGAAACTAAAAGGATCAGCAGGAGGAGAAGCATCGATGAAAAAACCATCGAAAGGAAAAACCGAGAAATCTGTTGTTCAATCTCTTGATAATTCTAACGATACTATCTGAGAAAACATAGAACCAAAACATGCAATGTACTTTTTTAGGCCACCTGCGTGTGAGAGCTTGATTTCGTTTCTCTTTTACTTTCTCCGTTGACTTAGCTACGAACTTCGCTGAAGAGGTCATTAATAGCGAAGCCCCCTGCGGTCGCCATTGTCGTCATGGTTGGTTCTTACGAGCGAAGGAGGTTTTGGATAAAGATGAAGATTCAGTGGGTTCATTATATTTTTGTAGAAAAGGAAAACCTTCTTGTTCATGGAGAAGGTTAGGTTCGTTCTATAGACCCATCTCAACCAAAAGGTTTTTAATTTGAACAAACTAGTTCAAACGAAGCCGCTAAGCCACAAAGAAGACAAGCCGTACGTTTTAATCTTTCGCTTCTTAGAATCTCGAATGTACAAAAGTGTCGAGACACAGATGGTGAGGTAAAGACCAACCTGATCAATCTCAACGATGACAAAGATATAGACTCTCTAAGGGTTTTTGATTTTAGATGCTATGTATCTCCAGAACCGGTTTCAAAACGAGACCAGTCACTTTTTGTGTGGGAGGATTATTCTTACCCACTTGGGTACCTAATTTGGTAAAGCTCTCTAGAAACATATTCTGCTTTCACAATCCGCTTTTCGTAGAGCCTTCCGTGCAGAGAATGTGCTGCATCACGTGTGGCTTCTGGTCTTCTATACTCAATGAAGATACAACCCAGCTCAAACACATCTTTCGGATCTTGTTCTTCCTTTATCTTGATGCCAGAATCCCGTCTTGTCTTCATGCCATGCATTGATCCTACTTCTTGAAGATTCTCTGCTTCGTACTGAGCACTTTCTCCAACAATCTTTCCACAATTGTCTTGTTTAAGGGAGTGATGATCTTTATTTGCTTGAGTGTTTGTCTCAGTGGCAGCGTCTGTGCACGTTTCATATAACTTGTCTTTACCAATCAAACTGTCTGGCCTGACAGTATCTACAATTTTGTCTTCAATATCATCTGCTTTCTTGGAACCCTCCTCTTTCTCCTGAATCACTGACACATTCATTTCTTTAGAATCAGTTGATTCTATGTTGCACGACACATTTGTTTGGGAACCAGTGATATCTTTGCTATGATGTTCCACGATGTTTATCGACTTAATAACCCCAAACCTGCAATACGACGAGATATGAAAAGGTTTATTTTCTTAATTTATTAGCTTTTGAAGCTTAGTTGGAACTCATGGGAAGAATAAACTAAGAGCTTAACCTGGCACATTCTAACCGTACATCCTCCAGTATTTCTTTCACTTCTGCCTTGGAAAGTGACAAAAGATCTTCTGGATCAACCTGTCAAACAAGAAAGATTGGAATTTTAATGTAGTTTCACATAGTCAAAAGAATAAGGATAACACTATAATCTTACCACATTCTTAAGCTTCAGAATATGCTTCGGCTTGCCAAGAAGCGGTTTTGCATGCTCAGGTATCCCATAGAATGGTGGATTCTCATTCCCCTGCGATACCACTCTCACAAGTAACTAAAGGAATTTCTGTTCTATGTCACCCCCATAGATACAGACGACGAACTAACAAAACAAAATTGGGTCAGTGATTACCTCTACGTATGGTGTATCAGGAACTGCACAAACGGCAGCTATTACACTGCCACCTAACTTCATACCATTAAGGCCAGCACAAGCTTTGAGGGTAACAGATCCATCAGTGTACTGAGATATAAAATTGTGAAAAGGAGTCATCATACGGGGATATTTGGAACTACAGTCACATTCATGGTTACTATCTTACAACTTACAGCGGAAAGAAACATCTTCCCAAAAATACCCCAAATATATATATATATATATATACACATGAATCAATCACAAGAACTACATCAAGATGGCAGACTGCGATCAGGGTATCTAAGTTGAACTTTAGGGCATGATCATAAATATTGGCGATAGAGAAAGCCATCTTCTAACCTCTAAGAAAGCACATCGCTGATTGAGATCATTGTTGCTCACGTAGTGGAATGCTTTCAAAGGTCCAAAGACGCTGACAATCTCCATTAGCTGAAACAAGGGAAAAGAGAAATCAGACCATCCTAGAACTTAAAGCATTAGGTAACTATAATAAAGGAGAACAGAGACCAATAGAGATTCAATGTGTCCAAACGTTTTTAAGGAAGCATACCATTTCAGATGAAATTGCTTTTGGAAATCCACCAACAAAGATCTGCAGCAAGTACACTAGAATCAACAGAATGCTTGACAGGAAAAAGGAAATAACAGCAACGAACTAACATATCCAAAACCAGATTAACGATTACTATATTATCAAACAAAAGATGTCGCAGATGCAGAGAGAATTGCACTTTCATTCCGATTTAAAATTATAATTAACTGGCCCTGACATTTGGCTTTCAACTTAACAAGAAAGTTAATACGCATATTTGTTCCTAATTCTTATTCTAACAAAAAAAGGGAAAGGATATCAAATATGTCAGCATGAATACCGTGCAGTAATATTCCAAAATGTCCCCATACTATGCATGAATAGGACAGATTTAGATATACGGAATTTTGGTCTCTCTAGCAAGAGTTTTCAAAATATAGTGGTATCAAAACTAAGCGCACAAACCTAAAATTTGTTCAGAACCATAAACCAAGGGTCACTGGATCTATACAACTACCTCTAAAGGAAATATGTGTAGGTAGATTTAAAAAGATATTTTTTTACGCCCATGTCACTTTAAAGATTTATCCACTACTAAAAGAAACAAATATAGGGCATCATTTTCTACCTTGTTCGATGAGTCCTCCACCTTATCACTTACTGCATTTGTGGCTGGCTCCTTTTTCTCCAATTCACCGCTCTGCATGAAAATAGCAACCGTCTGAAAACCTGCTTCATGGATGGTAACCAATAACATAGCTCAGAAACCATAGCAAAAAGCACGATACTGGTTTTTAATAGACCAAAACTATCCTACAAATTTTCAACCAAAAATGTCACAGGACGAACCGATCAAACATGAAGGCCAAAGACAAAAATCATCAGTCACTTAGACTCAAGAAAAGGTATGTTCCACCTTGTTAGGGTTTTACATCTCATTAATAATAGCTTTAGGCAAAGGTAAATTCAATGAGTCGTTCACCATTTATAAGAAAGTTGATCTTAAACGATGGAAACGAGAGAAGAAAAACGGAAAGAAATTTGAAACACAACAAACTCATCACTAACCTCCTGGATGTGAATTACGAGTCATAATTTATGACATACCCAACATAAACACCTTATTTAAGAGAATCCAAAACGTCACAACCAGAATAAGATTTCACATGTGGCTTGCCATGATATTATTTTAAGTGCAGGAATCCATAAACTACCATAGTTCTTAGGGTCACTTATTGTTGGTATTATGACAATACGTGAAAGAAACAGGGAAGAATTTTAAGTTCCAATAGATCAAAACCTTTAGAAAGTCCCAAATCAATTGGATTTCACAACTTAGTAACAAATCATGTGATGGAAACCTCATGCAATTAAAGGGGATAGTTCATAAATCATTTTCCTAAAACCATGAATTATTTTCCTAAAACCATGAGAATTTTACATTCTCAGAGGATTGGGAAAATGGCTAAGGTTTAACTTTACTGAACCAAACCAAAGCATGTGTTAACCAAATTTCCCACGGTTGTAAGATCAGCAATATACAATGATACATCATTTACAAACAAGTGGCATGGGACAAATATTAGCTTGAAATAATTATTGATTAATAATCCAATTCTATGTTATTGGATATGCTTAGGGCCATGGATATTGTTGTAGTATCAACATAGAAGATTTAACCAGAGTCACAAGTATGACATCTGAGACTTAATCATACATGTATTCATGATTAAATATGCCTCCTAGTTTCTCCGGTTATAGAAGACCTACATAGTCAATCAAGATGCTTCAGCGGAAAATGTATCACAAACGGGAACTTTGATTGACATCACCATGCTTATGTGCTCTACAGTATTGGTCCAAATGTTTTGATAAGTTCATACGTCTATCTACTTTGAATCCCTATATGAATCAACAAGTACTGATGCATTACTAGTGCATAATGGAACATAAACTTGCACCAGACAACAGTGACATATCACCATAACTGAATGCCAACTTGAATTCATGCTTAAACCATTAAAAAGTAGTCAAACAGGTCTCAGGCACATGTTATTAACTGCACTGAAAGTGGAAACATTAACCATTGAATATTACTGATGACGACAAATATATAAATAAATATATATGAGCTAGCTTGCAAAATAAAACAGATGAATAATAAAGAATAAAACGTGTGGAGCAGATGACAAGAGACTTCAGAGAAAAAGAATATAGAGAATGTAGAAATTGTAATTCTTACTGTTGTCTCGACATAGTCGTTAGGGCGACTAATATTCAGGTTTGAACCCTCAAAGGAGCAGCCATCTAATGAAAGTGCAGCAGAAGCATCTTGTGGTGTAAGGAACTCAACTACAGCCTGACGTTTTTCCTTGTTTATCTGCATTTAAACAATGAAAATACTATCACGAGATATAATCCACAAACATAAAACGATATGAAAAAAGAATTGATATTCCTGAAACCTACAATGCAGCTAATACATGGTTGGCTTCCTTGTATGTGATTAGAGCCTGAAGATAGCATATAACCATTGAAGCATTCAATCAGAGACTTCTCAGAGGCCGAATCCGGCACATTTTCTACGTAAATTCTCCTCATACACCTGGTGGACTCAGTCAGTTGAACAGAATCAACTGAAGTCGTCTGCCTTTCCAGTGCCATCCCAGGTGCTTCCACAAAAGACTTCAAAAGCGTCAAGGAGGCCTCACTGAAAGCTATTTGATTTGCTGCTTGAAGACCAGAAAAATTTGCGCCTGAGACAATGCCAGCAGTTACACTAGGTCCGAGATCCCACTTAGCAATTTTTTTCTCAGAAGAAAGATTAGGTGGAGAAGCAGCCTTGGCAGAGGCCTCCTCCCTTCTTTTTCGTGGTGAATATCCACCAAGTTCACTTTTGGAAGTACTATACCTTCTAGACTTGTTATTTATGGTGACAAGCACTTTGTTCTCATAATCATTTAAATGATGCTTTTTAGATCTACCTTTAACAGCATTTTCCGAGCACTGCTCATGCTCTCTCGTATGACGCGATGAAGCTTTTTCAGCCCTTGGCAAGGGGGATGACTTTCTATGCCTATCCTTCCCATGGTTTGGACTTCTTGATCTCCACCTTTTCTCTTTCATGTCACACAGATGCGATTTTGGCTGTTCCCTCTTCTCCCACCGCTCTGAAACTTCAACACTGTGCAATTTTCCTGGATCATGCCTCTTTGACATATTCCTCCCCCTGTTCTTATTTTGATATCCATTTTTATTCTTTCTCTTGTTTTCATTGTAAGGTTTCATACAATCTTCATCTCGAAGGATGTCAGCCACCACTAGATTTCGAAGACGCTTCCGACTACCAGGTAAACTTTCAAGAGCATTTCTTGCTTGCTCCCGACCTGTACCCCGATGACGAATCTGCTTCTCAGTTGTTTTTGGTGTATGGCTTTCTTTTTTTGCCTTCATTTTGGCATCCACAACAAGCCCATCTCTATCTGACATTGTTTCTATTTCAGTTGGAAGATATTCTCCTTTAACCCTCATTTTTTTGTTTGCGGCAAGGTCTTCCTTCTTGATCCTTTTATCTAGTCTTTCCTCCCTACAACTAGAATTAATTTGTTCTTTCTTTCTTGTTCTATCCTTAATATGTTCTTCCACTAATTTTGTTTCAGCTGTAGAACGCTCTCCTTCTGCCTTCCTTTTTCTATCTGCGGCAGGCTTCTCGTCTTCTTTGGGTGTATCCAGTCTTTCTTCCCTAAAACTAGAAATGGCCTCTTCTTTCTTTATTGAACTGTCCTTAACACACTCTTCACGCCTCAGTTTCACGGATGTATCACACCCTTTTTCAGACTCATGATAGTCAGAAACTTTCTCAACAAGATCGCTACCCAGTAACTGAGCTGCTCCCACAGGGTTCTCTTTCCTCAGTATTTCTTCCCTAGAGCTAGAAATGGCTTCTTCTTTCTTTCTTGAACTTTCACGTTTTTCAAGCCTCACCTTCTTGGATCTATCATGCCCTTTTTGAGACACATGATAATCAGGAACCTTCTCAACAAGATCTTTACTCAGTACCTGATCAGTTCCCACATGGTCCTCTTTCATCGATTTTTCTTCCCTAGAACTAGGAATGACGTCTCCTTTCTTTCTTGAACTGTGCTTAAGATGCTTTTCACGCCTCAATTCTTCGGATCTTTCATGCCCTATTTCAGATGCATAATACTCAGAAACTTTCTCAACAATATTGTTACCCAGTAGCTGAACTGCTCCCACAGGGTCCTCTTCCATCGGTTTTTTGTCCCTAGAACTTGACATGGCCTTTTCTTTCTTTCTTGAACCGTCCCTAACATGTTCCTCATGCCTCACTTCCTTGGATCTCTCGTGCTCTTTTTCAGACGCACGATAGTCAGAAACCTTCTCAAGAAGATTGTGACCCAGTAACTGAGCTGTACCGACAGGTTCCTCTTTCATCGGCTTTTCATCTCTAGACCTAGAAATGGCATCTTCTTTCTTCCTCGAGCTAACCTTAACACGTTCTTCGTGCCTCAGTTTCTTAGATCTATCATTCCCTTTTTCAGATGCGTTATAGTCAGAAACCTTATCATCAAGATTGTTACCTAGCAACTGAGCTGCTCCCGCTAGCTCCTCGTTCATTGGTTTTTCTTCTCTAGATGTAGACATGGCATCTTCTTTCTTTCTTGAACTGGCCTTAACACGTTCATTACAGCTTACTTTTTGGGATCGATCATACCTTTTTTCAGACTCAGGATAGTCAGAAAGCTTCTCAACAGGATCGTTACCCAGTGAATGAGCTACAACTACAGTTTTCTCCTTCACATTTTCTAAGGATCCCCTCCTCCTCCTTCTTAGATTATATTATTCCTTTGAGATAAGGAGCAACAAGCACAATCATCAGAAAACTGTAATATAACGCATAAGCCAATGCACATTTGAATTCATGATTCTTTAACAATTTCCAATTCCCATCCCATCCAACTGTCAAGCAAAAATCCCTTCCTTATTTCTATTAACAGATTACTGTGTCATTACCAGAACTTCAAAATTACTATACATGGAGGCGGAAACAAAGAAACAGCAACCGATCAATGTGCTACCACAGTTCTATTCCAAAATGTTCTATTAGATTATAGATCCTCAATCACACTTAACCAGAAAAGCAAGTAAGGATTACCTTAACCAAATTTCCTTGTTTGTACATATAACTAGAAGGTTGTGCTTCTAAAAACCGGCACCATTTCCTAACTGACTAGCTAGAAACTTCATGGTGAACGAACAAATAACTGGCACGACCTAAAATACCAGACGACGCAGAGTAGAAAAATCTCCACAACCCATTTTTGATACCAACTAATTACGCACGACGTTCAATTTAGTAGCAAGTTCTAAGCAATTATACATTTTAACAACCCCTAGATATGTCCAACTGAAGAAGCAATACTAATTCTTTCGCGACAAAATAAACCAAAAAGAGGGCACAAACAATCGTAAAATGAGAGACGAAAATGGAAAGCGTAGGAGAAGCGTCTTCACCTCCCACAAATTAGTTGAGTCTCGCCGACGGAAAAACGAAAGCGTCAGGTAGAAAATTTTGTCAACTTTTTCGGGGCAAGAGATAGAAAAATATCGACAGCAGAATTTAGGCAGAATTTATCCGCTGGATTTTGAAATCAACTTCTCAACTTCTCTTTCCGTTTTCGCCTTTTAACCGACAATCTAAAATAATATTTTCTACAAAAATAACAAAAGATTACTAATAATCAAAGGAAAAATACAGATTTAAAGTTTTTGAGCTAAAGATTAATTTTCTTTAATAATAATAAAAATTATTTTATAAAATATTTATGTTACGTTAAATATAAAATTAAAATATGTATTTGAATTTTGTGTTAATATCATTGTTAGTATTAAGCTTGTGATATTTTCTTTTACGTCCACATGTGATATTTTCTTTTACGTCCACATGTGATATTTTGTAAAAAAAGAGTTAAAGTGTAACATTTTTTTAAATATAACTGGAAAAAAATAGAATGACATTATTTGCTCCAAGGAGAAGAAATTTGAATCCCTAAATGATAAAACAACAAATGTCTTTCCTAATAGAGTAAGCTTCAATTTACATAACTACATATCAAAGAAAATTTGGCATTTCAACAATACCCAAAGTTGGTCGATTATACAAACTTCGCCTGGCAGCAAATCACCTTTACCATCATCATCATAGAGGCTTTACTCTTCAGGCAGTTCATCGTGTGTTTTCTCTGCGGCGGGAGTAGCGAGTTCTGTCATTGTATCTCGGTCTATCTTGGGCTCTCTGCGGCTGCGGCTCAACCCGCCTCTGCCTCTCCGGGGATCGTTGGACTATCTCTCCATTAACAAACAACTCAGCTGCAAATCAGTCAAAGTAAGTACGAAGATAAAAATTAGAATTTCAAGAACACTGAATGTTCTTCTTGGTTAATAAATAGGATTTAATGCAAGATATGCAAGTTGGATGTATCTCTCTAGTAATTGAGTCTATGCTTCTAGATATGAAGAGCACATAACAAGAAAGAGAGAATCTTGATGTGAGTCCATTAGCATTCAAAGCTAATCATTGCCAAAAAGGCTTGGTTAACTTTGCCAAGATGGACTATCAGCTATATTAATCGTGGAAAGGGAGAGAAACACTATTAGTGGTTAATATGTCTTCATCTTGACCAGTCTGCACTTAAGGCATGTCATACTTAGAAGCACACACCAAGCCAAGAGAAAATTTGATGTTAGTCCACTAGTATTCAAAGCTAATCATGGTTGAAGAACTCAACGGTTGCAATACATGTTTCATCTTAATCATTCTGCAGTTAGGTATTATATTCACCATCTGCAAAAATCAGCTAGGAGAAAATATTTGATGTTAGTCCATTAGCATTCAAAGCTAATCCTTGCCCAAAGACTCATTAGCTTCGCCAAGATGGACCAATAATCAAAAACATTCTCTTCATGTTTCAAGAGAAAAAGGCGAAAGAGTGGCATTCCATATATGTTTTCATCTAAACTGGCCTACAGTTATATATAGTATTTAACTATCTGCACCTATTGTCTTAGAGAAAATACTTGATGTCAATCCATTTGCATTCAAAGCTAATCATAGCCAAAAGACTCATTAGCTTCGCCAAGATGGACTAGTCAAAACACTGTTTTCATGTTTCAAGTAAAACGCATTGGTACTCTAAGGTTGCAATATCATTGACATAGGTTTTGAAAAATAAACCAGAAACCAACCTAGAGTTTAACAATTACCTCCATAATCTTTGTTTTCAGGATCCACATAGGAGTCTGGAAGCACGAACAGAACACCAGGCAAACCTGTTGTAAGCAAAGTAACACTTTAGTCACTGATAACACTAGTTACTAGCTAACATAAGAGGGAAATGAGAATAAAGACCTTCAAGCTTAGTCGATGTCTCTTCGTCAATCTCGCAGCCAAACCCTAGATACCTTTCGCAAGAAACATTGTAGATCCGCTTCTTCGCCTCTTCCTCACTGCCAAAACAAAACAAACACCATAGAGTCAAATACACAGAATAAACCAAAAGGAACTATCCAATAATTCTTAGTAGTTAAAATCCATCACCAAAACGGTAGAGAAACATTCCCTTTACTGACATTTGAGACTTCATCTGCTTGTAATTAGATAAGAATCGTATACCATTTTGCAAAAATTGCACAAGTGACTACGACAATAATATTTGCAATGTATAGGTTACCTTCCGACGACTTTAGCTAAGGTTTGGATATAGCAATCAATCATCTGCTGCTTCGTCGCTCCTTCGCCGCCAGGCTTATCCATAACAATAAGCCAGTGCTCGTAGTCGCATCCCGGAAACAACGGCGCCATCTCCGTCGGCGGCCGATCACTAAAGTTAGATCCAGAGTTAAGCGGCGAGTAGGGGGAGCCTGACCGGTTAGCCCGGCATCGGATTGAGACAAACCGGGTCGAGAAACATAACCGAGTTCCAAGTGCATCACAACCAGAACCAAATCCACCACAGTGAACAAAGGAAGGAATACGAGCAGGAGCAGTTACGGTAGCACTGGAGAGAAGAGCGCGCGTGAGGTGGCGGGTGCCAGACATAGGCAAGGCCATTGTAGACGACTGAGTAGGAGATGAAGGAGATGGAGGTTTAAAGCGGATAGGGTTTTGGCAGGTATTTACACTAGTTTTTTCCGATAGAAAAGAAATGATATAACGGGCTTCACAAAAGTTGGGCTCAAGGCCCATAAAACTTTAAACAAAGAAAGTTTCTGTTTTATAAACACATCTAAGTAACAGAATGAGCAAATATTTCATAGTAAGTTAACAAACAATTGTATTCAACCTCCGTGCACAAGAAAAAATAAAATAAAATAACAAATGCCCCAAAATTCAATTAAAAAATCATACTTTCAAACCATTTTACACAAGGAATCACACTTCTCTCACGAACCCAAACATTCATTTTTGGTTCTTTTTCAGTTTTGGAGTCGAATTATCTTCAATTCACCTCCGTTTAGGCAATTGAAACGATTTCTTTAGAAATTGATTAGCAACACGGTCGTTTCTATGACAAAGAACCCTTAAGATCGTGTTTGGATCCGACCGATTCCAACGTCCGGTAGTGGGAGGCATCGGTAGCTTTTGTCGGGATCCAACCATCCCGATTCCGGTAGTTTCGCACGTCACAATGCTAAAATCTTCCATAAGTTGTTCTGTAGGTTGACTCATTAGCTGAATCACTCCTTCCACTGTCTCTGCCTCTCTGTCCACCACTTCCTCTGGTATCAAACCCTCACCACAAGTGCAGAAAACCCTTTTCAAGTTCTCGAAATCTTCTTCGACCAGACTGTGATCCGATCTGTAAAACACTCGGGAACAGCCTCCAGCGAGTAAGACCATCAAGAACGCTTCGAAAGACGTTTTCATTACCTCCCTCATCGCTAAAGCTTGAGCCCGATCCGCAAGAATCGCTGACATTAATGTTAAGTTCTGTTTCATGATCCGTAAAGCCGGTCTGATCCTCGAGTTCCCAACTTCTCCCATGTAAAGACTTTCGTAGAAAACAGAGTTTGAGTCGAGGAATATCAAACGGTAAGCCGCCACTTCTGAAACGTGTTGGCAAGCTGATTCGATTCCCGCGTATGTGAAGTCGAAGTAAGAGGAAGAATTGTTGCTTCGATGGCGGTAACGTTTTCTGGTTGCTGGAAGTATCCTCGGGTTTAAAGTGAGTGTTTTGTTCAAAGAATGGATATGAGAGCTTAGGAAATGTAATGTGTTGAGACGAATGTAGAGACGTTGTGTCCCGCGGCTTGTAGATGGTCGAGGATGGTGGCCTTCGTAAATCGCAGGTGCTACGTGGCTGAAATCTTCGCCAGAGGCAGTACACGGTGTAGCTCTTTTCCACAGTTTAACAAATCTAGAATCTCTGTTGCATCTTGTAAGAGGAGGTAATGTAGGAATGTAACTTTGTCTTGATCCTAAACAGAATCAAAATGTTACATAGCAAATTAGATTCTTGATGTCTTTCATGTTTCTTTTTTAATTACTCACTTACCGCAAGATGCAACGAATGTGGTGTACTCTTGGAAAAGTTGTTCTAAGCCTTCAGCGAGATCATGAACTAGATCTTCTGTAATACTAATGGGGACTTCAAAGAATTCATCGATCGTATCCTTGGCTAGCTTCATCAACTCTCCTGCAGATTGTGCGTAAGGTTCCGATTTGGATTTCGGGTTCCATGTCTACAAAGAAAAAATGCAAACACTAATAAGACGAGATGATTTTACGTTTCTTCGAATGCAAGTAAAAATCTCAATAAAACCTACTTCAGTCTCCTTTGCTCTAAACAAACATTCTTGAACTCTCTTCAGCTTCTCTTCAATCCATTGCCTCAAAAGACGCAATATAATGGAATCAATTTCATAAGGAACCATCTCTCGTACAAGCCCTTTTCCACCATCATCGCATTCCTCTGAATCTTCAGCCACCATTTGCACCAAAACCTTCTCGAGTTTCCCTGCTGTTTGCAAAACCTCAACAGTATCTTTAGAAATAAACGATCTTCCTGCCAAATACTGCATCAAGATCGAGCCATAACACTGGTGAAGCGACACCGAGGCAACACCAGCAGCAACCGAGTGCCATCTCTTTAGAATTGGGCTGAAACATTCACGTTCCCTTAACGCTAGCTCCTCTGTTTCCTTAGCTAGCTGCAACAGTGTTGCAGCCGCTTCTTCTCCTTCATCTGTAGCTGAGATCTTAGCTTTCGTGTTTTCTATCACCTAACAAACAAACAAAAAACGCTTAAAACATAGATAAAAAATGAAAAACGAAGATAAAAATAATTGTTTTCAGTTGAATATGTATATATATACACCTTAGAAAATTCGTTTTTAATAGATGCTCTTATGTAATAATCGACACGATCTCCTGAATAATCAACCAATTTCACATTGCCTTTTTCTTGTCCTTTTCCTTGAGAAATTGTCACATCCTCTCCCATGATTCTTGACGAGGATAACGCCAACGGCAGAAGATTTTCTATCAATCCCACATTCCCTCTTTGGAAATAATCATGGTAGCTTAACAACCTAATTAAGTAGATAATCGCAATCAAAATATATAGATTTCAAAATTTTAAAAACCTAAATGCTTTCTTTTGGCTATATTAAAACCAAGAAATGCAATACCTTTTCTCGGTCCATCCTTGCATAGAGGCCAATGTGGAGGTCAACAGTTTGACATAGAGAGCTTCGCGGTCAAGTTTCTTAGCGTCATTAGCAACTTCAGCGAGCATAGCGTGGGAAGCCCCGAGCAAGTCTGGTTCCATTTGTGACGTCACAACATATTGATGAAACAAAACCCAAGTGAAACATAGATTATGCACCGGTCTTGTGATCCCTAGTGTTGACCAAGTCTTCTTCATTAGCTCTAAAAGCTCATCGATCTCATCGAGTACCAATGTCTCGTCCCTAACATCGAATATAGACTGCAACAACGCTACGTAAAGATGAATGTTTAGAGGGTAACCATCAGCCCAGTGACAGACATCAGTCGGGTTTCCATTTGTACTGCGCCAAGATAAAGACACGACGACGTTGCATAGTGTTCTCATCGTGTCTGCGTTTTTGCTTGTGTCAATGGGTTTTGTCTCGCTTTGTCTGACGATTTCTCTTAGACGCATCGCGAAGTTGTTGGTTTTGTCAAGAGGAATCGATGGGTGAAGGAGAAGACCGGCTTCAAGGACTTTGAGTTGTCTTCGTTGCCAGATTTGGTACTCGTGTACATCGCTGAACTCTGACATTTTCAAGTGTCGCAAAAGCTCTAACGGCAAGATTATTGTCTCGGCTCGTCTGCCCGTCTAGAGGAACGAAATAATTGTTGTCAGGGGCATTTAAATGTTATACATTGACTTAGAAGAAGCAAGCAAATGATTAACTTACTTGTCCGACAAGCGTTCTCAGTAGGGTTTTCCGAAGTCTACTGTCACTTTGTTCTGTCACCCTCATTTGTTGTCTCATGATCTCCGCCGAGGTTAACGGTCTTCGGGGCCGAGAAGGCTGGACCGTCAAGAACCCAGACCCGGGACTAATATGTCCCGAACCACTACCAGGGGACAAGGAAGTTGTTCCAGCTCCTCCAACTGCACCTATTGTAGACATTCTTCTAGATGGAGACCGTTTAAGCATCTTCAACCCTAGAGCCCGTTTGACCCGGCTTGTCGGTGTCGTCACAACTTCTTTCCTCCCCGGAGACCCAAAACCAGACCCAGAGCCAAACCCAGGTGAGCCAACGGATCCTGTTCCTCCTCCTCCTCCTCCTCCTTCCTCGTTGCTATTGTGCGTAGAATAGAACGTGAGAGCAGTCCTACCTCCAAAACCCGGTGATGACCGACAAGACGTGAAGAAAATCTCATAAGCCGTTTCGCGGATATCATCACGATCAAGCCCATCAAGCTTACCGAACGGCCAGAGAAGATCGGTATCAGGACAAACCACCGCGGAACCTCCCATGTTAGAAAGAGTTACCGAGAAGGACTCCCGCCGGTGATGATGGGTCATGGCGGAGGAGGAGAGAGTGGAGGGAAACTTTGGACCAGATTTATGGAAATAGATTGTCCAATGAGAAAGGAAAGAGGGAGAGAGAAGACATATCTTGTTTATTTTAAGACAAAACACTTAAAAGAATCGAAAAAAAAAACAAGAGGAAGAGAGAAATTGAGGAAGTGAAGGAGACGAGTTGGAAAAAAGTTAATCGACAGCAAAAAAAATTCCGTTCTGAGGAATGAGAGGAGGAGGATGTGAGTAAAATCAGGAGAAAGAAAACACAACAAATTACCAGAATTAGCAAATATCCTATTTCTAGTAAAACCTCCATCCAAATCTCATGTATAGATCATACATTTTATTGAATTTTTATATAGTTTTTGATGTTCTATGTCTAACCACGGTAAGTCATTCATGTTATCTAACATCTTCATATATTCAAAAGAATGGATGCAAGGACAAGTGATAATCTGGAGGAGATATATTGTTAAACACAAACACTAGGATATAGAGAAACAAAACCATTCCAAAGCCACAAATATAAATAAGCACGCAAACTTAAAAACTACAACTTCATAAGAAATGCTAAAGTACGATTCAGCCAGAGCATCCAGAGTGCCTGTAAACAACTTATTGAGAGAAACTAACAAAAGAGATAAATCCAGCAGAGGTCGACCTCCTGGTCACCAGAAGTGGCATCATTAAGGCAGAAAGAGGAGGTTTTCAAGGTCAGGGATAAAACCACATTGTAGTTGTTCTTTGTTCCTCAATCACTGTTGTTGAGCTTGCCTACCACTACCATAACCTCCGCCATAACCAGCTTGCCCGTTGTTCCCTTGGTGATTCCCATAACCTCCAGAGCCATCTGAAGCATCAGCATAGCCACCGCCATGGCTGTTAGGCATATTGCCAGACCGCCCACCAACTGCACCATAACCAGATGGAGTCCCATAAGAGGAATCATTTCCACCATAGCCATAACCTTGACTGCCATAACCTGCAGATGCGCCAGCTTGACCCATCACTGCTGAGCCAGGACCAGAACCACCCCACGGAGCAGCATTTCCATATCCCACAGTACCATAACCTGATGGTGGTGCTTGAGCGCCCCATGAACTTCTTGGACCACTACCAAACCCAGCTCCAGGAACAGCAGGATTCCCATAAGGCGCACCAGCTGGATTGCCATACCCACCAAAACCCCCATAACCTACACCGTTGCTTCCATAACTATAACCAGTGCCATACCCAGAGGCACCATAAGGGGCATAACCACTTCCAGTGTTTTGAGGCGGCATATATCTATTGGAATCAACACGACCACCCTCATAGCCACTTCCACCAGAACCACCATAGACCTGAAAACCTCCAGAGCCTCCACTGCCACGACCACCACCGCTGGCCACACCAGGATTAGCATCTTTTGGAAGAGCCCGTTTAACTTCTACTTGTTTACCATTCAAATCGTGAAAAGTCTTGTGCAAAACAAGGTCAACTGAATCTTCTGAATCAAATGATACAAATCCAAATCCTCGGGGACGTTGTGTGGTCTGATCAATCATAATGACTGCATCACTCACAGGACCGTAAGTTTCAAAATAGGCCCGAAAATCGTCTGACGTTAATGCAGGAGGCAAACCTCCCACGAATATCTTCTTGGTCCGGACGTTAGCGCCGCTATCAAAATTCCTAGAAGCATTAAAATTCCCTGATCTCCCAGCAGGACTCTGCTCTTCTCTAGACATTGCTCTCTTCACATCAACCTAATATGTTACACAAGTTAAACCATCATAAAACAAGAGTCGAGCATAAATTTACAAATTAATCAAGATAGAGTGGCAAGTAATAGCAAACAATACTCAAAACTAATCACATGGAAACAAAAATCAAAAACTGAAAAACCCTTAGAGAAAGCAACTACTTGTTAAATAAAGAAATTTATTACATCTCTATTATCGATATGGTGCTTGTCCTGAAGAACCCTATCAATAACAGCGGGGTCCGAAAATGCCACAAACCCAAACCCCCTGGGACGACCTGTAGCCTTCTCTCGCATAACCGTCACCTGCAAAACCTCTCCGTAATTACTAAAGTACTCTCTCAGCAGATTCTCATCGGTGTCCCACGAAATCCCGCCGATAAACAGCTTTCCCTGATCAGATTCCATTTCGAACCTTTCTTTCTCCGCCCTCGTTACACCCAAAAGTCCTAGATTCAACACCGACAAATCCCCGGTGAAGAAGAGGAAAGAAGTTGGAAAATTTTCAGTGTCCCGAGAAAATTAGGGTTTCGGGTTTGTGAAATCGGGTGAGAGGAAAAAAAACAGACTTGGAAAGTAGCGGCCAATTGGGTTAAAGTGAGTGAAAGAGATCGACTTACGAAAACTTCAATATGAGCGTCTTTATGTTTGTTTTTCTTACTTTTTCCGAGTTATTTTTTTTTATGTAAGTAATATAATTAAGCCCATGTCAGAATTAAAAATGTTATAGATTAATTTGTTTCCTCGTATCGTTTATTATATAAATAGTTGACACGAAACATATACTTTGAAAATATCTATAACTCGTTCTGTTCCGTCCATTCGACATCAATCTTGTTTCCTCTTCAACTACACGAGGGAGTTTCAGCATTATATCTTATATTTTGTTTTTAATAATTTATTCATATATTATGTTTGAATTTAATTAAGTGAATTAATATACAAAAAAATTCATTTAATTTTGAATAACAGTGGATTTTAATGAAATATCTGAAATCTTAATTGAATAACTCCCGCATCCAATAACACTGAAGTGTAAGACATAATTTAAAATCATTAATTGAATAATATCGGTTTGTGGTTGGATTTGAATTTTTAAACATGGAGAAGAGGTGAAGGAAAAAGTTGTTTTGTTGTTTGTTTTTGTAGCATTTCTGATTCTTTTTGTGCGTATGGATATGGATGTCTGTATCTTTACTCCTTCTCGGGCTTACTTTCCTTACTGGTCGTTTCTGCAACTAAATCTTGATAAAGTTGTGATCTTTCAAAGTTTTTTGCATCTGATTATGATTTGGAATGAAGAAAAAGTAGAAGAAAAGAAAAAGAAGGATTAAATTGCTGTATATACTTGCAAAGTTTACCGTCAAAACTCTGTTAAATCAAACTGCCCTCAAAGATCTTCGGTTTGAAGATCAGCCTCTATTGAAAAATACAGCAGTAATCTATATACTTTTGTCTCTGTAATGAGAAAATCTGATATAGCTTATGAGTCTTCATTCATAGTTTTGAATGGATTCTTGTCAAAAATCACGAGCACAAAATCAGACGTGATTGTGATCTGATGTGATGTCCAATCGCTTGAGTTGGTTTTGCTGAAAAGAAACCAGAAACAAGGACGATCTCATTGTTAAACTCCATGGTAATGGTGGTTTGAGGACTACATAATTGTGCAGATGCAGGAATCTGAACCCTCGTCATCTGTATCGCTTACTTCACTGCAAGCATAAAATGGAGGCAGACATAAGATATATAATTGTTTTCAATTGCCAAGTGAACAATAGTAGAAAGTTATTGAACATAAGATAACTACTCCATTGGACCTGGACCTATAGTAGAAGAACTACCAATATGGAACATATAAAAAGAATTCACAAATAATCTGAATTCCGATGGTTTGGTTCATGTTTCTAGACTGCTTAACTGAAAAAGGGGTAGTTAGTAACTTAGTACGTTATCTCCAGTCTTCTTTACTAAATTCAGATTCCACAATCCCAAAAGATTCTAGTGAGAAACCGGCCTACAGGTTTGTTTATGCAGTCGTATTAGAAAACTAAACTGTTGCCACAGATAGGTGCACAGACACTAATGAAATTTGCAATCAGCTATTTCTTTCGAATGATTAAACAATGAGCTATATTTACAAAGGCAAGCCTAAGTCCTCGTAGACTCATCAACTACAACAGTAAGCTAAACGAGTTCCAGTTCTTCAATGCTAGCAAATCATGAAAAATGGTTTAGCAGCCACAAGAAATTCTCTGTTTCCTAAACAAAAAGGCAACCAATCAAATATCAAGAAGACATAATCCAAATCATGGTAACAGCCAAAATCAATACAAACCTAAGGTTTATGAACTGGATCTCGCGTTTGCGAAATCATTAGCATCTAAGGGCCAGAACCATAAGGGAATCACAATAGAGTTCAAAGTGAAAAAGTTGAAAATAACACACAAAAAAACTACAGATATTTTGTTCCTTGAAAACACATTACCTTGGTTCATATACTAAAACCTCAGAAAGATTGTCTCCTTTTTTGTCATTCCACTGAACAGTCCTCTTTATCTTGTCAGTACTTCTCGACATTCCCCCTTTCCTTGGAGGCAATAAACACTGTGATTCACTTTCTTCTTCCTCAGAAATTTGATCTTTCATTACACTGCTATTTAGACTAACAATAGCCTTATTCTCACAACCATTAGCTTCTTTAGCCTCTCCATGAGCCGTATCCATAGACGGATCAAAGCAATCTCAAAACAAAACTATACCCAAATTCGGGAAAAGCTTTTGTTTTCTAATTCATTTCAAATGCAATTCACCTGATGATTCAAAAACCCTAACCAAGTAACCATTCACATCAAATTTGGATGCTAGTGATTGATTCCGGCGTTTGAGTTTGATCTTGGCACAAACCACAAAGGTACCTAATAAATCTATCATACCCTAATCACCAAAATCTGAAATTCCCATGTACCAACAGCGATTGCTAGATTAAAATTTCAGTTATCCACTGGAAAAAGTCAACTCTCGGATCAAGATCTGAATCTGAAATCAGAAACCAATAGTAAGTGGGAGCGTTTTCTCTCGGGTAGACGAACTGAAAAATCTCTAAAAACACAAAATTTGACAACGATTAACATAAACAGCAAATCCCCATGATCTTATTCAACAAGAATTTTTTTCTAATATAAAAAAGGAAAGCGGAGGAGTGAAATCTGAGAGACGCGTTTTCTCTCTGCCGAGTTCTTATTGAATACCGAGAAAGTGAAAGACAATTCGTTAAATAGAATCAATGGCTAAGTTAAAAGTGAGAATTTTGCAGATCAAATTAAACTTTGTTCAGCGCACGGTTGGTAGGTAATCTCGTTACAGTTCATTATTCATACTGCCACCATTGACTAAACAAAAACAATTTAGATAAATTCCATAAAACAAAAATACTACGACTAAACTAATTCGAGGTTTATATTTCAATTAGAAATAATTTTAATATAAAATTAATAATATTTTGAAGAACAAAATTAATAATATTTAAAAATCTGGTTTTTTGAAAGTTAGCCACTTTATTAATATAAAAATCAGGAAACATACATTGATAATATTTTCGAAAAGAAGCCAAAATAATCCCTAATATATTATTTGAGAAACTTTTTAACAAAATAACCTTATCCTAACGTGTTAATAACAAAAATAATATGCTGACATGTCAACACCACAATGAGTTTCATGTTAAATATATAAAAGGGTTTAATTTACTAGAATAATTACTAGAATAAATACATGTCACTGATATTAATTTGGTTAGTTGAATAAATTATATATATTATTTGAAAAACTTTTTAACAAAATAACAACCTTATCCTGACGTGTTAATAACAAAAATATCATGCTGACATGTCAACACCACAATGAGTTTCATGTTAAATATATAAAAAGATTTAACTTACTAGAATAATTACAATATATGCCACTGATATTAATTTGGTTAGAGAATAAATATAATTTATTCAACTAACCAAAAAATACTATTACATTTGCAAAAACAATATTTTATATTTCTTTAAATTTTTTATAGATTAATTTATAAATAATTTCAAATAAATATAAATAGATTTAAATTAATAATGTAATCCCTAATACATTATTTGAGAAATATTTTAATAAAATAATTTTACTCTGACGTGTTATTAACAGAAATATCATGCTAACGTATAATCACTAAAATAAATTTCAAATAAATATAAAAATGAGTTTAACTTATTAAAATAATTACAAATATATCATTGTTATTAATTTGGTTATATAATTAATATATTTTATTAAACTAACAAAAAATACTATTAAATTCATAAAAAATAATTATTTTTTTTCTTAATTTGTATATACAAAAATTAATGTTAAAAGTATTTTTAAATAAAATTTAAAATTATATAAATATTTAATTTATATTTACTAATAAAATATAATTTACGAAATATTTTTCGCCACGCATGGCGTGGGTATGAATCTAGTAATCCCTTAAATAACTAATAAAGTTATTGACATTAACAACTCAAGAACCTACTAAAAACTCTGAAGGCTGAATTTTGCCTATAATCTTACTTTGTGCAATCATCTCTGTTCCTAGTTAAGCTTTCTGTACACTTCCTTGATGACCATGGCCAGAGTCTTTGGCTCTCGCTATGTACGTATGCCAACGCAATCGAAAAGGATTGCAAAACAGATAACTCTGCTTGAATTTGGACGAAGTAGAGACCGTCTTGAACATTCATGATCCTTAATCTAGGCATTCCCTGCTTCGATCCCTGAAACAAAAACACCACAAATCAATTGAATTTCAAAGTTAACATCCACCACGATTGAGCTTTCCATCAACGGGTCACCTTTTCTGCAAGAAAGTTTCCATTTTTTGAATCTATGATATATGGTTTCGGAAATGTAAATGGATCTTGAATGTTACCTCTGCGAAGAGCTCAAAAAAGTTGCATTGGCCTTCTTTCTGGTCTTTTCGAGCTTGACCTTTAAAGACGGTTAAGGGACAACCCAAGTCCCACCCAGAGCAATCACAACTTCCTCCGGATATCCATCTCTGAATCAAACTCGAAGGACCATCCTTTCTCGTTCTCTGCCCTCCGTGAATACCTGCAGGAATCACAACGTCTATGCTTGTAGAACGTTTAGAAATTTTTAAAGCATCCTTGGTTAGAACTAAGGGCGTTTTCTTGAGAAATTTCATGCCCCAGCCTCCAACTTTTTCTTCTTCTTCTTCTTCCTCAGGAAACTGTTCTCTCACAACAACAGCTGAGGTTTCAAGATTTGGTGGAAGGTCGTTATCCAGCAAACTTACGGGTTCAAGATTGTGGTCTGGTTCTTGAAATGACTCCCAAGAACAAAAATCCAGTATAGAGCTCCTTCTACTGAATCTTGAGATACTTCTTTGCCTTGAAGCACGTGCCGTGCTTTTGAGCGCATCAACAACTTTCTTAGGCAATCCTCTGTTTTTCCTGATATTGTTATGGTACGGTAACTCGTGATTTCCACCACTACTGAATAAAACAAACTGTCTCTCTACGATTTTCCCTTTCGTCGATGAGACAGAAAACACAGTTGATACCTTTAGTTTACCAACCAAATGCTCCGATTCAGATCCACGGCCTTTCTTCAAATGGATCAAATATGAATAGTCAAGAGAACTAGGGTTGAAACCCGACCCAACACTACTAGTGCTTAAGCGAGCTACATAGATCTCTTTCTGATCATCCAATGAGAAAACAAAATGAGGCGTCTTGTTGTTTTCCAGAGTGAATTGAAGTGCTCCTTGAGAAACTGTTGAAGACGGAGACCAACATGAAGAAGATTGCTCAGACGAAGAAGAACTCGTTGAGTTTGTGCTCGATAAAGACAACAACTTTTTGAGCATGTTTCCAGATTCATAACTCTGAAACAGTGAACCTGGGGAGTATTTTTTCTCTATCTTCCTCACAGCATCACGTAAATCCCACCCTTTTTCACCATTATCATCTCGTCTTGTCCCATTATTCATATCATCACCATCCAGTGCTTCAGGATTGTGTAACCAAGGCTTATCAAGCAGATGTGTAACCCTCTTGCAACCTGCGATTACGGGGCTAATCACTGGACTGCCTGAATCATCTACCAAGGGAAGATCGAACACAAGGCGAGCAACATTTCCTTTAGGGATCACAGATGAATCAAAATGATATGACATAAAACCCTTCGTTGATCCAGCAAGATTCATAGAAAGGCTGCAACCGGCTGACTTAAACACACTGATATTAATCAGGTCAAGGCATCGACGAAGATACTTCTCGTCTAATGACACCAAATGCCTTGGGATCTTGTGGTCAAAGAAGCTAGTGGTACGAGAAAATGAGCCTTTGTGACCATTTTTAACAATCTGTAACCACTTTCCGTTGTTTGAAACTACCCTACAACATTGTTGCTTACTCTGAATCAACAAGTTTCCTGACTTCAATAAACCAGTTTCAACAGGCGGATTCTCATCAACGTTCAATGAATCATCCTGTGCATCAGGAGTACCACTCCCCATGGTTAGTTATACTCGCTATCTTAAAATTAAGACCGAGCAAAATTCAATTTTCCCATCTATCATACGAATTTGAAGAAAGACCACTGCCAAATATCTGAAAAACAAAACATAAAAAGGATAACTGAGAATATAACTCTTGAATTCACTGATAATAGAAGATTAGTACAAGATTTCAGCTTAAGATAGCAACTCTTTTGGGCAGAAGACATCTTCAAACCATTGCTTTTTGTAATATTTTCAAAATCAGAAAAATTATGCAGAATCCCAGAACGTGCTGTGAAATCACTGTTTCAAACAAAAGCCGAATTCGAGACCCTCATGCTACTAAGCTAATTCACTGACAGGACAAGGTTCTTAAAGATACCTAATAAGAAGCTAAAACAAAGAACCCTACACAAATTTACAATCAAAGGAAGCTTGAATTTTTAGATGTACCCATTTATTGAATCAGAGAAAAAGCTATGGAGCTTCGAACGAAACATTTGAGGATTAAGCACGCAATT
This sequence comes from Pugionium dolabratum, assembly GCA_018901945.1. Classification (NCBI taxonomy): domain Eukaryota; kingdom Viridiplantae; phylum Streptophyta; class Magnoliopsida; order Brassicales; family Brassicaceae; genus Pugionium; species Pugionium dolabratum. The sequence continues at coordinate 343,986 of JAEVFF010000250.1, read as the reverse complement.
AAAGTTAAAGGATTCAGAGTTGACCTAGAAGCTAAAATTCTCTGTACCAAAGCATTCAAAATCCATCACTACTGAATAAAAAATTGAAATCCTGATGATATTAAATTACAGAATAACTCAAAGAACAGTTTTTAGTAAGAAATATTTCATCTTGTTCAGTAAATTTCCTTGTACCTGAGTAAAAAGAAACGGATTGGATCGAAGAAAATTCTTCTCTGGGAAGAAAATTTAAGGAAAAACAGCAGAAATCTCCTCCACTAATTCTCAATTGTCACCAAAACTTCTGTAAAAAAAGAAGCATTATCCTTTGCCCAGGAGAATTATGAGTGGGAAATAAGAAAGCAGCAAAACCTTAAAAGCAAGAATTTTCTGGGCTTTTAGAGAGAGAGAGAGAGAGAGATGGGTGTTTCACTAAGGCACGTTAAGCCTGACTAGTACCAACTGAGAAGAAAGAAAAGAAACGCTTTTGTTCGTTTGGACGAAATGTTTCAAGTAGAAATTGATTTATCTTTCATCTTTTCATAAAAAGTTTCATACAAGTTAGAGTTGAATTTGATATATATATTATATCATAATTGTCTAAACTTCCAAGGTGAGAGATAGAATGATATCTCATCAATACTTTCTTCAAAACAAACACCACACAAATCATTAGGTCTCTCTTTTAGCAAAACTTGACATATCTACCTTGTATAATGATAAACAATAACAAAATTCTTCGTTCAACCTTCTGCATAATTAGAAAAACTTTCAATACAAAGCTTTAGAATCCTTAATCGTGACTACTTTTAGGACTCTTCCAACAACAAACATGTAGAGCTCATGTCCACTTCTCTAGGTCCACTTTTTGTGCATCGAGGCACCAATACTAATTGTTGGGCTCATTTGTATAATATTGTCTCATATAAGCCGAATGGTCAAACCCGTACAGATTTGTTTTTGGGATCCTTTCCAAGCGTTGTAATTTACTTATAAATTAGACAATCTTTTTCTAAATTTCTAACGTGAAACCTGAATTAATATCTCAACAATCCTTCACTCACTCTCAATTCTAGTTATTTTCAAAATTTTAGTTAAACTTTTTAGTTATTTATTAGTTATGTCATTTGGTTTTGTTTGTAAACCGATCAAATATAAATTGGTTCAATTATTAAAGCATATTAGGAAACATATATATCCAACTGTAAACCAATTAATAATGAGTAAAGTGGTTTTATGTATTTTATATATTTGTGTAGAAAGTTCTTAATTTCGATGTAACACTTTACATATTCTAATATATCTATTCGAAATGTGGACAGAACAGACACCAACATCTCGAACATATCACGACAATACGAGCCACTTATACGGGTCACTTACAATGTAAAAAATCGTTTTTCTGTCGGGCTAACATTGGACTCTGATAGTATATTACTGGAGAAAATCATCTCATTCAAGTTAAAATAAAATGTATATGAAGTTTGTTTTTATACGCAGCCTAAACCGAGAATGAAATTAATTGAACCGATTTATATTTGATCGGTTTACAAACAAAACCAAATAACATAACTAATGAATTTTGATTGAGTTTGTCTTATTTTAAATCTCATGTTCAACTAGTTTTGATATCTGCTAATTCAGATTAGAAAAGTTTATTCATTTTGGATTATTTTTCATTTGGTTTTGGTTCGAGAATTTCGGTCCAGCTTTACAAATTTTGGTTTCATGCTGAAATTTTGTCCAAAATACCCATTTTTATGTATTAAGTAATTTTGAGAATAATCATATATTATATTAAATTTAGAAAATAAGTAAAATGAAATTCAAAAACCCTTCTAATATTCACATAATAAGAATTAAATAAAACGATATAAAATTGATGGATAATATTCTAATTTGATTGAATGTTTCTGAAGGGACATCTTTACATTTTAATTGACTTATATGTAGTGTTTAGCTGATAAGTTTATAACTCAACTTTAAATAAAAACATCTCATACCAATTATCACATTATATTAGATAGAATTGTGACATAACTACAAAATTTTCAAATTTCTCTGTAACATAATTAAACCTTCTTTCACTATGGTTTTATTCACCCAATCCTGCCTGAACTCATTATTCATTATGCAAAAGTATATGAAGAATCTACCAATTGTTCCTCATCCTTCACCTTCAACAGACCAGTTTCATTAGTTTTCATTTAACCGACGCTCAATTTCGATCGGTTATAACTAAACCGGGTTTTCTTACATCATCGTCGTCGCCTTTATCATCATGATGGCTTGAAGATGCTTTGTTCACCAAATTCATCATTCTTTGCAAATCTCCCTCTTACTCGTGGTCGACTATCTGCCAATGTTTTCCTACACACATACTACAAAAAACAAAATACCTAAAACAAAATTAACCAACGGTTTAATCCGGTTTTGTATGTTGATAAAACGAACCTTGATTTTCTTGCTGAAATTCCTTTCGTTCCTCTTCTTCATGTACCTGTGAATCTTTTCTTTTTTTTCCTCGGCGGAGAGTTTCCCGACTTTGTTCAACGTTGAATCCTCTAAACCGTTTATCTCGACCGGTTCTAATGGTGGATGAGTCTGAGGTGCCACAAAGTGGCTCTGATCCTCCACGCCACCAAATACCTTATTTAAGAAAGCGAACCGGTTAGCATCCCATCAAAATATTGAACCGATCATACGGCTTCATAACCAGACTATAAACCTCTATTTCGGTTATTACAAAGCAAAAACCGGAGATCTGATAAACCCATCCACATTTTGCAGAAATTTAGCAAAATACATGTTTCATCATAACCAAACCAGAAATCTCAATTCCATACATGAGCTTTCTTTATGATAACCAAGCGCAAACCGGATATTAGTTGTAACCGAAACTTCATAATTGATTTCATTTTTTACCTGGAGATCTCCTGGATTAAAGATACGTTTGATGGAATCAGGACAAAACAAACCACCATTATCAGCTTGAAAATTCACCAGTTGATCATGTGGCTTGTTGATCTTCGCTCCCAGATAAATATTCCCGGGAAAAAAACTGGAACCACTGTCAGCAGATGATATACCGGTGCTCGTGTTCACCATGTATGCCGGTAAACCGGACGTACGGGAGAAAGAGCCAAGATTATAACTTGGGACAGAAGAAAGACCATTTTCTTCCGAAACCTCTAGTTGTAAAGGAGCTACGGAGGAAACTGCTGGTAGAGACAGAGAATTTCCAGAGTATAGAATGTTAGGAGGCTGATGAAAAACTTGGAATCTTGATGGGAAATCAAATTGGTCTTGGCTTGTTGATATAAAGAGATGATCGATGACTGGATATTCTAGTGAAGATGATGAGAAATCGATTGAAGCGGCTATGTCGTTTTCAAAATCTTCTTGTGAATCGAAAATTATGGACAGATCCGTGTTGTTGTTGTCGTCTTCATCGTCTTGAAGTTTGGTGTTCTTGTTGTTGTTACTGTTCTCAGTTGTTGTGGTTGTGTTAGTGTTGGAATTACTACTGTGATTCTCTTGGAAGATTCCAGGTTTCTCAAGAATATCTGATGCAGAAATGACTTCAGATGTTTGGTTGAAGGTTGCTTGAAACAGTTGTGGATCGCAGAAATCGAAGATTCGAGCACTGAGAGGGCTCGTGATATCATCCTGGTGACATAATTAACAAAAAACAAATCGTTAATTCTAAAGATTAGATCGAGTGAAGAAAATAAACGAACTGATCAAGAAAAGAAACTACGTTGAAGCCAAGCATCAAAAGAAGCGAGCAGGAGGTTGAATTTGCTTGAGTTACAAGAGACAAGAACTGGTCAAGTTCTTAACAAGTTACAAGATTGGTTGTTAAGACAAATTATTTATATAAAACTCAAGTAAAATTTGTTCTCTTGTGGCTTGAAAGAATCTATAAGATGTTTTTATTCTATATCGACATGGAAACACTCCACGATTTTGGTCTCTTGATCAAATCCACTGCTTTTTTATTGTTAGTAATATCAGTTTAGGACAACGGGAATGTTGGTAAAGAGAGATTAGATGCATCTGTTCTGTCATGTGAGATGTTAAGAAGAAGTGTTCCAACTCCATTAGCTGAAAAGAAAAGTAAAAAGAAGAGTGGAGATTCTATAAAAGGAAAGTTTTCTATTTCTGGTATTTCTTTTTTAGTCTTGACACAAAATCGAACATTAATTGCCTTGTATGAACCAACATCTAGATTTTTTTCACACAATGAAAAAGTAAAGGTCATTTCATAAAATATATAATAAATTTGAAAAAAATATTTGCAAATTATATAATATTTTTTATTAATAAGTATAAATTAAATATTTATATAATTTTAATTTTGATTTAAAATTATTTTTAATATGTATATGTAAATTAAGAAAAGAAAAATAATTATTTTTTACGAATTTAATAGTATTTTTGGGTTAGGTTAATAAAATATATTTATTCTCTAACCAAATTAATAACAATAACATATATTGTAATTATTTTAATAACTTAAACTCATTTATATATTTATTTGAAGCTAAATGTAGTGATAACATGTCAAAATGACATTTTCGTTATTAACACATCAGAATAAGTTTTTAAAAATATATATATATATATATTTTTCAAATAATATATTACGGATAAAAGCATGTAACAAATCTTCTTTATGATCGTGATCATATATACCAATTCTCATATTGATATCCATAGAATGTGTGTATCTCTCTATGATTACATTATGTACTAAATTAAATAACGTTACTTATATGATATAGAAATAAAAGAGAGATTTAGACTGTCATGGTAAAACATAACATGTGGTATTGGCTTAGTTAGAACCAACAAATCTTATGCGAATGAGATTTATAATGATAATGTAATGTTGTAAAATCATATTGGAACATAAATTGAAGTGTGTAGAGAATAACAAAGAAAGAAAATAAAGTGAAATGAATGAAGAAATTTATATAAAAGAGATAAAATGGAATATGAGGAGACGATAGTGACGTTACACCAAAAACTAACTAATTGAAATTTATTATGGGGTTGTATCATAAGAGACCACGTAACAAAAAAGTGAATGGGAGGATTAAATGATCTAATATTTGTACCATCAGGGTCGGGCATGAATCCAAGCAAAGCAAGTCCATGTTTGCGGTCCTCAATGTTAATATAAAATAATCAACCCTTATTTCAAAAGTATTCTTAGCACAAATGGTAAATAAAAGTAAACTGCTTCTATGTGTTCTTCAGTTCAAGTCCTTATAAAAAAAATTAAAAATTAAAACGGTCCATATTTTTTTTGCTTGCGGCCCTATTAAATTCAGAGTCGGCTTTGTGTACCATTAATAGTTGCACCATTGTTACGAATATTTCAAAAGTGTAAAGTTCAACTCCACCGTTTGTCATACGAAAGTGTTAAATATTCGTATGAAAATGTTAGGTTGGGGTTGGTCTGTTGTAAAATTTAACATTCTTATAAAAAAAAAATTATTGATTGCACCATTTTTACATATATCCCAAATGGAATTCGACTTTACCTTTTTTGTATAAAAGTATTAAATTTTCGTGCTATTGGAATGATTCGTTATAGTCGAATAACAAAAAAAACCAGAAAAAATATCGGAGTATTTGGTTATAAAATTAAACTCATGTTTTTTTTATCTTAACATTTATTTAAATAATAGATAACTCAAAAGTTTAATTCAATCGTTGAAACAAAATTCAAATAAAGACAAAAGAATAGTGTTTATGCATGATAATGTAATTGTAAAAAAAAAACAAATGGTAATGAGAGAAGAGAATTACGATTGAAAGCAGACCGTGAGACGAGATTTCATGTTTTGCGACATGGTCTGTGTTCTTTATCTCCGATGTAATTTCCATTATAGAAAGAAAGCTAATGGTTTGACAAATACTCGAGAGAAAACAAAACAAATAAAAGTTGAATTAAAAAAACAGAACAAATGTTTTGACATTCTAGTAAATTAATCGTATTTATATATTTATTTAAAATTTATTTTAGTAATGATATATCAGTTATTTTTTAAAAATATTTTTCAAAAAATACATTACAAATATATGATTCACTTAAACATTAAATAAAAATGGAACATTTGTTCTGTTTCATATCAAATACGTTGCCAAATGTTTTGGGAGAAAGAACATTTATAACTTCTTGCTATCAGAAATGTTATTTTAAAAAATCAGATAAAAATTGAAAAATGTTTAACTAATTTTTCCTTTTGCTTTTCGTACGTTTGAAAATGAATTCGTATTCAAAATGCTGTGATTGTGACATTTTTAAATTTATTTAGAAAATACGTTGCCTGCAAATGTTTTGGTCACAAAAGTGATCTATCTAATCTAGCATTGAGATTTAAAAGAAAATTTAGCATTTGAAAATCATTGTAATGATTCTTTCACCATATTATTATTTCAGTCTCAAGTTGTCTCTACAAATTAATTTTGTCGTATATGTGATGTTTATATGACGTTAAGAGCTTAAACTACTCTAACACGTGCATGTGAACGATTAAGACAATACTGATTAGGTATAATTTGGGATAATAAGAATTGTAGTTTACAGAGAAAATTGAAGGAGAATGAAAATAAAAATGCATTAGCTTAAGATCAAAGCTGATTTGATGAAATGATACTTTGAAGATATGACCATCTTCATCTACAAAGATATGCACACATATTATCCAAATATGAAAGTGACCACCACTTTCACAATATAACACCAATACCTTGAATAAGAGAAAACAATAACTCTATACAGTATTGGTTTTTCTTCTCACATACATATATATGTTGATGTAAATTTCATTAAGTTTCAAATCCAACATAATTTTGTTTAAATAATTCATAATTAACCATTGTTTATCTATATTTTTAATTAACATTTAATACTACAATAATGTGGATAATTGACAAAAATATCACTTTTTAAATTTTTGTTTCAAATGTAGTATCATTAGTTTAAATTTATAAAATTAGGATAAATTTAATATTAAAATACTTTAAAATTTTCTATTAAGAAAAATTAAATTTTAAATTGGAAAAAACCAAATATAATGTTTTAATTGTATTTGTTATTTATTTATTGTAAATATGTATTTTTTGAAATTTTGAGTTTAAAATATTAAAATTGGAACAAAATTTAAAATTTGCTATTTTAATATATTACTCAAACAATGTTATATTGAATTATTTTCAAACATTTGGTTTGATAAGATAACTAATTCTAATTATTTTTAATTTTAGATTATGATTTTTAAATGTATCACTTTATTGCAAGAATAATAATATAACATAATATATTGTAAATTATAATTGTATTAAAAGGTAGTTAAAATATAGGAAAAAAGCTAATGAAATATATATTATATATAAATTCATTGGGTGTAATATGCATCATACTAAAGTATAATTCAATGTGATTTTAAACTTAAAATATAATCATATTAAAAATTTAAAAATATATAGTTTTAATAAATATTAATATACAAAATATAAATAAATTGAAGAAAAAAAAAGAAGAGTAATACCCTAAAATAGCATAATTTTAAGTTTATCTTCCAGATTTAGCATAATAAAACTAAAATTCCCAAAATAGTATAAATTATTATGTTAAAATAATTATTTATCTTAAATAAAATATATATAAAATTAAAACATAGTGTTTGAATTCACTTTTTTCAATTTAAAGTTTTTTTTTTTTATTATGAATAAATTTTTAATTATTTTAGTATTAAATTTATGCTATTTTTAAAAATTTAAATGACTAGTGCTATATTTGAAACAAAAACTTAAAATTATCTTATTTTAGTCGAATTCTATAATCTACTAGAGGTATTGGATCGAATTCGTTGGAAAGTTCAAAAGAGCCCAAATATAACATAGTGATTTGGTACAGGCCCAATCTCATTGAAGCCCTAGTTTCCTCTAAGAGTGTGAAGCTTTCTTCTGTGTCTTCATCGATTTTCCGGCTCCCGTGATTTTGCTCGGTACCGCCGGACCGGGAAATTTAAAATTCTAGCTCCGGCTATCAGAAGCTATTGTACGTCTACCGTTCGCTCTAAGATGAACTGTGCAAGTAAAGCTTTTATTCGCTTCTCTCTCTCTTACTTCGCAATTAGCCGATTTAGGGTTATCTTTTCTTGTTGATGTTGGTGGTGGCATTGTGGTCTTTATTAAATATAGTTTCCGGTGAAGTTCCCGAGGATCCAGTCGTTTCGAAGAAGTCAGGTTTGCTCTTCGAGAGACGATTAATAGAAAGGCACATATCGGTGAGCTTGGAGCTTTTCCTTTCGAATATGACCCTCTTTATGTTCTGTTAATTACTAACCTTGCCTCATTTCAACGGATGATTTCTAGTCATTTGAGTGATCTTGGTTTGTTTACCTCGGATAGCTCTCGTAGCAGTGTGAAGATTTTGAGAAATTCGGTTATTTGCACTCTTTGGGACTAGGGGGATTCAAATGTTCAGTTTTTTTTTCTCTCTTAGATTTGTCAATGCACCTGGTCATATATCTTTTTGAATCAAGATTCTTATTAGCCAGATTCCTTAAAGTGCAGTCATTGATTCTGTAGCTCTAATTTCCTTTATAAAATCTTTGGGGTGTTATTCAATGATGAATTTTAATAGAATTTAAATCCAATCATAATATGTTGTTATTTACCTATTGACTCTAAATTATTTCTTAAAATATAGTGTTATGGGATCTTATATTTGTAAATTATGCTTAAGAGATTTAAAGTTTGATGTTATTCAATTAAGATTTTTAATACTTCATTAATATCCAATGTTATTCACAACTAAATGACTTGAAAATCTTTGTATATTATATTGAGTCATTTGAAAAGAATTCCTATGGATTTCCCTGTAGGATAATGGGAAGTGCCCTGTTACTGGCGAACCTCTTACCATTGATGACATTGTTCCCATAAAAACTGGGAAGGTAGTACACTTCTTTAATTATTTGGTGCGGTTGAAGAAATTTATTAAAGCTGTTTCAATTTCTCTGACCATGGTGCAGATCATAAAGCCAAAACCATTGCATACAGCTAGCATCCCTGGATTGCTTGGAACGTTCCAGAATGTAAGGTTTTAAATATGTTCCATTGTTTTCCTACCTTTTTGCTTGGCTTTGTGCTTTTTTCTTTGTTGGAGTTTCACTATGAAATTTTGCCCTGTTTCTGTATTTGTTCGTATACACTTTGGTTGATCGACTTGGAATACATTATTCAAGGGTGATTATTAAAATTATTCGAGATTCAGTCACTGAACATATTGGCATCTATGCTTTAGCACAGTTACTATTCTGATCATCTGCCCGTTTCTGACTGCCAATCAAGAGATATTGTTCATTAGTTAGGTTGAATTAGACAAAGTAACTACGTGAAAAACTATCTGGTTTGCATTTCTAGGAATGGGATGGTTTAATGCTATCAAACTTTGCACTGGAGCAACAACTACATACTGCCAGGCAAGAGCTAAGTCATGCCTTGTATCAGGTAATTTCGATTTTGTGTTTGTGCCACCACTTGATGAGATGGCATATTAGTGAACAGCTATCATGTACCCTAGTTTTGCTTTCCTTGACATTTTATCTTCTTTCAAGTCTGTTTGGTCTATTTTTCCGACAATTTCCCTTCTTTTTGCAGCATGATTCTGCTTGTCGTGTGATTGCTAGACTTAAAAAAGAAAGAGATGAAGCACGCCAGTTGCTTGCAGAGGTTGAAAGACATATACCTGCTGCCCCAGAAGCCGTGAAAGCTAATGCTGCTCTGAGTAATGGTAAACGAGGTATGATTGTACTCACTTTACAGATGTAGGCTGATTAGTTTTTCCTTTTATAACATGTTACACACTCTTTTGCTGTATAATAGGTGCTGGTGATGAAGAACCGGGCCCTGATGCGAAGAGATTGTGTCCAGGAATTTCAGCTGAAATTATAACGGAACTGACAGATTGTAATGCTGCTCTTTCCCAGAAGCGCAAAAAGCGACAGGTAGTGCATATAGTTTCCCATCCTTGTTTGGTATTGCATTTGGAACTTAGAAGTCAAGAGCTGCTATTTTATGATCTTTTTCTTGTTCGTAACAGTCAAATGTATTAGTGGAGTGGCTGGAGTCTTATAACTTACATGCTCAATATATAGATCTTAGGAATGCAGTTGAAACTTAAAAGCAAAATGTTGCTGCTTCCTGGCATGGTTTTTCCGCCTGGTCCATTCAATTTACAACTGTACTTTGGAGCTTTTGGTCTTGTGTTGGTTCCTGCTGTATTGATATTTTTCATTATTTTTTCTGTAGATTCCTCAAACATTGGCTTCTACAGATGATTTGGAGAGATTCACTCAGCTCTCAAGCCACCCGCTTCACAAGACCAACAGACCAGGAATTTGTTCAATGGACATCCTACATTCTAAGGTTTCTCATCTCAATTTTACCTTATTCAATCACTTTCTTCCTATTTTCCTCTATTTCTGGAAGTGACTGCACAGCATGAGATAGCTGACAGTTAAACTTGTACTTATAAACTATTTGAATACAGCCTTGAGTCCTTGGTTGACCGATAAGCATTTTACTGTTCTGTCATTTTGGCATAGATTTTTTATTTACCTTATCTGCTTTGTTATAGTTTGCACTATGACCAGTGATCCTTTGCATTTCGCTTGATGTCCACTACACATTTCTTTGGATGTTCCACTACGATAGTTATATTGTGCAAAAGTTTACATCTTCAGTATTATATTTCTTCTTAATTCGGTAATCAGGATGTCATTGCTACTGGAGGAGTTGATACAACTGCTGTTCTTTTCGATCGCTCTTCAGGACAAATCTTGTCAACACTGACTGGTCACTCAAAGAAGGTATCTAGCTTTGTGCTTTAGATTTCTGTGTTACTTTTGTATGTAGCTCCATGCTTGATATGTGTTGACCCTTTTATAGGTTACAAGTGTAAAATTTGTAGGTGACGCCGATCTTGTTTTGACTGCTTCAGCTGACAAGGTAACTCGAAATATGTTTACAGACTTGTCACTTTCATATCCATAGTTTCAAAAAAATCTGAACAGTGCTTGGTCATTTTCCGTAGGAATTTTGTCACTCGCCTTGTGAAGTAGTAACAGGCTGATGCATTTGTTGATTTTAACTTTGAAAGATGACTAGTGGCCATGAAATCTAATTCTGTAGACATCTAATTCTGTAGACGTCATGATGCTATCAAAACTCTCCTCGATTTGTTTGATACTCTTCAATTTCCCAGAGGATATAGATCACCATTTTTTATCGATAACTTTTTATTACTAAATTAGTTACTTACCTGCAGACAGTCCGTATATGGCGGGATTCTGGGGAAGGGAGCTACGCTTGTGGGCACACGTTGAATGATCACTCTGCAGAGGTAAGGATGAATTTGAAAAACTCTTGTAGTCGGTACATTTTTTCTTTATCATTCATATACTTTTTGTTTAACATAAAGGCAATGTTTTTTTCAGGTGCGAGCTGTAACTGTGCATGCCACAAATAAATACTTTGTGTCAGCATCCCTTGATAGTACATGGTGCTTCTACGATCTGTCCTCCGGCTTATGCCTTGCACAGGTGCCTAAACCCTTACATTAAAGAGCCAACAAATACCTGTCCTCCTTTCTAGCTTTGCCCATATGTCATATTACAGAAACGGTAATATATACTCACGAGAAGCAAATGTTTGGATTATACTTCCTTCACGGGCATTGTCATATCAGCTTCTTCCTTAGGTCTGTATGGTGAGACTACAAGCTCCTTCCCTAATATGAGCCAGAATCATATTTCTTTTTTTTTTTCAGGTATCAGATGATTCGGAGAAGGTGGATTACACAGCTGCTGCTTTTCATCCCGATGGTCTCATTCTCGGAACCGGTACTTCTCAATCTGTTGTCAAGATTTGGGATGTTAAAAGTCAGGTTAAAACTCTGGCCTTCCAGACTATATTGCCTATTAAAATCACTAAAAGCAAAATCATTTTATTTTCATTTTTGTGTTGGATAATAGGCAAATGTGGCGAAGTTTGATGGGCACACTGGGGAAGTTTCGGCTATATCTTTCTCTGAAAATGGTTATTTCCTAGCGGTGAGTACTTTGAACAAATCACGAGTAGGGAAAATACAACTACAGTTTACAATGTTGTTTTTTGAACTGGAAATGGACAGACTGCTGCAGAGGATGGTGTTAGGTTGTGGGACCTGCGCAAGTTAAGGAACTTCAAAACATTTTTATCTGCAGATGCAAATTCGGGTATGCAGCTACCGTGTCCGCTTTGTAGTCGTGTTGTTGATAGAGAAATCTCCATGTATATGATAGCTTGAATGAAATTTCTTTTTGTGCAGTGGAATTCGATCCTAGCGGATCATATCTTGCTGTTGCTGCATCAGATATCAGGTGAGTACACATTTGGGATTTAATTGATCAAAGAAACCAAGCTCACTAAAGAAAATATTCAAATTAAAAAGAGACCAAGCTTCAACAAAATATATTTATGTCTTGACTGCAGAGTATACCAGACTGCGAGTGTGAAAGCTGAATGGAACCTTATTAAAACACTTCCAGATCTCTCCGGCACTGGTAAAATCTCTTTCCCTAAGTCTTTCAATGATCACATAGTGATTATGTCCCTAATTCCAAAAACCTTAAACTTGCAGGTAAAGCGACTTGTGTGAAGTTTGGTCCAGATGCACAGTACATTGCAGTTGGTTCGATGGACCGTAACCTACGGATATTTGGGCTTCCTGGTAACGAAAAAGCCACAGCCAATGAAGACTCTGCACAAGACTAGTGAAGAATTTGTAGAATACTCAGACTAGCAAATTCCAAATGTTCATCTCAGGTTATATATCTCCATAGAATATCACACAGATTCTGTTGTATCTTACAGTTATTTTCAGCTATGGGGAGATTTCTCCTCTGCAGATCGTGATTGAGCATGAGAGTTTTTTTCGTGATGGTGCTTCTTGGGATTTGAAATGATCACATTCTTGCACACACTTGAAAGTTTTCTTTATCCATAATAGGTTCTTGTAATCTCTTTCTTTGTACCTTCAAAATCTGTATTTTTGTTTCCTATGATAGATGCTAAATTAAAATTGAGATATTATTTTAATGTAGAACCTAAACTGTTACGGTTCCATCCGATTTGGTATTACTTGCTCTGTTCCAGATGAAGTTGGATTATTGCTTATTTGCTGCTATTTATCGATTTTCCAACAATGGTATCGTCTGGTCTATGATAATGAAGAATATTAACAGTCAAATTAGTAAAGATGCATTATTTAATATCTTTGTTTATAGATACTTAAGATCTTAGTTTAAAATGCAAAAGAATACCCTTGTGTGATTCTGATTCAAGTAAACTATTCGATTACATTTCAAACTAACATTGTAATATGTGCTAAACAGGTGTTTGGAAATAATTTAGCATTCTTAGTGAAACTTAATAATTCAGATATACTGACAGCCACCAAACTCATTGTGAAGAGTGTTTAGTAGGGAGTGGTGTCTGAAGAAGACTGTTAGATTGTTTATATAGAAAATAATACAATTTTGCGCTCCTTCGCTAATCGCTACATTGACTCGATATTTACAAGCGTGAAGTCATCTTCACGAATATTTTCCAAACGATTCCAAATGATATTGACTCTCAATCTGTTACGGTACATTTTTATTAATGATATTAATTCAAATATACACGAAACACTAGATAGATTTGAATTCAGAAATTCTGTTCTATTAAAGACTATTAGTTAGATTAGTTTCTCGAATTTTTAGTTTACATCAATCTAGTTTTATGAATCCAATCTCCAAATGCTACTTAAAATTATCATACCCTTGTTGTAGTTTTTCTATTTTAAAATTCACGACATTAACTTATTTATAATATTTTAAAAATATGTAAAAGATTTACACGAAATATAAATAATTATTTGGTGTAATTTATTTTCTTGAGTTTCCTTTTTAGACAGGCCCATATCCCATTTGGGTTTCGACTTTATAGTTAAAGCAATTTTGGTGCCTTTTGACCTATAAAGTAACTACACATAAAGCTTAAAAGTGATTTTTTGGCAGCTGAGAAGTGAATAAAATTGCAAGAAACAACAATATACATAGAATCAAATATTTGATAATGACTAACTGTTGCAACAAATTCAGAGAATACTTTCAAGTTTGAAAGAGGTTCAGGTTTCCTCACTCAATAGTTCTAAATATCTTTTTTCCTTTCGCTTTTGCTAATATTCAGTTTTAAAATACTATATAACATTATGAAACTTTTACATTTTGTTCGTTTACAACAAACATTTGCTAATATTTAGATTAGTGTGAAATGATTAAATAAGTTTTAACCAAATTTATGTGATTAAAAAATATTTATGTACATATTATTAGCGGCTCGGACCCGCCCCGCCATACCCATTTTTTGGTGGGTTCAAAAAAAAATTTTCATAATTTTTTTTCATCCATGAAATTTGCGAATTATTTTTTTGAATTCCGTATACGTTCTGCATTAATATGACGGGTTTTTCGGGCGCTTCGCAATCCGTTTCATTTAATTAAAAAATTTAAAAATATTTAAAAGATCGAATTGATTTGTTAGTTTTATAGTTTTAATTAATTAGTTTAAATAAAATTAATTTAAAATTAAATTAGTTTAGATTTAAATTAGTTTAGATTTTAATTAATTGATTTTAATTCAAAATTTATGGATTTCTATTAATCCCCAAAATAACAAAACACAACTCGCGCCAACCTACTGTACGAAACTTTGACATACATCCATCCCACATATAGATTTTTTGTGTTTTATTTGACATGCACCCGCCCTACAACGGGTCCAAGTGAGTAAAGATTCATGATGCCGGACCTACCTATCATTAAAAAAATATTTCTTTACCGTTTATCTATATATAATTCCATCCACATGTATTATATACTTTTAGGTTCTACACGTGTACAATATTTATTTTACAGTTGATAAAATATAACTTAATTCTTAGTATCAAAAAATTTGGCTAAAGCTGTGTTTTCCAGAAAAAGAAAATGTGAATGTAAAATCAAAGTTTTCCAGAAATATTATACAAACTGATTTTAATATAGTTAGAAGATTTGTTTTTGGTTTTTATTTCTAGACAAAGAGAATATAGAAACAATAAAGCAAACGGGAGCACGACAAGTTTGATAATGTCGGGAACAAAAGTTAAAAATATATAATAATTATATAGAAACATAATAACATTAATAAAGTAGAAAGGACATTAACAAGAAGAATGTCATTGTTGTTGCTATGGCCACTACCAGACATATGGGTCCCATTTTTCATCATTGTCATCTCTCTTCTCCCTCAATTCTCAACTCTCTCCAGATTTCAAGATTCCTTAAAATCCTCTCTCTGTCTCTATCTGTTTGTTGTTTTTCATTTCTCCTCTTTCTTTGTCTCCTTTTCGATTTTCACTCACAGTGTTATCTCTGCCTTCTTCTAAGTCTCTTTTTGGTTAATTTTCGATATCTTGGGCTCTTCTTAGTGGTGCTTTTGTTGTTGTTGTTGCTCTCTGATGATTACCGAACCTGAGATGGGGAAAGGTGGGAGCGAACTGGAACTCGGCTTAGGGCTTAGCCTCGGGGGTGGAACAGCGTTGAAGATTGGAAAATCAGGTGGCGGTGGCGGCGCCTGGGGAGAGCGTGGGAGGCTGTTGACTGCAAAGGATTTTCCTTCTGTTGGCTCTAAACGAGCTGCTGACTCTGCTTCTCACGCAGGTGCATCTCCTCCTCGGTCAAGGTTTGTATTTTAGTTATACAAACGCAGCTTAAGCCTTTTCAAACTTCCAGTTTCAGGGAAGATCACACTTACAAACTTAAGAAAGATTTTTCAAATGTTCATTCTCTTTCTCTATGCGTGTGATGTGATATCATAATTCTCAGAACTGATTTTGTTTAGAAGTTTTAAAGATTCTTAGAGTTTGGTTGTTGCTAAAGCTAGCTCAGGCATTCAGACACAACTCTAGTGTTTTATGTTTGGTAAGAAGGATTATGTTCCTCTTATGTAAAAAATGTTCAAACTTTCTTTTTAATTTGGTTGCAAGTGCACTAGAAATTAAACATTAAAAATTTGATATTCACTGTTTATTCTTTTGCATATGTGAAATTGTCAAGGACTTAGATTCTTAGTGTTTGGCATTTGCTAAAGCTAAGCTCAGTTATTCAGATAAAACTAGTATGTATTTTATCTGCCTTACGTAGGAATTATGAATCTTGTGTTGATTGTTTTGGAAATAGCTCTGGATTCATTTTGGATATTCACAACTCTCGAGTGATGTTGGCTTTGTTTGTAGCAGTCAAGTTGTGGGATGGCCTCCTGTTGGGACACACAGGATGAACAGTTTGGTTAATAATCAAGCTACAAAGTCGGCGAGGGAGAAAGAAGACGAAGAAGAAGCTGGGAAGAAGAAAGTGAAAGATGAGCCTAAAGATGCCACAAAGAAAGCTAATGGAAAAGTGCAAGTTGGGTTTATTAAGGTGAACATGGATGGAGTTGCTATAGGAAGGAAAGTGGATTTGAATGTTCATTCTTCTTATGAGAATTTGGCGCAGACACTAGAAGATATGTTCTTTGGCACTAATCTGAGTACTATCGGGTTAAAGGGTCAGTGCACTAAACCATTGAGGCTTTTAGATGAATCCTCAGAATTTGTACTTACTTATGAAGATAAGGAAGGAGATTGGATGCTTGTTGGTGATGTACCATGGAGGTAATATATCTTAAAACCATGAATTTTTCATCTCTTAAAGTCTGATGAATATTTTCAGTTTGATCTAAATATGGTTCTATATCTATCTTAGAATGTTCATCACCTCGCTGAAAAGGCTTCGGGTGATGAAAACCTCTGAAGCAAATGGACTCGGTATGCAGACAATCTCCTCTTGATTAGTTCTCTTGTTTTAGATTTTCCTTAAAACATCAAAGGAAATATCCTGATTCCAAACATTTTATAACTATATACAGCTGCAAGACATCAAGAACGGAACGAGAGACAAAGAAACCAACCTGTTTAGCTCCATTTTCGATGTTACACTGTTACATAAGGAAGAAACAGGAACTAGATATGATTGATCTTATCCGGTTTGTGTTTTCTCTTGCTTCTTTTGTTCTTCTTGTTTCTTTAGCATTTTGTTTTCTTTCATTTTTCAGTTTGCGATTTCATCATATACAATGGAAGATATATGCTCTTTATTTGTTTTACTACACTGTAAATATTTTGAAGCTTATTCAATATTGTTTTAAAGGTTTTGTTTATGAGTTCGTTCTGATTGATCCAAGTTTCTATATCTACTTGAAATGGGTTTTGAGAAACATAAGAAAGAAAAATCAAATATATGACGAGAAATCATATTGTATGTACAATTCAAAACACTCCTGAACAGTTACAGTTCTTAAAATGAAGTACAGATTCCTGAACAGCTAAAATTGTTATAATGAACTAAAGATTGCTGAACAGTTAACCTGTTATAATGAACTAAAGATTGCTGAACAGTTAACCTGTTATAATGAACTAAAGATTCCTATCTTTAGATAGTTTCTTTCCTTGTTTTGGCATTGGAATCTTGGCGTTGTTGATCTCTGATGCTCTGGCTCCAATGGTGAAGAAGTGCTGATGCTGAATTGCAGATTTTGCGGTCTTTGTGCTTTGTGAGACGCTCAAGCCTCTCCATGATCCGCCTTGTTTCAGTAGCTGTGGAGCTAATTGGGAAGCTAATGAGTAAAGAGAGAGTGTCTAGGCAGAGTGATGTCTCAGCTTTACTGAAGAGAAGTCCCTTTGCATTGGCCACATCAGCAGATTTCTTGGCTATTTCGAAGAGTTCCAGCATCTCCGTACAGTTCTTCTTCTTCAAGGCTGGACAATGTTTGGGGTTTCCAGAATCTTTCAGAGATTGCTGCTTTTTCATCTGGAGAGACCTTGATGTCGTTGAGACAGATTTGTAAACTTGACCAGGCTTCTTCAGAATTCTCACTTCACGATCCACAGATTTAGGGTTTTCAGAAAGTTTCATTGGTAGAGCGTATTGCTTCTTCGCTTGAATAAATTTCTCTACGAAAGACTTGCACTCACCGGTTTCACGATTCAAAGATATCTGATCTTGTTTCTTCTGAACAGCATCAATCTTCGTTGTCTGTAGACAAGACCTGGTTTGACTAGACTTGCAAGTATTGTCCCGCTCGCTCTTCAAGGATAAGGATTTAGTTTTTGGTACAAAAGACTTGCAATCATCGACTTTCTTAACCTGTCCGGTTTCATGAGCCTGAGATCTCGCGTCTCCGTTCTTCTTCAACCCCAAAACCTCTGTAGTTTTCTTCGTCTCGACCGCAATATCATTATATTTGGTAACGAATGCAGGTTTCTTCAGATTCGGGGGAATGGTTTTGTCGCAAGTAGAAGAAGGAGGATGACCTCTTCCGTTGAAGTAAAGCGTCTTCATCCACGAGTTTAACAAGACGTTAACTCCCATAAGAATCTTAGGATTTTCAGAATCGCGTAGACTTTGTAAAACAAATATCGCTCGAGAGTGGTTCATAAGATCTTCGACAGAGAGATTCAAACTGTTCAAGCGACGGAGAACATCGAAACACCTCTCAACGCCATCAATGCTGTTTGAATTAGCAGCCTTCACTGCAACAGAAACCAAACGGGGAACATCAGAAACACATCTCTCGGTTGCAATTGGATTCGTCATCTTCTTCTTCAGGTGTTTGTTGATTTGCGTAGAGAATTCAACTAGCTAGGGTTTCTTTCACTCTCAAATTTAGAAAAAATTGAAGAAGAGAGAAAGTGAAGAGCTCAGATTGAATCCAACAAGATCATATATAGAACGTAGAAATTCAAAAAAAAGGAAATTTCTTCGCCGTGTTTTCTAAGGGTAAATTTGTCAGATCATATATTTCAACGTCTAACAAAACTAGGAGAGTAATAGAATAAATTCTTGTTTTTGTTGTGAATAATTATCTACTAGAATATTATAATACTATAATATTGTAAATAATAGTGGAGTGTTGTAACCGACTTATGAAGTCGGTTGAGAGTAGTATAAATAGACTTACATTGGTAGAGAGTAAGGTAAGAAAAACAAAAAAGGAATCTTGGCTTCATAAAATTTTTCCTTACGTTCTCTTCTTCACCTCTTTCACATTTCTTAACAACCTCTTTAACATTTCTTAACACGTTATCAGCACGAGTGTTTCTACCATCTACCTGAGATACTAAAATAAGGTAAAATTCTGTTTTATTAATACATGTGTATATTATATGGTAGGCTTTGCCTCCTAAATTATATGGTAGGCACTGCCTCCTAAATATTATATGGTAGGCTCTGCCTTCTAAATATTATATGATAGGCTCTGCCTTCTAAATATTATATGGTAGGCTCTGCCTTCTAAATATTATATGGTAGGCTCTGCCTTCTAAATATTATATGGTAGGCTCTGCCTTCTGAATATTATATGGTAGGCTTTGCCTTCTAAATATTATATGGTAGGCTCTGCCTTCTGAATATTATATGGTAGGCTCTGCCTTCTGAATATTATATGGTAGGCTCTGCCTTCTGAATATTATAATGGTAGGCGCTGCCTCCTGATTTATATTTAGAAATTATATTTAATTTATGTGTTATTATATTCACTAATGTTTTATATTTTTATCATAAATTAATTTATGTCATCATTATGTTTAAATTCTTAAAACTAATTATACATATTTATTAAATATATATATAATAATAATAAATTAAAATCTATACCCAAAATTTTATCATGATTATTTATTAAAAAAAAAATAATTATAAAATAATTTTTATAAAACTGATGTTTAACACATTGTTTTATTATGTGTATAGCTATAATGTCAAATTTGGCAAAACTCGAGATAGCTGCCCTTGATATATCTGGAAAAAATTACATGACATGGGCAGTAGCTGCAAAAATGCATTTAAAGGCAAAAGACCTTCTTGGCACCATCGATAGGTCGGAAACAACATCCGATGAGAAAAAAGCAAAAGCCATGATATTTT
Source organism: Pugionium dolabratum (assembly GCA_018901945.1). Classification (NCBI taxonomy): domain Eukaryota; kingdom Viridiplantae; phylum Streptophyta; class Magnoliopsida; order Brassicales; family Brassicaceae; genus Pugionium; species Pugionium dolabratum. The sequence continues at coordinate 323,896 of JAEVFF010000250.1, read as the reverse complement.
TATGCCACCATATCCATGATGGTTTAAAAGATGAATATATCACAAAAGAAGATCCTGCAGATCTTTGGCAATCACTCAAAGATAGGTTTGATCACCAGAAATATGTGATCTTACCAAAAACCAAACATGAATGGTTAAACCTTCGGTTTCAAGATTATAAAAGTGTAAGTGAATATAATTCCGCGTTGTTCGGAATCACTTCTAAGATGATATTATGTGGAGAAAAAGTAAGTGATTATGATATGATTGAAAAAACTCTCCAAACATTTCATCCTGGAAATGTAATCCTGCAACAACAATATCGAGCAAAGGGATATACTCGTTATTCGGAGTTAATGCAAGTTCTCCTTGTTGCTGAACAAAATAATGAACTTGTGATGATGAACCATCAATCTCGTCCCACTGGATCAGCTCCATTCCCAGAAGTGAATGTTGCATCATCCAGTTACAATAATTGGCAAGGACATGGACGTGGTCGAGGCCATGGTCGTGGTCGTGGACGTGGACGAGGAGGTGGACGTGGACGAGGAGGTGGACGTGGACGTGGAAAAGGAAGATTTTTTCGTCCCAATGAATTCAAATTCGGGAGAAAGAATAAAGTCCACGAAAATGAAGTTGGTCGCGTACCTTCTGTACGCCAAAATATACAATACGAAAATGTTTGTTACAGATGTGGCATGAAAGGACATTGGTCTCGTACCTGTCGTACACCAAAACATTTGGCTAATCTGTATCAAGAGTCACAGAAACAAAAAGGAAAAGAAAGTGAAACCAACTTTATCTCGGATGAACCCGGACCTTCTTTCGATGGAAATGCATATCTCGATGTTGCTGATTTTCTTGTTGATTCCGAGAACACCAAAGAACAAGATAATTAAGTTAAATGTTATATATATCAAGTTGTATTTAGTTTCCTTACGAACAAAAAAAAAAAAAAACAAAAAACAAAACAAAAATTAATGTTTTTTTTGAAAAATATATGTAAGTTTGAACTTTAATTACTTTATGTAAAATAGTTTTGTTATAATATAAGTTGATTTTGAAATATGTGTGTTTAACATTTATTAATACATCTTTATCAATATTTTAATCCAGAAAATGTATCTTTTTGAGAATGAGAATGGAGATATATGCCTAGCAGACAGTGCTACAACACATACAATACTTAAAGACAAAAAGTTTTTCTCTTATCTGAAAATGAAAGATTCCGCCGGAAGCGTGAATACAATATCGGGTAATGCAAATATTATCATAGGCTCTGGAAGAGCTAGTTTTTCAATGCCAAGGGGAACAAAATTTGAAATAAATGATGCTTTATATTCCCCCGAGTCTCATAGAAACTTATTAAGTTTCAAAGACATCCGTACAAATGGATATCACATAGAGACAATGAGCAAAAATAACATTGAATATCTTTGCATTACATGGAAGCAGAAACAAATATTGGAAGAATTACCAATGATGTCCTCTGGATTATATTACACAAAAATATATATAATTGAATCATATATTACGGTAAACCAGAAGTTTACGAGTACATTCAAAGTCTGGCATGAAAGACTAGGACATCCTGGATCAGTTATGATGAGAAAAATTGTTCAAAATTCTAATGGCCACCCATTGAAAAACCAGAAGATTTTTCAATCACGCGAGTTTTCGTGTAAAGCATGTTCTCAAGGAAAACTTATTACTCGGCCATCACCAGCCAAAATTAGTAATGAATCTCCAGTATTTTTAGAAAGAATACATGGTGATATATGTGGGCCTATTCACCCATCATGTGGGCCATTTCGTTACTTTATGGTTTTAATTGACGCATCTAGCAGATGGTCACATGTGTGTTTGTTAACCACACGAAATATGGCTTTTGCAAGATTCATTGCCCAAATAATCAGGTTAAGAGCGCAATTCCCTGATTATACTATAAAGAAAGTAAGACTTGACAACGCTGGTGAATTCACGTCACAAGCCTTTAATGATTATTGTATGGCTCTCGGAATCGATGTTGAACATCCGGTTCCGCATGTTCATACACAAAATGGTATGGCTGAGTCTCTGATAAAACGGTTACAACTTATTGCGAGACCGTTAATATTGAGAACAAATCTCCCAATTTCAGTATGGGGTCATGCTATATTGCATGCGGCAGCATTGGTCCAAATAAGACCAAGTGCATATCATGAATATTCCCCATTACAATTAACATCTGGCCAGAAGCCTGATGTATCTCATCTCCGAGTTTTTGGGTGTGCAGTTTATGTTCCTATAGCCCCACCACAAAGAACAAAGATGGGGCCACAGAGAAGATTAGGAATATATATTGGATTTACATCATCAAGTATTATTCGGTATCTTGAACCACGAACTGGTGATATGTTTACGGCACGATTTGCCGATTGTCATTTTGATGAAGAAGAATTTCCTACGTTAGGGGGAGGAATTAAACAACTGCAAGAAGATATTAAATGGTGTACGCCATCTTTGTTGTATCTTGATCCTCCCACAAAACAACGTGAAATGGAAGTTCAGAAAATCATACATTTGCAAAATATTGCAAACCAGTTGCCAGATGCATTCACAGATACAAAACGAGTGACAAAATCATATATACCCGCTGTGAATGTCCCATCAAGAATTAATGTTCCTGTAGAACATATTGATGGCGATAAAATAAATGAACCCAAAGTTCAGTTAAAGAGGGGGAGACCGATGGGCTCAAAAGATAAAAATCCCCGTAAGAAAAAGTATTTGGGAGAACAAAATCAAAAGGTTCTGGAAGAACCTTACAAAAGGCATCTCGAAAATACTTGTGAAAAGATTATAGAGGAACCAACTCAAACGGAATGTCCGGAAGACATATGCAAACAGATTTTTGAAAACCGTGATGTGGAACTCCGTCCAGAAGACGAACGCAATATAGAAACATATGAGATTTCAATTAACTATACCCAAAATAGAAAATTATGGGTTAGAAATGAAATAGAGGATACTAATGGAATATTCTCCTTTTCTGTGTCCAAAGAAATTGAAAATGAAAATGATGACGTAGAACCAATGTCTGTAACAGAATGTCAAAGAAGACCTGATTGGGAAAAATGGCAAATAGCCATGAGAAATGAATTATTCTCTCTACAAAAAAGAAATGTATTTGGACCCATTGTCATTACACCTGAAGATATAGTGCCAGTTGGGTGCAAGTGGGTTTTTGTAAGAAAAAGAAATGAGAAAAATGAGGTCATTAGATATAAAGCCCGTCTTGTTGCACAAGGGTTTTCTCAAAGACCGGGAATAGATTATGAAGAAACATATTCTCCAGTCATGGATGCAATTACATTTAGATATTTAATGAGTTTATCATCATCCAAAAGTTTAGAAATGTATCTTATGGATGTCGTGACTGCATACCTATATGGAACCCTTGATAGTGATATATACATGAAAGTCCCAGAAGGATTCAAGATCCCAGAAGGATCAAAAATCTCTAAAGGACCCAAAGAACTATATTCGGTCAAATTACAGCGATCATTATATGGGTTAAAACAATCTGGACGCATGTGGTATAATCGATTAAGTGAATATCTGTTGAAAAAGGGATATATTAACAATGCGATATGCCCTTGCGTTTTTATAAATAAGTCCCCATCAGGCTTTGTGATCATTGCTGTTTATGTAGATGATCTGAATATAATTGGAACTCAAAAGGAAATTGATAATGCAAGAACTCATATGAAAGAAGAGTTTGAAATGAAAGATCTTGGAAAAACAAAATTTTGTCTAGGACTCCAAATTGAACATTTCCAAGATGGAATATTTGTGCATCAATCAAATTATACGAAAAGGATATTGAAACGATTTAATATGGATAAAGCGAATCCTTTGAGTACTCCAATGGTTAATCGATCGCTTAATATAAACAAGGATCCATTTCGACCTTGTGAAGATAATGAAAACATATTAGGTCCTGAAGTACCTTATATGAGTGCTATCGGTGGACTTATGTATCTCGCAAATTGCACTCGACCAGATATAGCATTTGCTATAAATTTACTTGCGAGATATAGTTCATCACCTACACGAAGACATTGGAGTGGAATAAAACATATTTTCCGTTATCTCCAAGGTACGATTGATTTGGGGTTATTTTATTCTAGAAACCCCGAATTTGGTTTAGTTGGTTTTGCAGATGCTGGATATTTATCGGATCCACACAAAGCTCGGTCTCAAACCGGTTATGTTTTCACAATTGGTGGAACTGCGATCTCGTGGCGATCTCAAAAACAAACTTTGGTTGCCACTTCTTCAAACTATGCTGAAATCATTGCCCTTCATGAAGCTTGTAGAGAATGTGTATGGCTCAGATCTATGACTCAACATAGAGAAGGAGCAAGTGGATTAATCAACAAGAAAGAGCCAACAAAATTATTCGAAGATAATGCTGCATGCGTCACCCAAATCAAAGAAGGTTATATTAAGAGTGACCGGACAAAACATATTCCTCCGAGATTTTTCTCCTATATCCGAGAACTTGAGAAAAATCAAGAAGTTGACATCGAGTACATTCGTTCAAGTGATAATGTAGCAGATTTGTTTACAAAGGCGCTTCCTACAACAATGTTCAGAAAACATGTTCAAAATATTGGAATGCGTCATCTTCGAGATTTATGAAGAGAAACACAACTATCTTTTCGAAGAGGATAATACGTATCTGTACTCTTTTTCCCTTATCATGATTTTTATCCCGTTGGGTTTTTTTCATGATAAGGTTTTTAACGAGACAATACGTAATATTTTATAGTAATAGATAATTAAGGGGGAGTGTTGTGAATAATTATCTACTAGAATATTATAATACTATAATATTGTAAATAATAGTGGAGTGTTGTAACCGACTTATGAAGTCGGTTGAGAGTAGTATAAATAGACTTACATTGGTAGAGAGTAAGGTAAGAAAAACAAAAAAGGAATCTTGGCTTCATAAAATTTTTCCTTACGTTCTCTTCTTCACCTCTTTAACATTTCTTAACAACCTCTTTAACATTTCTTAACACAAAACAATTAAATTTTTTTAAAACATTTCTTTATTTTAAAAATGTTTTTTTCTACGTTGCGATCGTCCATAACTTAAAACCAACTCTGTCTGTGAAATTCTAGAAATTGAAAGATTGCAGCAGATAGTAAGTTTTGAGAGTTTAGTTAAAAAAAACTCAATGATGCATAATATTAAACGGTAACCACTAGTATAAACACAACACCAATATTAATATTTAATACAAACCACTAAATTATATTATATATATATATATATATATATTTGGTTTTTTAGTAGACGTCTAAGTTAAATATTTTGATTAATAAATTTTAACGTTCATATTAGAGTCAAATAAATATATGTTTTCTTAGTACAGATTTTACTTAGTCTGATGAGTAATATGATCCAAACTAGTATATTATATCATTATCAAATATAAAAGTAGGTATTTGTGATTTTATATTAGCTAAATATGAAAAGTTCGAATTCAAGAACTCTAATACCATTTCGAGATCACAAGTTCCCAAACAGCACCCTTCAGCTCAGCCAAATCGAAGCTCAAAGAGCAATGCAGAACATGAAGAAGCTAAGTCGATCACCAACGAACCATCTCTAACCTTTTTCAGAATTTGATTAGCAAAAGAAACCATATTTTCCAGAAACAGAAATCAATGACATTCCTTGATCCAACTCAATGGATTACAACAAGCATAAAGATAAGAGATTTATCACTTCTGTGAATAGAATCAAGGGGATCACACAAACAACATGAAATTGGTCCTATCGCAGAGCAAATTTCCAACATTTCTGAACAAACCCTAGGATTCGCTTCAATCAACATTCAAATAAACAATAGAGTATAGATTCGAATAAAACATTCAAAATTCAAATTCAAATTAAAGATTAGGTCTCACTTAGCGACCATCCTAGCGATGAAATCCTCGTACCGGATCTTACCGTCCGATCCAACATCGACCTCCTTGATCCATTCATCGAATTCACTCGGCTGCAGCTTCTCGCCGATACTAGTGAGTATATGCCTCAGATCCGCCACAGCGACGAATCCAGTGGCTTCCTTGTCGAGCACCTTGAAGGCATCGCGAAGCTGTCGATCGAACGGCTCTGTTTTGAGATGTTTCGCCATGAGATCGAGAAATCGGTTAAAATCGAACGGAGAAGAGAGATTCTCGGTCGCAGTGATTGATTTAAGCTGGGCTTCGGTGGGATTGCCGCCGAGTGACCGCATTAAGATCCCGAGCTCGGAAGGAGCGATTTTGCCGTCGCCATCGGTGTCGAACAGCATGAAGGCTTCCTTCATCGAAGAGACCTGGTCGTCGCTCAAACCATCTTTGCCCATCTTCGATTATTCCGGGTTTTCGGGTCGGGTCTCTTGTCGTTGCTCCTTGTGGACAATATGAAACAATTGGAGTTTGGAGTTTGTAATTTGAAGGAGAGAGCCATCGAGAGAAGAAAAAAGAACCAAATACATAATGGGCTTAGGCCCATTAATGAACCAACGTATTGTTAATATATTGATGCCCAATGTATATATTATGGATGACCAAAACACAGTATCTAAATTCTAATCCGATAGAACTGTAGTCTTTATTTTGAAAATCGAAGCTATTTAAACGTTTACAGTGGACAAAAGAAAACCACAACGGACAATTAATAGATGAAGGTAATTCAATTCTTTGTCTTGATCCACAAGATAAATCTTTTACTTATTCAAAAAAGCACACTCTTTGTTGAATGAATTAATATATGTTGTTGAAAATAACATAATACGGTTATGATTTTGATAAAGTTGAAGTTAGATATATTTTGGAATCGCAAGATCGATAGTTTTGAAACGTTTTAAAGTCTATACTATGATATAGTACATGTTTTGCTAATTAATTAATGATGGAATCTCTTTACTAAAGTACAATATAATCTCTATAAATTAATATCTTGATAAACCATTACATTTCATAAAATTCAAATTAATTTTTCGAATTAATTAATATATTGATAATTTAATAAATTATCATAGTCTCCGTAATAATACTTTATACAGGTTTTATAATATTATCAACTATATATAAGTTAATATATATATATATACAAGCAATTGTATAAAATAACATTTTTTAAGTTTTTATTCCAAATGTACCACTAATTATTTAAATTTCTGAAAAAACACAAATTTAATATTAAAATAATTTAAAATATCTTCATAATAAAAAAAATTAAACTTTAAACTAAAAAGATGAACCTATACATTATATTCTAATTTTACATATGGTTTATTTAAGAAAAATAATTATTTTACATAATAATTTGTACTATATTAACAATTTTATTTTTAATGTGTTAAATTTGAAAAATAAATTTAAAAATGTAAAATTTTAGGTTATTACTCTATATTATATATTACTACAACAATTCAGACATATATTTGTCTTTCTCAAATATATTTGTACACATTCCCATCAATTCGACATTGTATATGTAAACTTTGCAGTTTTTTGTAGGACTTTTGAATCGTATAACTGTTGAAATACTAATTAATATTGAAATACGCAAGGTTAATTTTCAGCATATATTTTTGTTTTTGGTTATTAATCTTGTAAAACGGTGGAACCTCTGAAAGTAAAATGCAACTCCAGCTCACCTGCATAAAAGAAATTATTGCCAAAATCTTACATAATGATTATGTAATTTTGTGATTAACATCGGTTTGCACTCCTTTATACAAAACTAAAGCAAAACACACAAAGATTAATGTATGATTAATTTTATAAAAACAAGGAAAGATTGATTTCTCAAATAACAAAGCTTTCTCTTGTAGCGTGGATCATGCAAATATTGTAAATCAAGAAGTACAAAAAAACTAAAAAAAGAACAATTTTTTCTTACAAATAAGAAGACGTAGATGAGTACACAATTCAATGTAAACCTAATTTACTAATCAAATATTGTGGATTCAATCTCGCAGCTTTGAGTGAAGAGATCATCGATTCCCCTTCTTGAGAAAGACTCTCGATTCAATCTCGCAGCTTTGAGAAAGACTCTTTCTTTGTACAAGTATAAGCCCTAACTTATCACGCAAGTATTCATTTCTCAACTCATCTCCCTTTATTTCACCAAGCTCCAAAGCTTGTTTCCTTGTCAGTAAACCATAAAGCCAAACCCCATATTCAGGTTTCTCCATTTGGATACTAATCCTCCACAGCCACGGTTTCATCCAAATTTGGAGTATACAACACTAGGAAATTCCCGAATGTTTAATCGGATGTGTGGAATAATTGATACAAACAGTTGTTTTCTTCTTGATCTTCATCATCTTCTTCTTCTTTGTCGATGCAGCTCTTATGATGATCAAATGCCGATGATTATGCATTGTAGCAGGATATTGATTAATTGTGTACTCAGCAATTAATCAATATCATATGCATGTAAATATTGTATATGCATGCCTCTATTATCTATATTTAAAGCGACTAATGCGTTTTATATCTATTTTCTTTTTACCTACAAAAACTGTCATTTGATTAACAAGATCGATAAGAAATCTGAAGAAACTATAATACGTATTATATGTCGTAACGTACCTACATTAGAAAATATCAAAACGAAAACATCCACTGAACAAAAACATTAATATCTCAATTGCCTTTAATGGGAAAGCAATATCTGACATAACATTGATTGTTGGACCAAGTAAAACAGATATTTTAAGTTCATATTTGTGTGTTTGTAATATGTGCACGTATATTTATACTATTTATATACATCTTGTTGCTCGTATGTATGCTATATATATGTGTTATATTTATCGTCTATACCTTCGATCAGAATTTCCTAATTAAGTAGTTTTTTTGTTAATCTTAAAGCGAATTTTTCTGTTAAAATCTTAAACCGATTATTGATTAAAATATATGTGAAAATTATTAAGATTTTGTATTCCAATTTGAGTCTAAGCTAACCGGCTTTTTGTTTCTAGTGAAACTTAAATCAGTATGAATATGATCGACTTTGTTAGTAAGTTGTTGTATTCCAATTAGAGTCTAATGATAATCTAACCGATTCTTTTTTGTTTTCTTCTAATGAAACTGAAATCTATATAAAAATTTTATATGAATATGATCAACTTTATTGATTCTTTGGAAAATAAATGTCCAAAACGAGTTGCCGACCAAATCCAAAACTAGCGACGGGAAGAATTGGTCTGGTTTTGGTTTAACAAAGGACGTGGGTGATGGAAAATATCATTAACTTAACTAACACCTTTATTGTCTTGAAAATATATTAAATAGTGAAGAAGAATCACCAACTTAACCTCCATAGTACGTGGAAAATAGATTATAAATACTAATATACATAGTACCTAGTCAATTCAATTGGGTTTAGTTAGTATCTATTCTACAAAATCAATAGACATTTCAAATTTAATATAATAAAATTAAGCCGGTTCCGACTACTAATTAAAGTTTAATTAGTTTAAATTCGTTATAATCCAAAACTAAAACTCTCACACGTCGGATTCGTCTCGACAAAATGTTTAATGTCAACGATCGATCTAACAACGCAACCTATCTTCAACAAAAGAAACAGAGAATATATCATCTTTGGAATCATTTAATTATACGTCCCACGTTTTATATGGTGTCTTACAAATGTAACCCTTATATTACCATTTCAATATTTTTGGGATGATCCTATTTTATTTCATACTCACAAGTCATATAACTGCTGAGTTTTTAGATAGAGGACAGAGAAAAAGTCAAAAAATATTGTTTTCTTAGTTATAAAAAAAGAAAGAAAATCTAAAAACGCGAAAATCAGGGAAGATAATAATGTTTTGGCTAAAACAAAATAAACCAGAAGTTTAAGGGGCAATGTCTGACTTATTACGTTGAATAACTTTTTTCCCAATAAAAGTATCGAAACAAAGACTTTTCTTATGTCTCGTTTGTGTATAAAAGCAAAGATCGTTTGGAGGTTTTACGCTAGACTCTCTCAAACGAACAACTTAGAAGAATAACAATAAGAAGATGAAACTTATTTGGTCACCAGAAACAGCGTCTAAAGCTTACATCGACACAGTTAAATCGGTAAAATTCATATCTTCCGTTCGTTTTTCTGTCTAAAGCTTCTCTCGACTATTCTAATTTGACAATATTTTCGAATCATTTGAGATTTGAAGATGAAAAATGTTTGATCTTTGCACGTTTTGGCCCTCTGTTTACAATTTGTGAATTTTTGGGGTAATTTTTGTGCAGTGTGAGAGACTTGGAACACCAGGAGCGGCGGAGCTAGTGGCGGCGATGGCAGCGGGATGGAACGCGACTCTAATCGTGGAAACATGGTCAGAAGGAGAAACAATAGCAATAAGCGTTGGTTTAAACGTAGCGAGTCAACACACAAACTCAAGACACATTTGTATTGTACCAAACGCAAGATCAGAAAACGCTTATCTTCAAGCCATGACACAACAATCTTGCTCCAACTTGCCAGAGACAATAATTATGAACGACGAAGATGAATCCGTGAGCGTAATGCAGAAGCTACAAGGAATTGATTTCTTGGTAATTGATTGGGATCAAAAGGATTTAGCAGCAAACGTTTTGAGAAACGCTGCGTTTGGTAGCCGAGGAGCGGTTGTGATCTGCAGAAACGGTTACCGGAGAACCACTTCATGTTTCAGTTGGACAAAAGCATTTAGTGACCGGGGAGTTGTGCGAACAGTTACTCTTCCAGTTTCCGGTGGTCTAGAAATCGCTCATGTGGCGGCCGCAAGAAGCACTGGGAAGAGTGATAATAACAAGAGAAAATGGATCAAGCATATTGATCAAAGATCAGGAGAAGAACATGTTATTAGAAAGTAAAAATAGAAAAAAATTATAAATAAAAAATGTTTGGAATGATATGTTTGATATTTTCCCTGTTTATGATTTGTATGAGAGTGATATGTACATAAAACCAAATATATTGCAATTTTTATTGGAAGATTTGATTGTTGTGTTTCACTAAATTCCAAGAAAATGATATAATATTAATCATCCAAGTTAAAGCTTTAGAATCAACCTCGACTCCATTGTATGGTTTAAGTTTAATCCCAACTACTACGGTCTCTTCTCGCAGCTTTCTTGTCCGAAAGAACCTTTTTGCTTTTAAGTCGTTTATCGTCAGCTCTTGCAGCCCTGGAAATTGTCAGAATAAAAGTTGGGAATTGAGGGAAGAAAGATGGAATCATGGAGAGACGAATTGCTTTGGTCTGATTTGGTTCTTACATCTTTACAATCTTTTTCTTCTGTTCTTCCGATGGTGGTGGTGGAACATATGAAGCCGCATCAATTATAGCCTGTTGGATTTTATATTATTAAACCAAAACATCATTTGATATAAATAGAACGAAACATATCATGAGCAAAGAAGACAACATTCAATAGAGACATTTGGTATTTACCTGTAGTTTTGCAAGTGCATCGTCGATGTTGCCTCTGCATATTATACATATTGTCAGAAATAGCGAATTTTTCTTGAAAATGGAACAAAATAGAGAAGGTTATTAGGTTACTGACTTCTGCGTTCTGGTTTTGGTTGAAGATATCACAAGTTCACCGTCTTTGTTGATCCGATTCTTCTCCTGCTGACAAACAACAAACGCTAAATACGAATATCCCAACAAGTTCAGCCCCAAACATCAACGGAAATCTTCACAATTATCTGTACTTGCTCCATGGAACATGATTGAGATAAAAAAACAACTCGCACTCATAGTCTTCTGTAGAGGGAAATTAGTGTAAACACAAACCATTTGTATGATTTTCTCTCTGATCCTATCACATAGCCAGTACGCGTTTTTCACATTGAAGCGCATATCAACTTTGGTATTCACTGAAAAATATGTAAAGAATTGGTACATGGGAAGGAACTATAAGCATAGATACATCAAGTAGTACAAAAGCTGCAATGCATAAGCACTGAACAAAGGTGTAAGAAAAGGTCACACCTTTATTCACATTCTGGCCTCCAGGACCACCGCTTCTCGCAAAGTTAAGTGTAACATGTTCTTCAAGTATCAAAGTGAAGATACAAATGAAACTTTAGAATAGTTCCAGGAAATTACCACAAAGCAAAACTCTACAAACACAATTCCACAACAGGCGATTAATTGAATCTATTGGAGATTCATGTAAAACAGATTATAGTCGGCTTTAATGACTTAACTCATTTCCCTAGAAAAAATAGAATTCGCCACAACCTAAATCGAAGAAGACTAAACCCTGTTTCATTTCCTAAAGAATTTGATCAATTTTTTTTTTTTTTTATATAAATTCCATCAAGCAAACGGTTACCTAGAGTGATTTTAGGGGTAGGCTCATTGCCAGCGGAATTAGCCCTCTCTTCAGCCTCATGAAGCATCTGTTGCACCTGCGACAACCGCGAAGAAACTTTCCGATCATCACCGCTTCCGCCGGAAGTCGACGCCGCACATCTGAAGGATCCGAATCCGCAATTAGAGTGAACCAGAACAGTTTGTGAAGTGGGACGGAGGGATGTAAAAAGAGATTGACATGGTTTTGATGAAGAAAGAGAGAGAAGCGGGTGATGGATAAACTCGCGCAGGATCAAATTCGACATCGTCCTGACTGCCGCCATTTTTTTCTCGGCCTGAGGAGATTCCGATATCAGTAACCCTTAATTTTCGCGGCTACCATACTTCCGGTTAATAAAAGAAAATAACGGTTTGTTTACACGGTTCTGAAATTTAGTGAATATTTGGTTATCAACTTTAGATCCCGGTTTTAGTTTCGGTTTTCGGATTATATATCTAGGCCGTTTTATTAGGATTGACCTGGGCCGATTTCGGGCTTTAGCCCAACTTGTCTAGAAACAAACATCAATTATGAAAGAGTAATTTCTCACTCTTAACTATAAGCTTTAACATAACATGTCTATTAAAATTATTATAAAATTCTATATTATTTTAACAGTATCTATAATAATAATAATAATCTGAATTTTGGTGTCGATATATTTTTCCAACAATTTTCGTGTTGTTATTACTGAATATTAATCACTAAGTAAGAAAAATCAATATGTCTCTGCTGATTGATTAACCCTAATTAATGGAGTTAATGACATTCTCTAAAAATTGTTCATAGGTAGCTCTTTTCCATTAGATCAAAAGAGATTCCACAATTTAATGAGATTAGAACTGTTATTTTCCACAAAAGATGTTTCAAGCGATAGTGTTGAATCATGATTTGCTTACAAACAAGGAAAACTTTATTTAGGAAATAATTCCATCACATGCTCATTTAAAGTCTATTGTATATAATATTACTCCAAGTCATAATTGAAAATACTCATAATCTTTTTTCTTAATCATGCATTTCATATCAACTCTCCCTAAGCGATAATGATGTTTGTTTTGAAATAATAAATTATATCTTTTTTATCTTCAACAATTTAAAACATTATTTTTGATCATATTATAAAAACCTAGTCATTACAATACTTAATCATAAAATTTTAGATTTTTTGCATGTGTCATGATTTGAATTTTGAAAATAAACATAAATCACTAAATATGTTAAACTCACACATACGTTTTTGTAATTATATTCTTTTTTTTTGAAAAAAAAGAAAGAATAAAGAATATAATTATATTCACATGCATAACATATATATATATATATTAATAAAAAGTTATAGCAAACTTTCATTCCACACAAAGTGGAGGTAATCACGTAGTACAATACTAAAAATGAGTAATAATTTAAACTCCAAATAATCCCAATTGTCTATGCATGAACTGAACACACTGTACACTGCCACAAAATAGGCATCTTCATAGGAAATAGGAAAAGTGTAAACTTCAATTCCATAATATGTATATACCATTGTCAAAACATTCCTCTTAAATATTGATAATAATTATAAGAACCTATTGTTAGAAAATTATAAGCATTGTAAGCATATTATGTTTCAGAAGTGATAAGATAAAATTGGCATGAGTTAACATGAATATATCTGATTCGTATTATATCCCATAAAATTAAAAATAGTCCACATGTCGATAGATTATATGTTTAGTTTTATTCTAATAAAGCATAAATTTAAAAAGAGTACATACTGTGAAATTATTTTAGTTTGACGCAGAAAATATCTTAATTTTTTAATTTGTTGAATTATAATATCTCTATAGGGCCTCGTTATTCCATCTAATAGATATATATATATATATATTTTCACTATCCAATAGTTATATTTTTGTACTACATAACACACATTTAGTGGTCATTATAATTTATATTCTATATACTTATATTTTGATTGGGTGAATAGTGTATTGTTTTGTTTTAGATACCATAGTATTTGTATAACTTACCTCAGAAAATACCATTCGACATGGTATTGCTTTCTGAACCCAAATGTTAAAATACAACAAAAACATATTGCATGTGTTTCCCAATATATTAATTTTCTAAAAAAAATTATATAAACTAAGAAATAGTTAATATTCAGGAATAATCATATCACATAAACTTTTATAATTAATATAATAATATTTCTTGAAGTTTAAAATTAATAATAAGTATTAAAAATGTATAGAAAATCCCATCTATTAAATCAATTTTTGTGAAAGCCACAAAATACCTAAAACATAATACTATAATATATCGCGACAGAAAAAACAGTATCTTTATATGAATAAACAAAGATTTTAAAAAAACAAGGGACATGGATGAATGTGAAGAAGTCGAGACTTTACGTTACCTTTTAAATTATTTGGCATTCAAAAATAATAAAGTTGTTTTTATGTTGCAAGTATTTTATATCATATTGTATGTTCTTACAAGAAAAAAAAGGATTTTTGACGTCATTCCGAGAGGGACAAATCGTGTCATCGACGCAGAGAACTTCCAATGAGGTTCCAGTCAAATCTCGAATGTTTGACTGCACGTCAGAAAATAGAAGTCCTTGTCAGTTCAACGACCGTTTCAGTTTTCTTGTTCGTGAGAAGTTATCATCTGCTGCTACTTCTTCGATTGTTGGTTCTCAGTTCTCAGTTTTCATGTTTTTTTATTCACTGGACGATTTCGAGAACATTGAAATCGAATTTCAAATTTATGAAATATACGTAAAATGATACAACTATTAATTTATTTATTTCTGTTCACATATTTTTTTCTAAATAAGTTTTAATATAATATATATCTAAAAATTGAATTTCTGATAACACAATAATTTAATTTAATGGATATCTAAAAATTTACTATTATGAATTATCTCAGATAATAAAATAAGATAGTTGAAATTTTGTTCCAAATAAAAAAAATTATTAAATAAAATGCAAAAATATTGCACTATATGAATAAACTTAGCAAAACATGTGATTTTAATTAGTAATTACAAAAATAACAAAACAACATTTTTTACATAAAAAAGTTTTAAAATGTAAATAATATATATATATATATATATATGTCGTAATCATATGATCATATGTTTGATCATTTAATTGGTTGTATTCATCTACGTTTTTTGTTTTGTTAAAAATACATATAATATAATTATAGTATCCCTATATTATCATACAATGTCTTAATGTCGTATACGAATATAAATATATAAAACTAAATAAAAGTTTAAATTTAATAAAACATTACTTCATTTGTTAAAAAAGAAAGAAATGGAAGTTTTTGTATAATGATGAAAAGGCATTGGGAGAGTACGAGATTCGTGTGAATTAAGAAAAAGATTGTCCTCTACCATATCATTATAATTTTCTTTTTTAAAAATCTTTTACACTAAAATAAAATTAAAATGTAAGTAAAACAACTTCAAATAATTAGAGAGAGAGAGAGAGAGATAGATTTGGTGAGAAGTCAGCATTTGCCGACAGGAAAGTCTGCGTTACCACCAAAATACCAAATCAATAATTCAACTACTCTTTTGAGGTCGTAACCTTCTACCTCTTTCAGAAGTAATGATTTTTTTTTGTAACAAATGAATTCATTAAAAGTCAATAAGTGTTCGATAATAACATTGCAACAAAAATGATTAAACGGACTCTAATCTTGTCATAAAATGTTTAAACTCTTCAAAAATTGATGAGATGAGAGTAAGAACACGAATTATGGTGGATTCTAATGAAAATAAAATTATATAATACACTGGTTTATATCAAATTAAATTTTTTAATTTTTTAAAATAATATAATAATAATATATTAAAAAATAAAATAAAATTTCATAATTTAAAATATTTATATATATATATATATATATCTATAATTTTTAGTATCTTAGTAATTTCCATAATCTTCAATATTTGATTTGAGACGATCATCATTCTTCTATATGGTAGAGTTTAAGTCCAATCAAATTTGTAATTTTATTTCATATAGTACTCTAAATGGTAATTGTTTAAAATAACATTCTCTAAAATTTTTATTCCAAATATTGTGTTAATTATTTAAATTTTTAAAAATAATATAAATATAATAATAAAATAATTAAAAAAATTTTTATAATAAAAAAATTTTAAACCCTAAATTGAAAAATAGAACCCAAATATTATGTCAATTTTATATTATTTAAGGTAATAGTTATTTTCACATCGAATAGGAATTCATTTTCTGAAAGATCCTAACTTTCGTGCTTTGGTGGGTCTCCGAGATCATTTCGTGCTTTGGCGGATCTCCGAAATCCTTTCGACGATCTATGTTGTGTTGAAAGGATATTTAGATGATCCGATCGATTGCGTAAAGCCAGCAGTAACAACCGAAACGGGGAAAATATACATAAGTATACATAAAGGATAGCTCTTTTCTATTATATTAGGATTTTCTATTTTATTAGATTAGTATTAATTAGTGATCTTGGTGTAGTGAATCCTTTATTTCGTGATTAATTGTTGGTACCAATTTTATGTCTCGGTGAATCATGAAAAAATAATTTGTGATATTTTAAAAATTATATTTTTAATATGATAAATTTAGAAAATAAACTTAAAAATGAGATATTTTGGATATTAGTGTACTGTAAATAAGTTTTGAATTTAATTTTGTTAGAGAATAGATTTGTAATAATGAAATAGTGAAAAAATAGTACCTACTATGTCATAACTTTGCATGTATTGATCGTTCGGAAGGAAATTATTATTTAAATCTTTTTATAGAAGAGTATATTTTTTATTTAAAAGGTTCAGTAAATATATCATTAATCTATAAATATTCTGCAAAAAAAAAACTAAGAAAATTAGATTTTTGCGGTTTTGTTCTTATTTTCATTTGACTAAAAAATAAATTGTTCCGTGATCGATTAACATCGTTTCGGTGAAGCATTTTCGAAATATAATTAAAGCAATTCAAAGCTTAAGTTAATTGAAAGGATGCTGCTGTTTTTCTTTCTTTCTATAATTAATTTTTACCTTTATCCTTTGGCTTGGAATGGAATAAGTAATCAGGAGGTTTTGGTTCATTGTCGTATTCATAATTTATACAGATAATATTATATTAATGGTATTTTATTTGTTTTTTAACGTTTAAAGTACATTTAGAAAAACAAAAATATCAAACAAAAACCTCTAATAATCT
Organism: Pugionium dolabratum; assembly: GCA_018901945.1. Lineage (NCBI taxonomy): Eukaryota > Viridiplantae > Streptophyta > Magnoliopsida > Brassicales > Brassicaceae > Pugionium > Pugionium dolabratum. The sequence goes on along the minus strand of JAEVFF010000250.1, from coordinate 306,269 downwards.
TTATAAGTGTCAGTATGTTTGAGAAACTTTTAATATAGTGTATATGTATAAAAACTGAGATAAATTGTTTTTTAATCAACATCTTTTGTAGTTATAAGTTTTGAATTTTCTCCAGATGAACAGCTAATGGAGGTGGGTAAGATGAATCTAATACCAATCAAGTATTATAAAGTCATTAAAACAAAAATAAAGTGTATACTTTTTCATTATAATATGCTGTTTGTTTGTGGGGTATAATTATTGATATATACTTTTTAGGGTTTTGCTTTCACCTCCTTTAGGCAAGTAAAAATGATTCCTTGATGAATAATTTAAAACCAAACCAATTTCGTTGCACTCAATACATTCATATTCAACACTTCCAATTTGATTGATTAATAATCATCAATTTTAAATATTCATATATGTTTGTAAGAAAATGGTTGTTGACACAAAGAGAGAGTACTTAGCACTAGTGTTCTTCTTTACTTTCTTAAATATATTTTATATTTATTAAATTACTCAATATTCATTTTTTATCTTACATTTTTTTTGTTTTGTAATATGTAAAAAAAGATGTATATAGTACAAATAATGAGATTGACAAAAAGTACAAAATATTTTAACCTTTTTACCATTCACGAGGTACAAATTATGGGTAAAGAGACATCACTAGTGCTACAAAGATCTAAAGAATGAATCTTGGAGCCTTTTTATCCATGAAAATCAAGTTTTTTTTGTAATCCCCAACAAACAAAACAGTGTTTTAGATTTTGGGTCTAAGGTTTTAAGCTTTTTCTGTACAATATAAATTAAACATAAAAAAAAGCTACGATTTTGATGCAAGAACCTCCCACTAAACTTGCTTTCTTTGTGGGGATCCACATTTTGAGAAAACGTGAAACAAATACTCTCATAGATTGAGAATCATAATCATATATTTGAAGTGAAAGCCAAAACCCAGAATCCGGTTTTATTCTTGGATAACATTAAGTTCTACATCTTTAAAGAGAAACTAACATGTTTATGGTGAAGAAAGAATTTGAATAATAAAGGTTTTTTTATTTAGCTTGAAATGGAAAAACATTGTTTCGAGTCATTATTACAAAATATTTACGTTAATGGAAAAAGAACAAAAGAGTGAGAGAATGGGATCATTACAATGTACAATAGAGAAGATGAAGCTTTCGCTGTTCTTCTATTGATTGCCATTAATGTTCTTAACTACAAAGTTCGAGCTGTTAAACCAAATAGATTGATGATTATGACAAGAGAAGAAACCGAATAGAAGTCGTTTCACATTACATTTCATTGCTACGCAACCCAAATTTGTGTAGAATCACTTGCATATAAGAATCCCAAAACCAGTCTCAAGATCAATGCTAAAACTATGATTGAAATAGGCTAAAGAAATACAATGATATGGCTCTCTTTCTCATCTCCTCAAGGAGCCAAGTACAAATTGAATTCAGGGTGGTAAAAGAAAGTAAGAAAAACAATTCAAGCAATCCTACAAAATAGCAAAGTTCTAATGAAAACTAACTTAAAGAAAGAAGCAAAAATATATATTAAGAAGTCACACTGAGGATGTATCTATTAGAACATCATTTAGTACAGTATCTTCACCATTGGCCATATTGAGTAGTTCTGCATCTCTCTCTTCATCGTTTGAGAAATCTCTCCTTTCAAATTTCGAATTGGCAGATATAAAGATTAGCTTTTGGGCTCGATCTATGGCTGCATGTGATCGTCCATGCGAGTTTACCCATCTCAAAAGAGAGGAATTGCATTTGTAACCACAAGAAGTCGCGTGGAGGAATATCAGCCTAACCGCAACCCTCCCCAATGACCTGAACTCACTAAGATAAGTTTCCCAAACAAGTCTACTGCTTTGCGGATTAGCTATCCTCATCTTTCCTGAAATAGGGTCTCTCTCCTTCATCTGGACCGCCCGCGCATAAACCGGATCAAGTCCTTCGGTTCTCCATTTCATTAGTTCCATCATCGCGATATGTGCCTCGTCTCTAGACACAAGTCTTGTTATCAATTTATCAACATCTTTCTCTTGCTCCGGAGACAAGCATTTGAATGGAGGAAGATATTTTCCGCTGATGTCTCTTGTCAAGTAAAGCGGGTCAAGTATAAACGCCGCAGCCCAAGCTGGGTGATAAACCTTCTTGAATCTTCTCTCAACGAGCTTCTCGACTTGGCTTTCTTCAACTACATTGAATTTCGCGTACCAATCTTTTATCTTCGATCTTAGCTCATCCCAAAGCGGCAAACATTGCCCTACCAAGGGCCTCTCTTCTTCTATTCTCAGAGTCATTTCTTTAACGAGCTTCAACAAAGAATAAACCGCTTCTACCTCGTTCCAAAACCCGCTATCAGCAACCATTTCACCAACCTCTCTAGCCAAGTGATCCTCCATTAGAACAACCTTACAAGCATCATCATGCATCACCAATTGAATCGCTCTGGCGGAATAAAGCACATCCTCAAGGAGGTTATGCAATGGCTCAAACAAGGAACATTCCAAAGGAAAATGCAGCATTCTAGATTCTCCTTGCTCTTGCAACTGATACTTAAACAGCGCGTTTCGGATCTGCACCTTGTTGTTGACGAAATTGCTAAGCCTCGAGCAGCTTTGAGAGACGGATTTGAACAAAGGAAGCTCTTTTACGAAATCTTGACATAAACTGTTGAATGCCTGAAACTGACACGAGAGATTCACCATCCACTGATGCTGGCTCTCAAGATTCCTCAATGCTTTGGTCATGAACCTATCTGAAACAATCCCGACGCACCTCTGAGGTGAATTTCCACAAATATCCCTTACCGTCTCCCACAAGACTTCCTCTGCGTAGTTCGACGGCACAGCTCCGTTCACGAACACAGCTCGTTTGTAAAGACTCGTCCCATTGGGCAAATTCACTATCAAATTTACGAGATTCTCGCCTGATTGTTCGAATTTCCATCCATCGGAAGAGATTTGAAAGAACATCGCGTCATGGATTCTCGATTCAGCCTCTGCTCTCGAATTCTCGTACTTTGAATCCAATCTTCCGGTGACGAAATCTCTTCTGGAGATGATCGGTAACCCAACTTGCGTCAGAAAAGCTCTCAGCTTTGGATGCTCGAGACCAGAGAGAGAAACCGAGCCGCAAGATTCAAATACAAAATCGGAGAGAGAATCTAGTGCCGATTCTATCTGGGTTTTGCTCAGATTCTGCACCAGTAAAGTTTTGGGACTTTTTAGTTTCTTCACACTGTTTTCCAGCATAGCCAAAGGACCCAAATCGTCTTTTCCACCGGAAAGAATCAAATGCGGCTGCTGTGTAAGCAATCCGACGGCGGGAGAGGAAGACGAATACTGAAAATCTCTGCCGCAGAATCTCGAAGGATCAACGACGGTTAGAGGCGTCACATGGTAAGACCCTGGACGATGATGATTCAGCGGCGAAGGAGCTTCGACGGTAGCGACGGAGCTTCCGCTGGAGGAATTGCGTTTTCGAATTCTCTCAGACGGCGGCGGAGGCGGTGGAGAAGGAGAGATTGTGGAGATGGGTTTGGGCAAAGAGTTGAAATTGGGGCAAGTGCCGCGTTTGAGATGCTCGGAGGCGGTTCGTGAAGGGTTAGAGGCGGAGAAAACGGCGTCGCATAAGGAGCAACGGAGCTTGACGGCTTTGGGAAGACCAGTGTCGGTGTTGCGAAGTAATATTGGTTCGAGATGATTCCAATACCATGCGCCTTTCCCTTTTACCGCTTTTGTTTTCACCATAATCAATCCCTCGTAACGCTTCTGTATTGTCATGGACGCTAGTTCTTCCGCCGATGGTAATGACGGTTGCGGTGACTGTGATTGGGTCGCGTTCGTCGTCGTCACCATTTGTAAGTAAAAAGATTAAACAAAAAAAACTTCCTCACGTCGAATTAAGCAGAGAATCAACGAAATTCTAGAGATGTTCTCTGAATAGAAACTGTTCCGTTAGAGAAAAACTTTCTGGGATATGTTTCTTTCTTTCTAAGAAGGGTTTAAGCGAGAGTTGTTGATTCTTAGTTTTCTCGTAGTTAAAAACTGTAAAATGTTAAATTTCAGCCGGGAAAATCCCCCGGCGGCAGGAGATAATCAGAGCTCCGGAGATTTCTCATGGCAGAGAACAGAAAAAAAAAACTCACTTCCTCTCTTCCTTATAAACAAAGTTCCTTTATGCTCTCTCACTGATCGTTTATATGGTTTTATTTTATTTTGAGAGAGAAAATTTCAAAGAGGAGAAAGAGACATGAGAGAAAGGAGAGAAAATAAAGAAGACAAAGATTTAAATAGTTGAATCTCACGCGCTTCGAGGTAAGCGCGTGGATTACGTCGTACGAGAGTGGGAACAAAGCAGTGTGTGTTACTTTTCTAACTCCTTCTCATTGGTACGTGTTTCCCACGTGCTACATGGAGGTTTTTTAGTTATAAGTTATTTTTAATCCTGTTTTCACTAAACTAATATTTTTATATTTATAATATTTTTTAATATTATATAGTATGAATGATCCACGTAATCAAATTTGGTATCTTAAGAATTTTGAATAGTTATAATTCGTGTTTTGAACTAACCCAGTAACCACCCATATGATTATTTGATATTAACGACAGGATTATTATTTGGAAGAAAATCATTCTTGACATAAGGAGTTAAACTTAGTACAAATAATTAATCATTAAATGATTTTAAAGTGGATAATTGTGAGTATAAATGAGTTGAAAGTTATGAAACATATTTGTGTGAAAATGATAAATATTTGGCTTTATGATTATTATTATTATTATAAAAACGAAAAATACAAAAGAAATGATGAGTGGGGTTTCCGTTTGTGTCTTGTTGTCTATGTGGGATAAATTCAGAATGAGAGCATAAAAGGGCAACCTAGGAATTTAATTTGTTTCTATAAATTGTCTCTGAAATAGAAAGAGAGTCTGTGAATTTTGATCAGAAAAAAGAAAAGAAAGAGAGACTGCGAGTGAAAGAGAGAGAGTTGTTGACCATATACTCATCAGTAATACTCTAAAATAGTATTTTAAAAAATTTTTTTTTTCAAATCTATTATTATAAAATTAGATTTTCAAAAATAACATAAATACTTATGTGAAAATATTTATTTATTCTAAATAAATTATATATAAATTTAAAGTATTGTATTTAGGTTCATTATATCCAATTTAGAGTTTAATTTTTTTCTATTAAAATATAGTTTTAATGTATTTTAATCTTAAATTTATGCTATTATTAGAAATTTAAACTAATGATGCTATTTTTAGAACAAAAACTTAGAAAAGTGCTATTTTAGATATTTACCCATAAAACATACTATTTAGTAGATAAATATTTATTCATAACCTTCATTGAATGTATATATGTGGTGACAACAGTAAGACGTATTTACTCACCATTCCTGATATTTTTCTACTCAAAGCAGTATAACTCCAACTTTACAAAAAAACTCTGATTTTTTTTTCGGCAAAATTATATTAAAATAATTTAAACAATAATTATATAAATATTTAATTTATATTTACTAATAAACAATATTATATAATTTTCGAATATTTTATTTCACTCATAATATAGATATAAATATAGTCTTACTACTATTTACCATAAAATTCAATATTGCATATAGAGCTATGTCTAAATTCGAAATTATCATTTCATGTTTTCCAAATATAATCTACCTAACACACATAAAAATCAATTTTGATCATATTTCTTTATCAACCATAATTTTTTTCAGTTGCGATTGCAGCATATTGTTATTTATTTATTTACTGTAGTTATCTATGGTCAATCACAATGATCAGACAATTCGTACTGAGTTGCAATTTTTTCGATTGTCGGTTTAAACATACGATTAAAAATCTGTAATCAATCATAACCACAATCGTCGATAGCAAACAATCAAATAACATATATCATAATTATAATAACAGTGTTTGACCACAATCGTAATTATCGACGACGAATAAACAAACAAAACTTTAACATATTTTTGAAACTCTCACAGGATAAGTAATCCATGATTGCAAAAACCGATGGTAATGGAAATCTTTTTGTTGCAGTTGACATTTGCATCCGCTTTCTAAAAACTTAGTCTTTTTTTTTTTGTTCCAAGAGGTAATCTCACTTTCTTTTCGGCTATTTCGTGATCATATTTTTACTCATCAATACTTAATCTTCTCTCTAAAGTGCTCCCTAAATGGACTAAGACTTTGTTTCTACTTAACCATTTCATTCTCTTCCGTTTTCTTTGGTTTCTAATGTATGAATATTAGTGTTTTCTTCTTTCTTTTATTAACTTGGTACGTGGGAGAGTCCTCATTTTAAGACACCTCCATTGTGTTTTAGATTCTAAATGTATGTGCTTTCTTTTATAGGAAACTAACCTTCCAAAAAAACCAGAAAGTCCCAAATAACCTAAATCAATGTGTAAAATATGTTTTTACCTTAAAAATTTTTTAAAAAATTATTTAGATTCATTTATTCTATTTTAAGGTTTAGATTTCTTTAATTATAAAATGTTTTTAATAATTTTTATATTAAATTTGATTTATAGTGTCTTAATTTTCATAAAATAAAATATAGATGTAATATTTTTTTGGAAAGGTTCCTTTTTATAATATCTAATTGTAATATAGGTTAAAGATGGACAATTGACAAAATAACATTTTTAAAATTTTTGTGTCAAATGTACCACCATTAATTTATATTTTTAAAATAATACAAATTTAATATTGACTTTTAAAAGTTATTTTTTAATAAGAAAAAATTAAAATCAAAATTAGAAAACCCCAAATACAATAATTTAATTATATTTATAATTTATTTATGGTAAATATGTATTTTAAAAAAGTAATTTATGCTATTTTTAAAATTTTAAATTTAAAATACTAAATTTGAAACAATTTTTTTAAAAAAATGAGATATTAGTATAATTTTGTTTTGTAACCTATTCAATGAAATATTTGACTACTTACTTACTTTCTTTTTCTTCCTACGACTTTTTACCGTCTTAGTAACAGTATTGTGTGGTATCCATTGAGTATCATCATCTCGTGGGTCGTTACAACACTCATTTCATGATTTTTTATTATTATTGTCCTTTTTTACTCTACTTTAATCCTGTAAAGTTTTTTTTGTTTCTCTACTTCCTTTTTAAAAGTTATCTATTTACTCTACTTCTCCATGCTTGTATTATGCATTTATGTGTTATCTTTTTAGTGGAATTTGAAAATAAATCTGCATTTCATAACATATAATTAATTCAATACTCTACTTGGAAAATAATTTACTAGAATTTTTAACATAAACTAACAGAAATTAATATTTGGTTACAGTAGCACTCTTTTCTCGCACTAAACAATTTCACACAACTATAAATCAATAATCATTTAAAAATTCCCAGTTAAAATTTTGCTAAAATGTGTACAATAATTAATAGATCTTAATCAAATGTCAGTCTCTCAAAAACAAGGAAATACTTTCAACATTATAGTATTAGTTATAAAACGAAAGAATTTTGGGAGGATATTTAATTATTGAAAAAATGTATATCAAAAACTTATAATGGTTTAATTTTAATAAAATGATATAAAAGATGGGAGAAATAAAATAATGAGTAATACCTTATAATAATACATTTTTAAGTTTTTATTCCAAATTTAACACTTTAAACTTAAAATTTTAATAATAGTACAAATTATTTTATAAAAGTATATATTTAATATAAATAAATTATATATAAATTTAAAACATTATATTTGAATTCTTTTTTTCAATTTAGAGTTTAATTTTTTTTCATTAACAATAAATTTAATGAATTTTAATATTAAATTTATGTTATTTTTAAAAATTTAAACTAATAATGTTATATTTGAAACAAAATTTTTTAAAAATATGTTTTTTGGTCATTTGTCCTAAAATAATTGGCCAATGACTTAATGCCAATATAGCCACACATCACAATTATCTCCGACCTTCTTGTACGATCGTATAATGCACTTACTATTATACAGTAATTAAAGATCAATGGTCCTTTATTTGAGAATTATCCATTGTGTTACATATGGACATTATTTAGCTGAGTAAAAAAACTGAAATAAAATCTCATTGGTTAAAACTGAATCTCGGTTAAGTGGTCACCTACAAGCAGTTTTATGAATAATTTAAAGAAACTGACCATAATTAGGAAAATAATAAAGAACAAAGTTTTTTTGAACTTTTTTGAAATTAAAATATACTTTTCTCTTCTTTTTTTTTGGTTTTTCATATTTTTCCAACTTCAGAAATCTGTAATTTTGTTATTGTAACTTACTATTTTAACATATTATATATTTTAGTAAATAGTTATATTTTTTAACATTTAAAATAAATTAGTAATATACGTAAAATAATAAAAATAAAAGTGTCACTTTTGTGGATATACATACACTGATAAAAAATTTAACATCAAAATAATTTAGTAACTCGATAATAAAAAAGACAAACATAATAAAATATTTATATATGAAAAGTATTTGAATATAGTTAAAAAATTATATCACATATTTTTACTATATGTAATCATATATATTATATATATGTATTAATATATATCGTTATTTTAATATATATACATATATATTTATATTTTATGATAATAGAAAAAAATTTAAATTTTGTCAACGTAAAATAAATCAAAGATAAAATCGTAAAACTCTTATTCTTATAAACAATAACTAGATAATATGTCCACGCTTTGCGTGGATATAACATATTATAAAGTTAGGTCATTATTATATTTTATTAAAATGTTATATGTATTATATTACATATTTATTATATAAAATGAGTTTTATGTATTTATTAAAATTATATATTTCAATTTTTAATATGTTTATGTTTTTAGCTTAGAATCAAATAAACTATATTTTCTACGATTATATATTAAACAATATGGATTTGTATATAATACACCTTGTTAACCATTATTTTTGTATGTTTTTGGCTATTTTTTGAAAAAATAAAGTTCATCATTAAATATTAATTTTTTAATAATTGAATGTTGATTAAAATATGAACAACTCAATCAATATATAAAAGTAATAACCAAGATTGAAAAAATATGAATTATTCATAGTAATTTGTCAAACCAAATTAATTATTTGAAACAACTATAAATCAATAAAATCTAAATAAAAATCTAAAATTAAAAATATACATGGTATTAAATATTTCTTCTAAATTCACTTCTAATTTAATATATACTAGATAATATGCTCACGCATTGCATGGATATAACATAGTATAAACTTAGATCATAATATATTTGATTAATGTATTATATGGATTAAATTACATATTTATTGAGAAAATGGTATTTTTAAGTTTTAAAGTTACATTCACTCACACTTTAAACATTGGTGCTACTCTGGTTAGAAATTATAAAATTATAAAAAATCGCATTGTTAGTTATGTATCTTTTTTTAATGACATGTAAACATTTTTCAGAATTTACTTCTCTTTTAATCTATTATATTTCATATTTATTATATAAGATGAGTTTTATTTGTGTTTTATCATATTTAAAACTATTAAAATTATATATATTTTTCAATTTGTAATATGCTTATATTTTTATTTTAGAATTAAATTATATCTAAACTATATTTTGTACGATTATATATTAAAAATAATCGTACAATGGTAATCTTATTACCATTGTATATTTTTAATATTAAAAAAGAAGTGAGTTCTCGAAAAAAGATGACATGTCCATTTAAAAGATGATTTGGCATGATTAATTGTGACATGTCGCTGAGTCAAATGTGACATGTCAATCTAAAAATAAAACTAGTAATCCAATTAAACCAAAAATAATTGTTATATTTGATTAAAATGTTGTATTATATTACATATTTATTATATAAAATGAGTTTTATTTATGTTTTATTTATTTAAAACTACTAAAATTATATATTTTAATTTTTAATATATTTTAATTTTTATTTTATAATCAAATAATAAAATAAACTATATTTAGTACGTTGTAAAAAATATAGATTTCTATATAATACACTTTTTACCATTATTTTTGTATGTTTTTGACTATTTTTTGTAAAAATAAAGTTCATCTTTAAATATTAATTTTTAAATCATTGGATGTTGATTAAAATATGAACAACTCAGTCGACATGTTTAAGTAATAACCAAGATGAAAAAAATACAAATTATTCATAGTAATTTTTCAAACCAAATTAATTATTTTAAACAACTATTAATCAATAAAAGTCTAAAATTAAAAACATACATGGTATTAAATATTTTTTCTAAACTTATATTTGATTAAACTTTATTTTGTAATTTTTGTTAACTATGTCATCATTTTTTAATGATATGTAAACATTTTTTTTAAATTTACTTCTCTTTTAATCTATTATATTACATATTTATTATATACAATGAGTTTTATTTGTATTTTACGTATTTAAAACTATTAAAATTTTATATTTTTCAATTTGTAATATGTTTATGTTTTTAGTTTAAAATCTTAATTATATCTAAACTATATTTTGGTACGATTATATATTAAAAATTATGGACTTATATATGATACAATTCTTAACCATTATTTTTGTATATTTTTGACTATTTTTTTGTAAAATTTTGTTTCATTTACCAGTTATATAATTGGATGTTAATTAAAATATGAATAACTCAATGGACATGTAAAAATAATAACCATGATTGCAAAATATAAATTATTTATCGTAATTTGTCAAATAAAATTAATTAATTGAAACAACTATAAATGCATAAAACCTAAATGAAACCATAAAATTAAAAACATATATGGTATTAATTTTTTAGTCATATCACTTTTTGTAATGATATGTAAACATTTATTCTAAATTCACTTTCAGTTCAACATACATGATTTAATTTATTTTTTATAAATAAATTTCTATTTTTAAATATTATATCATATTTGATTCATTTATTTTTTGAATATAAATTTATGTGTAAAAGTGTCATTTTTGAAAATAATTTTATGTATAAATTGCCATGTCACATTTGATTAAGCACCATGTTATAATTTGTTTAGCCACATCATATTTTCTAATGACATGTCATCCTTTTTTAAAACTCACTTCTCTTTTAATATTAAGAATATTGCCATATCACATTTGAATAAACAACATGTCATAATTTTTTTCAGCCATGTCATCTTTTATAATGACATCTCATCTTTTTTTTCCAAACTCACTATAATCTTACATTATAATCTTATATTTAACATTTATATATATAACTTATATTATAACCGCAAGGTCAGAGGCATATTACCATTGTTTAACATTACCATTGTATATTACCATTGTATTTTAAGATTATTATAATAATATGTATAAATATGATATATTTTAAAAATATATATTATGTATAGATTTCTTAAATATTCCTCTAAGTTATATATATATATATATTTGTAATTTTTATATATAACATTACTAATCATACAGATAGTAAGCTTAATAAATATATTATTAAAAGTTCAAAACGCTAGAGAGAGGGGTCAAACCGGGTCAAACCTCTGACCACACGCTTTAACCAACTGAGCTATTCCAGCTTTTGATGGAAGGTGTGTATAATACAAGATTTAACTTTATAAAAAATTACGACGAACTGATGTTGATATGATCGTGATTAATAAAAGCGTATAATAATGAACCAATGGCTGCTAATTTTACGTTTTTCAAAACATTCTTAACTTTTCTTATTTTTTATAAGCTAATTTAAATGAACAATTGTAAATTAAAATTTCGAAGAAAATGGTACTGAGATTGCCTCCTAGTTCATAAGAATACAAAATGACTAATGGGTAAATTATTTTTTAAATTAATTTTGTCATTTCGATGTAAATTCAAAATATTCTCATATTTTAAGAGAATTTTCTTCCAACCATTTATTGGTTACTCTAGTATAATTTCACAAGTTAATTGCATATTGTTTAATTTATTCAGCTATAATTAATTTTACAGATCATAAATTAAAATTTTCAAATTAAATGACTAATCTTTAAATTATTTTTAATTAAAATATTTGATATTATTGTAAGAACCTTTGCATTATGTTTTGAAGAAGTATATTTGATACAAGTTAAAATTGGTATATCGTATAACGAAGAAGAATAAAAAAAAACTAAATCTTCATAAAATTCAACGGAAAGCATCTATCATTCTCTATATTTTTAACTAAGTGTTTTTTCTCTCGACTAAACAAAAAGTAAAATTAGAGAATCTTGAAAGTTCTTTTCTTGCGGCAGTGATCCCATGCGGTGATCCTCATCTGAACCTTCTCAAAATCCACGACCCGACACGGAATCTTGATCCGACCCGGCTGATTAAACCCATGAACCCGTTCCGCTTGCTCCAATAATTCTCCGAACAATGGATGATTAAAATAAATCACCGGCACCACAACCCGCCGCGTGTCACAATCAGATTCACCAACATGAACCACTAAATGCCCTCTCGAAACAACCCGAATCGATGGAGAATTCTTCAAATCCTTACCTAGTCGAATCTGACTCTGACGTGAATTCTTCTTTATACCACACAGTCTCTTGGCTCTACGGCTTAGGCACTGCGCTAATGAGCGGATTCCGACGACCGGGTTTGTGATTCGGGTCGGGCATTGGCGATTTCCTAATTGAATTTTTCTGGGACGGATTATCCATTTGAAAATTCTGACGAACCTGTGTCCGATTTTGAAACCTCTCACTATCTTAATGATTTAGTAAAAGAAATAAATGGATTTCTCTATCTCTCTCACTCTGTTTTGCTTTTGCTATTGAGTTTGAAGAAGAAGTTGTTTGGGTATGGGAAATAAATAGATTTTTCTATTTGATTTGTGATACAATCTTTTCAAGATTTTGAAAGGTGAAAAGATAATACAAATCATAACTTTTCATTTGCTTATATTCTTTTTGTTTTTGCTTATATTTTTCTTGTTTTTTGCCTAAATTTTTTTTTGTTTTTTCTCTTATATTTTTCTTTTTTTTTGCTTATATTTTTCTTATTTTTTGTTTATATTTTTTTTGAACAATTAGTTTTATATATTTTGGATATTTTTTTGTAAAATGAAATTTTTTTTTTAAATATTAATTTCTTAAATTATCAATTATATAATTGTAACAAACTCAATACACATGTTAAAGTAATAACAATGATTGAAAAATATATATTATTTATTGTAATTTACCAAACCAAATTAATTATTTAAAACAAATATAAATGTATAAAATCTAAACAAAACCATAAAATTGAAAACATACATGGTATTACAAATCTTTTTAAATTTATTTCTAATTTGATATATATGATTTACTTTTTTGAAAATAAATTTATGTTTAAAATTACTATGTCACATTTGATCAAACGTCATATCATAATTTATTTTGGCCATGCTATTTTCTAGTGATATATAAATATTTTTTCTAAACTCACTTCTAGTTTAATATATATAATTTATTTTTTTTAGAAATAATTTTTATGTTTAAAATTATCATGTTATATTTGATTAATTTACTTTTTAAAAATAAATTTATGTTTAAAATTTTCATGTAACATTAGTAAGCGCCATGGAATAATTCTTTTTAGCCATGTCGTCTTTTTTAATGACATATCATCATTTTTTATAAAGTCAATTCTCTTTTAATATTAAAAGGATGATTTATTTTAAAAAAAAAAAATTTATGCTTAAAATTATCATGTCATATTTGACTAAACGTTATTTTGTAATTTTTGTTAGCTATATCATCTTTTTAATGATATGTAAATATTTTTTTAGAATTCACTTTTCTTTTAATCTATTATATTACATATTTATTATATAGGATGAATTTTATTTGTGTTTTACGTATTTCAAAACTATAAAATTGTATATTTTTCAATTTCTAATATGCTTATGTTTTTAGTTTAAAATAAAATTATATCTAAACTATATTTTGGTACTTTTATATAATTGTTTCATTGATTAAATTTCATGTTATTATTGTTTTTGTTATGTCATCTTTTTAATGATATGTAAGTATTTTTTTCAGAACTCACTTCTTTTTTAATGTATATGGGATAGATAATAAGTAATAATTTTTTTTTCTATATTAATTTTTAATGACATGTAAATTTTTTTTTTTAGAACTCACTTCTTTTTTAATGTATAAGCGATAATAATTTTTATTCATATTAAATTTTTTAGTCATATAAATTTTTGTAATGATATGTAAACATTTTTTTCTAAATTCATTTTTAGTTCAATATATATGATTTAATTTATTTTTTGGAAATAAATTTATATTTAAAATTATTATATTATGTTTGCTTATATTATTTTTGAAATAAATTTATGTTTAAAATTATCATTTTTCATTTGAGTAAATTATTTTTTAGAACTAATTTTATGTTTAAACTGGCATGTCGTCATGTCATAATTGTTTTTAACCCTGTTATCATTTCTAATGACATATCATCATTGTTTTCAAAATCATTTCTCTTTTAATATTAAAAAGTTTTATCGTAATTTTTCAAACGAAATTAATTATTTGAAACAACTATAAATGCATAAAACTTAAATAAAACCATAAAATTAAAAAAATATATGATATTAAATATTTTTCTAAACTCATTTCTAATTTAATATATACGATTTATTTGTTTTTTATAAATAATTTATGTTTGAAATTACCATTTGATTTAATTAAATTTCATGTCATTATTGTTTTTGTTATGTAATCTTTTTAATGATATGTAAGTATTTTTTTCATAACTCACTTCTCTTTTAATGTATAGAAGATAATAAATTATAATTATTTTTTGCTATATTAATTTTTAATGACATGTAAACATTTTTTTCAGAACTCACCTCTCTTTTAATGTATAGAAGATAATAAGTTATAATTATTTTTTGCTATATTAATTTTTAATGATATGTAAATATTTTTTTCAGAACTCACCCCTCTTTTAAAGTATAAGGGATAATAATTTTTAGTCATATTAATTTTTTAGTCATAGCACTTTTTCTAATGATATGTAAATATTTTTTCTAAATTTACTTTTAGTTCAACATATATGATTTAATTTATTTTTTGGAAATAAATTTATATTTAAAATTATCATATTATATTTGATTGTATTATTTTTTTGAAAAAAAAATTTATGTTTAAAATTATAATTTCTCATTTGATTAAATTATTTTTTTAGAAATATTTTTTTCTAAATTCACTTTTAATTCAACATATATGATTTAATTTATTTTTTGAAAATAAATTTATGTTTAAAATTATAATTTCTCATTTGATTAAATTATTTTTTAAAAATAATTTTATTTTTAAATTGTTATTTCACATTTGATTAAGCGTCATGTCATAATTGTTTTTAACCATATCATTTTTTCTAATGACATGTCATCATTTTTTTAAATTCACTTCTTTTTTTAATATTAAGAAGATTGGGTTCGTGTCACATCATCATCATTTCTTAATTACGTTTTTTTTTCTTTTTATTGAACTAATTAACTCAACAATTTGTGAAATATATTTACAAATAAAAACTTTATTATTTTAGGGATGGTATATGAACTCCATTTTCATCATGTAGATCAGTCACTACATACGCAAATTTTATTTTTTATTCATGCAAGATGTTTATTTAATTAATTTCATATATTAAATCAATTTTAGTCGGACGATTGTCACGAAGTAAATTCATACTGTTTTGGTGTGGCTTACATAGAAAAAAAAGGTAGCTCTACACTCTTGTTGTTTTTTTTTAAGATAGTCGGCACGTATTTTAAAGTATAAGAAACAGAAATTACGATAAAATCTTCATAACATAGTATTATAATCTAGTTTCGATTGAAAACAAAGACCAATCCAATGATTTCTCAATAATCTTTATCAAGTCTGAACAATCATTCTCTAGTCTATACGATAGATTATATGATGCTCCTATTAAGAATGACATTGTGCAAAGACATTGTCTAGTTCAACATGAAGTGTCGAGATCTTGACTCATGTTATACTTTAGGCACCAAACTAGTCAATTAACTTGTTCATTACCAATCAACGAAGCATCGATTTGACATGTCAGAGTATGTGGGATCAAGGGAGCCCTCCCTTTGTGTTTTTGATGTTTGAACTTCCTCCATTTCTACTATGCGTTTCTTTTGATTTGTGGTTCTCAAATTTTCATATATATATCGTCTAATCCAAGCATATATATGTTTTTCATGATCGGAAAAAGTGTTTTATGTTTTTCTCAAAATAAAAAATTCATGTCTTGTATATAAATTTCTTTGGAAATAAATAACTTAATTTTACTATATGAATTTCTGATTTGTTTTGTAGCTCCAATGTAGATAAAGTATCAATTGTAAGATAAGAGAGATATTTACATGTTGGATTAATTATTAGAAGAGAACTTTATCATAGTATTCCATGTATTGACTAATAAAATAATGGAAAAGAAGATGTGAGTCATTCTAGAATTGATAACATCTCTCATCCAATATTCATTCCAAAACTTAGTGTTAAAGGTTGAGTTTATTGTTCTTCTTAATCCCTCTTTGAATGTGGTCTCCTTAATACTGACACAATTTTACAAAAAGAAAACCAAAATTTTTTGTTGTTAAAACTTTATTATATATTCATATTTTTTGTTAAAAATTTATTGAATTTATAATAATAGTAATATCGTCGTCGATAGTCATCTAGTTTTAAATGAAGAAACGAGCAAAGTAGACAAGAAACACTAACTAATTTTGACTCTCGTAATTCGCATGATTTTGTCCATACAAAAGTCACGTCAAAGGCATGGGTAGTTACATTGTATTATATACAAAACTTGTTTTTTCCCCCATGAATTATTACCACTTTAACAAAACTATGGTTACTACTTCTGGTATTTTACAAAATTTTTAAAAAAATTCTGAAGTTTTTATTAAAACATAATTTTACGTGATTATTTGAATGGCATTATATTTCACAAAATTAGTAAATAAAGTATAATTAATTTTTTATTCCGCTTTTTAATCAATGTTTCTTTTATGATTATATTTGAATATTATATTTCTAATTGAAATTAAGGCTAGTAATTATGATCCCTTGAAACCAAATTAGTCTTAATTAACTCTATATACTAAACATGTAATATTTAAATATAAAATCTTGTTTTTATTTGTATGTCGGCATACGTATATTCATGAAGAAAGTGTTGGTTGTATCTAAATGATTACAAGTAAAAGCAGAAGTCAGAAAATTGTTAATGATATTAATTCAAAATGATTACATTAATTAAATATTAGGTTAAAATTAATTTGCTTCATTCACAAGCTTGTATTAGATCTCTCAATCTCACTCTGCCAACCACTCCATTACGTTTGTGTGTAGAGCTGATCAATACAAACAACACAAAGTTAAAATGAAATATAAAAACTGATAAAATACAAGTCACAAAAAGTGCATAATTTGAATAAATTAATGCAATTTCTTTCCAATAGTTTCATTCCATAGTTCTACCTGTGTATTGTTCAATGTAAAGTTCCAAAAGAAAAAAAGTAATACTCATGTAGTCCTAATACTTACAGAACATATTTGTTGTTTTTAATATTTATATAACTACTAATATAAATATATAAATGCTAAAATAATTCCTCTGTACTTCTAAAATATTACATTTTTAATTATTTTTTCAACACTGTTATCACGTCGTCCTTTCAAAAACCAAAAATTACTTAAAACTCTTTTTAGGAGAATATTTAAATCCTAACTTAAAATGGAGTTATACTTTTTTTGTAGTTTGTAAAGTAAACAAATCGTTTCATATCATGACTGTGTTATTTCTAGAAAAAAACAATTTAATGGTGGTGTTTTGGTAAAAAAATCTGAAAATAATATTTTAGGATATCTTTGTTTAAGAAAATACACAGTATAAATAAAATGTTTAAAACCTAATTTATATTCATAATTTTAAAAAATTCAGTTTAGTTTAATAATGTTTAAAGTCGTCGTGCCATTATCCGGATTGTGTTGTTGACAAAAATAAAATATTTCTATGAAGATGACATATAATATGTATAAAATAGTAAAAAAAGTTTTTAAAAATATGTATATAAATATTAAATAAATTTCAAAACTTATTATACAAAAGACATCGGTTGTGACTTGGGACACCATGAGACATCGGTTGTGAATATGGTTCATATTCGAATTGAAACTGATCGAACAATATTTTCGGGTAGAAAAATTTCAAACCCATTTAATTATCTGTAGAATTTCGATTCGCTTCTAATCGATTTTGGATCAGTTTGGTTCTTAATTTCCAGAATCGATAAAAAACCCAAAAATCTTCGATTAGGTATTTTTCACCCGAAATATCAAAAATATTACCGATAATCCACGGATCTATGCATGCAGGATCTGATGAAATAAAATGACCATAACCAAATCAGATACGAATCAGTTTTGTATCGGTTATTATGTAACCAGTGCTACTATGCAACTAGAAAACAGTACATTCGATAAAATCTCAAAAGATGGAAAAAAAACCTTTATGTTGTTGTTCTGAAAACAAAACAATATACAACTCTTGATTGGCCTTAAATCTTTTGACCCACGGGCTTACGAGCTCGTCAACCGGTACCGGTACGATCTTAACTGTTGGTATTTAAAAACCGATGAATTGATTCGGTCTACGAAAAAAGGTCAAAATTAGAAGTCTGGTACCTTCTTCCACACCAGTTCCGATCAGAGGATCTCGAACAGAGTCTGAACTGTTGAAATTGTCCGACTACAAACGTTTTTCTATTCTTCATAAGATCTTAGATATTTAAAACAAAAGGGTGATAGCGAAGAAGAAAACAGCAATATCGATTGAAAGTAATTGTTGTCCTAGCTAGGAGGACGAAGGATGGGAGATGTCTGGACATGGGTCATTTCGTTCTTAATCCTTGTCACCCTTGTTGTACTCATCGTTTACCAGGTTCATTCGAATTCCACAAGAAACCCTTAAAACTTATACTTTGATTCCATCGAATCTCTTTGCCTACTGTGTTAGGACAAACTCTGCTTAAGCTTAAGCAATGGTGAAAAGATTTTTGTAACACTGAAATTAGGGGTTTGGTGTTTTGTAAGAGTTGATTTTGGGTTTTGGAAATGTGATAAAGAGAGTAACCTTAAGGTTTTCGTATATAGTTGGCAAGCTGTCAACTGCCAACAAGTTTTTTTTGTTTCTAAAATTTGTTTCATTAGCTTATCTCTAGATATGGTTACTGAATCTCTAGATTTCCTTACTCATGTGAAAGTTTTGTCTTTTAGCTCACAAATGAAATTAGCTTATCGATTTCATGAGCTCTCTCATTCTTGCTTAATGAGCTCTGGTTCGATTGAAATGGTGTCGAACATTAGTGTTTTGACAAGAAACCGGATCTATCTACTAGTTTAAATCTTGATTAGATGAAATGAAATCGACAAGAAACCGGATGTATTCCGCTCATTGAAATTCGTGACATTTTCTATTTGAATCTTGATCATAGGTCTCTCTGATTATCGATATCCATAAATTTTATTGGTAGTTCATTGTAAAAGAGAAAACGATTTCTTTTTCTTGCAGCTTATTTGCTTAGCTGATCTTGAGTTTGATTACATCAACCCTTACGATTCTGCATCAAGAATAAACTTTGTGGTATTGCCAGAATTTGTTCTTCAAGCATTTTTATGCTTATTCTACCTCGTAACGGGTCACTGGTTCATGGCACTACTTTGTGTCCCTTACCTATACTACAATTTCCAACTGTGAGTCTCTCTTTTAAACAACTCTCAAACCCTTCTCCAAAACATCCACTTATATCTTTTATTTTGATGTTAGTTACTCGAGAAAACAGCATTTGATAGACGTCACTGAGATCTTCAACTTGCTTGACTGGGAAAAGAAGAAACGGCTCTTCAAGCTCGCTTACATGATCCTCTCTTTATTTCTCACAATTTTCTGGTAAAAACAACCTCTCACTTTCTTTGCTCGATCCTGAAATCGAACTTAAAACAGTTAGATTTTACGTTGTAACTTCTCTTTAGGTTAATCTATTCAACCCTGGATGATTATGAGGACTGAAGGTGGACACATGGTTTCATCAAACCCTCTCTTGAAGATGTAGAGCTGTGACATGAAAAGAAAAGGCTTATTCTATGTTTGCGGAAGATGTTAGGGTTTGTGGAAGTTGTTAGGGTTTGTGGAAGTTGAGATATATAATCTTTTGAACCAAATTTAGTCAGTAGAGATTGTTCTTGATCTTTGTGATAAAATGAAGCAGTGAAATGCCATCTAAATTGGAAACCTCTAACTTATTCAGAGGTTATCTTTTGTTTTCCTTCAAAATTCCAAGATTGTTTTTTCTACAATCATTTTTTTGAATGGTTTTATTAGCACAAATCAAATTTGATAAATTCTTCAATTTCGAAGAGGATGAAATGAAAATGTATATGCAGCAAACTGAATTATTTTTACATTGGTTATACTTCTTATTTTAGAAATGCAATAACTTATGCTCAGTTAAATTATTCACATGTACAGAGAAAAGAAAAAAAAACCATAGTAGTGAAAAGATCAGACAAACAGATTCTCTGCTCGTCTCTCTTCTCTCCATCCATTGTAAACGTTTGCAATGTAATCTTCAATCCTACTCGTCAAGGTATCTTCATCACCATGGGCATCATCATCATCACCATCATCATCATGGTTTTCAATATTGTCATCACCATCATCTTGATTCCATTGGCTATAATCTTCATCATCATTCCATATATCGTCATCATTATCAACTTCATGAAAACCACCATAATAGCTAAACCAATCATCATTATCAACAAAGTAATATTTCGTGAGATTAGAATCTTTTTTGTTCCTGTCTATGGTGTCACCATAAAGCATACTGTCTTCTTCAAATGTGTAGACAACATAGAAATCTTCGGTTTCTTCACAAACAGAGCGATTACGATCGATTATGAACAGGAAGAAGATCGAACCGAGGAAAAATAAAATAAGGAAAAGGTTTGGAGGAGTTGGAGGATTACAGAAATATCTCAAGAAGAAGAAGAGCATTAATGTTGAAACAATTGTTCTCCAGATGATCTCCATGCCATTGATTATAATTTTGAAAAGCTTATTCTGGTTTCTATCTATATATCAAAAAAGAGTAACTTTCCAGGAAAATTCGAATTAAGAGTAACTTTCCGGGAAAATACCATTAATTCTGCTAAGAAAATGAGTGGAAAAGTATGTTGTGTGAAGTTATTGTAAAACTTCCAATGACAATATTATAAGCAGATATTATACTCATGTCTATTTCTTGCTGCACAAGTTCTAACATTCTATGTATGACTATTTATGTATAAATATATTTATATGTTATTGAGAGGGAAGTTTGAGATGCTTGAAGTTGACAATTTGAGTTATTAAATTATGATCATCAAAGTTGACAACAGTTATTCCCTTTTAGACTCATTTTTTAAAAATAAAATTCGTTTACTTTGAATCAAATAAAGAATCATCCATTCGTAATCGTATCCATCTATTTCCAAATAAAATTGGCCAAAATTCAGATTGTATTTGATTGTTTTATCTTAAAAATTGAAATGAATTTTAAATTACTTAACTCCTCCGAGAACACCAAAGAAATAGAACACAAGTAACTATTTTTGTGTTTGTTTGTTAGTTCTGAAATAGTTATATATTCAAATGAGTTTTATTTATTTTCTGAAATAATTTCTGCAAAAATTAGAGAGCAAAAAAAAAAAATGAAGCCACACATGGAAAAAAACACCATAACATTAGGACCTTTACATACACTTGTAACAATTAATTTTCTCTTCTCGCGATCCATCAAAGAATCAAATCTTTTCACAACATTGCAATGACTCAACAAAACTCCACCTTCAAAGAGGGTCAACGACTATCTACTTTTCTCTTAATTACTAGTATATGGTTTATACACCCACACACATAACATGACATATGAGTAAGAAATTATCTTCCTATTTATATTCAATCTTTCGTAAAACAAATATCAGATTCAAACCGTCTAAAATGGAGGATCAAAAGCAACACAATGAATACATTTTCCGCAGTCTATATCCATCTGTGCCCATTCCTGACAAGCTTACTCTCGTATCCACTTTATATATATATATATATATATATACTTTCCATTTTTAGATAATTTATCCATATATATTAGGGATGAACATTCAAATATTTGATTGCTGTTCAGTTTACGTGACAATTCATATACTATTAATATATATATGTATGTTTGAACTTACTATATATGGAAAGCCTGAGTTTGTGCTCCAAGGAGTTGAAGGATATACAGAGAAAGTGGCTTTCGTAGAAGCTGTGACGGGCAAAGCCGTCACGTACGGTGATGTAGTGAGGGACACGAAGAGGCTAGCGAAAGCGTTGACCTCACTTGGACTAAGGAAAGGTCAAGTAATGGTTGTGGTTCTACCAAATGTCGCGGAGTATGGGATTATTGCCCTTGGTATTATGTCCGCCGGTGGTGTCTTCTCTGGCGCTAATCCGACGGCTCTTGTCTCGGAGATCAAGAAACAAGTTGAAGCTTCTGGTGCCAGAGGGATCATCACTGATTCTACTAACTTTGAAAAGGTAACAACATATATATATTTTCTGGATTTGATTTATTTGTTGTGAAAATTTCTATAATAAGTAAGATTGAATTCGTTTCTATTATAATAGTTATTTCTGTTTGGGTTTGGTTCGGCTAAAATCATGCTAATTCGAGGATAACATGAACTGAGTTTTCGGACAGGTGAAGACTTTGGGTTTACCAGTCATAGTGTTAGGTGAAGAGAAAATCGAAGGAGCAGTGAACTGGAAAGACCTTCTAGAAGCAGGAGACAAATCCGGAGATAAGGACAAAGAAGAGATTCTTCAGACAGATCTCTGTTCACTTCCTTTCTCTTCTGGCACAACAGGATTACAAAAAGGAGTAATGCTCACACATCGCAATCTCATTGCTAATCTTTGCTCTTCTCTTTTCAGCGTCAGTTCTGAAATGATAGGACAGATCGTGACTCTTGGTTTAATCCCCTTCTTTCACATTTACGGTATCGTTGGAATTTGTTTTGCTACGATGAAGAATAAAGGCAAAGTTGTTGCTATGAGTCGCTATGATCTAAGGATCTTCTTGAATGCGATTATCGCTCACGAGGTTTCGTTTGCTCCTATTGTTCCACCTATTATATTGAATCTTGTTAAGAATCCGGTCGTTGATGAGTTTGATCTTTCCAAGCTTAAACTCCGTTCCGTTATGACTGCTGCTGCTCCGTTAGCTCCTGAGCTCCTCACTGCCTTTGAAGCCAAGTTTCCTAATGTCCAAGTCCAAGAGGCAATTATATAATCAACTCTCACTACTCGGTTTTCGGTTCGGTTTTAGGCTCTCTTAATTACTATGTTCATTGATGTTTTTTTCTTGGTTAATATATAGGCTTATGGATTAACTGAGCATAGCTGCATTACTTTAACTCATGGTGATCCGGACAAGGGACAGGGTATTGCTAAACGAAATTCGGTGGGTTTTATACTCCCGAATCTTGAGGTGAAGTTCGTTGATCCCGAAACCGGACTGTCACTTCCCAAGAACACATCTGGTGAGCTCTGTGTGAGGAGCCAATGCGTAATGAAAGGTTACTTCAAGAATAAGGAAGAAACGGAGAAGACTATCGATGGAGAAGGTTGGCTTCACACAGGGGATATAGGCTACATTGATGACGATGGAGATATCTTCATCGTTGATCGCATCAAAGAGCTCATCAAATACAAAGGTTTTCAGGTAATCCAAATTTCGAATGAATTTTAAATACAAAAGTTTTGGTTATGTTTGGTTTTTGATTACTTTGATTTTGAACCAATCCAATTTTGGCTTGGTTCGGTATAGTCTCCTCTAAGTAGATCAATCACATTGTGAGTATGTTTATTTTCCGGCAGGTTGCCCCGGCGGAGCTTGAAGCTATTCTCCTCACTCATCCATCAGTTGAAGACGTTGCCGTCGTGCCGTGAGTAAATTGCCTTTTTAAGCTAAATAATAAAATTTAAATAATGATTAACTAAAACAAATAATGAATAAAAAGGTTACCGGACGAGGAAGCCGGAGAGATTCCGGTGGCTTGTGTGGTGATAAACCCGAAAGCTAAAGAGAAAGAAGAAGACATTCTTAACTTTGTTGCAGCAAATGTAGCTCACTACAAGAAGATCAGAGCCGTCCATTTTGTGGATTCAATCCCCAAATCTCTCTCTGGCAAAATCATGAGGAGGCTTCTTAGAGACAAGATCCTCAGCATGAAGAAGTAGAAGTAGTAGAAGAAACCATGATTATAATCTTTACAAGTATCAGCGTTTTTACCGCTTAATTATAATCTCTATTAGAATGTCTTTATTACAGCAACCCTCTTTATGGTTGCATGATTGCTCCTTGATTAAAAAAGTCCTTTTTCAATTTGGTTATTATACTGGTTCAATTATGTCCTGCACAACAACTCAAAAGGTGAAACCATCATCACCAAGAAGATTCATAACTTTCTCAAGCTGCAAAATGCTGTACAAAATTCAACTTCCTTAGTCATCTGAGCAACAATTCTACAACTTCAAACGATTTAAATCCTCACAACTCTCTTCTCAGTTTCTTAGTTAGATGATGGCATAGATTATAATACCTTTTCATTCCGATTCTTCAGATATAAGAGTATACACTAGAAGTTCCAAATTTTATTCATATTTTTTATAGTATCCGAAATAAATTTTCACTTATACCAACTACCGAATTTCTTCTTAATCGGGCAATAGAGCAAACAATCTCTAATCCGAAATATTAATAAAACAAAAATACGTGTCTCTAGTTGCTCATCAAAATTGATTCGAGGAAAATGTAAAATTAGGGTTTGCTAACACAAAGAGAAATCGACGAGGTGAATTTGCCAAGTTTGAGTAATTCTTACAGCTTACCCAAGCAGGAAAAACCCAACCTCAAAAACAATTCTGAATAGTTCACCAGCAATAGAAAGAGACAACAAGGGAAAATGGATGACAACAAAGACAAAAACGACGAAGAGAGGAAAAAGATGAGAGACAAGGAGGAGGCAAAGTAGAGAGGTGACAAGGAGGAGGGAAGCGAAGACGATGAGATAATCGATGGAGAGAGGAAACAAGACTATAAAGAGATAAGAGACAATTTCATAATCGAGTAATTACTTTGCCTAGCTCTCTCAAATTTATGTGCATTTCATTTTTGTGTTTATTAGGTTTATCATGGTGATGAGTCATTTTCAAGGTCAATAGATGATGAGGATAATGAGCTTGAAGATGAGGCTCCTGTACAACACAATGAAACACTAGATAATTAAGATGATGACACTGAAAATCCCAGTATTCATCTAATCATCTTTTTCATTTTCTCCATCTTCTGCTCTATTTCAAGTTTCAACTTTTTCATTTTCTCCATCATCTCTAGCTTCATCTTTTGTTGATATGAAAATAAACTAATGCTCGTCGTAATAACATGTTTTATTGTCAATAACAACAGCACACGTATAGAATCTATGATAAAGACTTTGCTTTATGTTCTGTATCATAATTTTCTCCCAACGATAAACATCTTATCGGTACATCTCAACAGTTCGAGATGAAACACCGCTTGAACCTGTTGATATATTGCTCATACGATTATAAAATTGTTGAAATTTTTGGAAAATTATCATAATAAAAATTAAATTTATCTTAAAAGGAACTGTTTCTCGTTGCGAAAATTGTTATACAACATTCGATATTCGTGTATATTGTAATTTGCGATTATTTTATATAGTGTTTATGTGGAAATGTTTCAAAATAAGATATGTTTATGTGCATATGAAAAATAAAAAATATTATGAATATTGAAATTTTAAATTCAATAGTCGTAAATATATTTGACAATAGAAATAACACAAAAATATTTGAATTAATTACTATAAAAATTTGAGAAAACTATAGTATGAACTATGAACACATCATACTCACTTGAGAGGAATTATTAAATAATTACCCAAAAAAACTGGCTTAACTAATCTAACGTTTTTGTCAATTCTTTTATGATTTATAGTTACTTAGGCACTAGAATTCATTATTGTACATTGGCAAATGCACTTGAGGAGTGGTCGCCATTATTGTATATTGAAAATTTTCTGCTTAAACACACATATCAAATTGTATAATTATTTTTCAACATCGAGGGTAGAAATAAGTTATAAATATTTTTATTTTAAAAGGGTGAGAATATGATCTAATTCTTTTAATTTTAATTAATATATATAGCTGTTTGGGACTATGGCATTGGTCAAATATATAGTCATTTAATTATGTCGAAAAGGGAAGAATCTTACGAACAGAAGTCAGAATTTGAGTTTTCGAAATATACCAAAAAACAGTTCCGTACTTAATCAACGGTCATATTCTAAATTCCATACCAATAAAAAAATTGGATTTATCATATTTTGTTATTGCTGTGTATATATAACGGAGTATTAAACTTAGAAAATATATTAAATTGAATATTAAAACTTCTGATAAAATTTGAAATTTTATATCATTCATATATATTGCAAAATTTTTATAGAGTTCCTCATTGTTATATTCTGGATTTAATTTGTGGGTTCTGAATTACATTATTAGAGGTTTGATTGGTGTAGGCAGAGAATAAATGCTTGACGGTACAGACAAACAGACACCCTCGTCTTCCCACTCTTATAAATTAATAAACACATACATATAAATCCATATATATAAGCTTGCACGTGGTTCTTGTTCACATGGTGGAAGCCACAGTTGTATAGATTGAGAGAGAGAGAGAGAGAGAGAAACAAACTTTCGTAGAAGAGAAAGAGAGAGAGAGTATTAAATTGCTTCGCCTGCTTACTTTCCAGCCAAGGCAAGCTACAGTCTCCACTCACCACACACACTAATCTTCCTCTCTCTCTCTATAATATATATTTGTGTAAAGAGCTGACCCGATTTTTCTTGTTAGTTAATGGGTTTGGTTCGGAAACTCACAACTAGATCTTATTATATGTTGCTTGATCATGGGTTCTTCTTGATTCTTGAAAATCGCATCTCGAGGGTCTTTTTCTTTTGTTTGCTTGACTTTGGTTTTGTCGTTCTTAGCCGTTGAAGATGTCGTAAAGTGGCAAATGCAGCTGAGAATTTCTCAGTCTCCAAGAACGAAACGTCTCTTTGAAGCTACTTCTTCATGTTTTCGATCTTCTTCTTCTTCTTTATCATCAATTTCAAGATATTTAGGAGAAAGGCTAGTGAAATTCACAGTTTCTCAAACCGGGTTTGGGTTCGGTTTTTGTATCCCATAACCGACAATGCCAATCAGGAAGTTTCCGTTCCTGATTTGGGTACTTTTCACATTCGCATTCACTAATTTCTCGGATTCAGTTACCGAACGAGAGATTCTGCTACAATTCAAAGACAAAATCATCGACGATCCATACAACAGTTTGACTTCTTGGGTCTCAATAGGTGATGACGACCTCTGTAGTAGTTTCAATGGCGTATCTTGTAACCCAGAAGGATTCGTCGACAAGATCGTTCTTTGGAACACAAGTCTCGCCGGAACCCTAACGCCGGCATTGTCCGATCTAACTTCTTTGAGAGTTTTGACTCTGTTTGGCAACAGGTTTACAGGTAATTTACCTTTGAGTTACTCAAAGTTGCAGACTTTATGGAAGATCAATGTCAGTTCCAACGCGTTGTCTGGCCCCATTCCGGAATTTATCGGTGACTTACCTAATTTAAGGTTCTTGGATTTGTCGAAAAATGGTTTCAACGGAGAGATTCCAGATTCTCTGTTTAAATCTTGCTACAAGACCAAGTTTGTTTCACTTTCTCATAACAATCTCTCTGGATCAATCCCGGAATCAATCATAAACTGTAACAATCTCATAGGTTTTGATTTCTCTTACAATAACATTACGGGTTTGTTGCCTAGGATTTGTGATATTCCGGTTCTTGAGTTTGTGTCTGTGAGAAGAAATCTGTTGTCTGGTGATGTGTTTGAAGAGATATTGAAATGCAAGAGACTGAGCCATGTCGATATAGGAAGCAATTCGTTTAACGGGTTAGCGTCTTTCGAGGGTCTTAGATTCAAGAACATGACATATTTCAATGTATCTGGAAACCAGCTTAAAGGGGAGATTGGTGAGATCGTAGGTTGCAGCGAAAGTTTGGAGTTTTTGGATGCTTCTTCAAACGAATTAACCGGAAATGTACCTAACGGTATAACTGGATGCAAAAGTCTAAAGCTTTTGGACTTGGAATCGAATAGCCTCAATGGGGGTGTACCCGTAGGTATTGGCAAGATGGAGAAGCTCTCTGTGATCAGATTAGGCGATAACTCTATAGATGGGAAGCTACCGCAAGAGCTTGGAAATCTGGAGTTTCTACAGGTTTTGAATTTGCATAATTTAAATCTCATTGGTGAAATTCCGGAGGCCATATCCAATTGCAGACTACTTCTTGAACTGTTAGTTTCTCATTCTCTTCTATTATGATCTTTAGCAAGTTTTCGATTCCTCAATCTCACTTTTGGTTTTGTTAATCTTTTTTTTTGGTGCAGAGATGTTTCTGGAAATGCTTTAGAAGGACAGATACCTAATAATCTATTTAACTTAACAAACTTAGAGATCCTTGATCTGCATCGGAACCGAATCAACGGAAGCATTCCACCTAATCTTGGAAACCTCTCGAGAATCCAGCTCCTCGATCTTTCAGAGAATTTGCTTTCTGGGCCTATTCCATCTTCCCTCGAGAATTTGAATACACTGACACATTTCAATGTTTCTTACAACAACCTCTCCGGCGTTATCCCAAAGATCCAAGCTTCGGTCGCTGCTTCATTTTCCAACAACCCTTTCCTCTGCGGTGATCCTCTCGAAACACCATGCAATTCTCTCAGAACCGGATCAAGATCAAGAAAAACCAAAGCTCTAAGCACCTCTGTTATCATAGTTATTATCGCTGCTGCTGTGATATTGGTCGGTATCTGTCTCGTGCTTGTTTTGAACCTTAGAGCTATTAAAGTACGGAAAAAGAACGTAGAAGAAACAGTTGTTTTCGATACCACAACCACCATGGCTTCAACCGAATCTGGGAATGGCGGTGTGACATTCGGGAAACTTGTTCTATTCAGCAAGAATTTGCCTTCAAAATATGAAGATTGGGAGGCAGGTACGAAAGCTTTGCTTGACAAGGACAATATAATCGGGATTGGATCAGTTGGAGCGGTTTATAGAGCTTCTTTTGAAGGTGGGGTTTCCATTGCAGTGAAAAAGCTAGATACTTTAGGAAGAATCGAAAGCCAAGAAGAGTTTGAGCAAGAAATTGGAAGGCTTGGAGGTTTAAGTCACCCGAACCTTGTTTCTTTTCAAGGTTACTACTTTTCCTCGACGATGCAGTTGATACTTTCGGAATTTGTCCCAAATGGAAGTCTTTACGATAATCTACACCCGAGAATGTTCCATAGAACCAGCAGTAGCAGCAGCAGCAGCAGAAGTCAAGGAAACACTGAGTTGAATTGGCATAGAAGGTTCCAAATCGCGTTAGGAACTGCAAAGGCGCTTTCTTTCCTTCATAACGACTGTAAACCCACGATTCTTCATCTCAATGTAAAGTCTACAAACATACTCCTTGATGAAAAATACGAGGCAAAGCTATCGGATTACGGTTTGGGAAAGTTTAATCCGGTTCTGAACAGCTACGGCTTAACCAAGTTCCACAATGCGGTTGGGTACATAGCTCCCGAGCTAGCTCAGAGTCTAAGAGTGAGTGACAAATGTGATGTTTATAGTTTCGGCGTGGTTCTTCTTGAGCTTGTTACAGGTAGAAAACCGGTGGAGTCACCATCCGGAAACGAGGTTTTAATCTTAAGGGATCATGTGAGGGATTTGTTGGAATCGGGTTCGGCTTCTGGATGCTTTGACAGAAGATTGAGAGGGTTTGAAGAGAATGAGCTGATTCAAGTCATGAAGTTGGGTTTGATTTGCACGACGGAGAGTGCATTGAAGAGACCAAGCATGTCAGAGGTTGTCCAGGTTCTTGAATTGATCAGAAATGGAATGGGATCATGAGAAAATTAGTTTAGAATTTGCAGAGAAATTTGTGCAGTGTTTAGTTTTATTCTTTTGTGATCTGGGATTTTCCAGTTTAACTGAATGTGTATTAATTTCCAAGGAAAATATAAAATATCGATTCTTTTATCGATTTTGATGGTAAAACCGGTGCATCTCTTACATTAGACCGACATTGAATCGGCTTATACCAAACCAAATCCCGGTAGTGCGGGCTAATCTAAAAGGTTCGTCAGAAGAAAACAAATAATCAATCAAATAGCATAATCAATTTTGAGATTTACACGTTTCACATACTTTTCTAATGCGGTTCATAACTACAGGCACTTCTCTCTCAGATAAATTACTGAAACAGAACCGGAACCATCCCGGTTCAATACAATGACAACAAGATCCTGGTATTACATTGATCTTGCCAATGTTCAAGAGCTTGTTCCAGAGCTCAATCTCGCCTTTTTCGCTGTAAGATGAAATAAATCCTCGCATATCCGCCCAACAGAAGAACCCTCCATTGCTTCTTGTGCACTCGATCCCTAACTCTTTCAACCCCACCACGAATTCCATGTAGATCCTCTGCAATCTCTGCCTGTTGTTTTTCACAAATCTCTGAACAAACTTTGGATTGGAGATTGCAGATATGAGCAAATGTTGGGTTGGAGATGAGATTGGCGAGAGCGTTGTGAGATTTCTTGAAGCGGATAAAACATTCTCGTTGAACGAGTAGATAGCAGCAGATCTAAGACCTGGCAAAGACAAGTCTTTTGAGAGGTCATATACGATATGAACTCTTTCTCTGTCCATATTCTCTTCCGTGTCAACTATTTCAGCCATGCTAACAAACTCTCCTTCTCCTTCGTGGACTGACCCAGCAAAGATTTCGTTTGAAATTATATGAATGTTCCTCTCGCGGGCAAAGTCTAAAAGAGCATAGAGATTCTCTCTGCTGAAGAGAATTCCCATGGGATTTGAAGGGTTTGAGATTATTATGCCACGGATTCTAACACCGCGTTTCTTTGCTTGATAGAATGCTCGATCAAGAACGACCATTGATATAGTGAAATTGTCTGCACTTCTACAAGGTACGTGAATGATTTCCACTCCTGTTCGCCATTTAACATCCCTATCATATCTACACCACAGAATGTCCCATCAAAGATTTTTAGCATCTCTCATAAAAGAGTATCCAATCAAACGGTAATGAGTTAAGAACTAGGATTTTACCCTGGGGAACACGGCGTTGGAACAAGAAAGGCGTTTCCAGAATCAGCTAAGCAGAAGGAAAGAATCTCGATGGCGGATGCAGCACCAGAAGTTAATACTAACTGTGATGGATCGCACGAAAAGGAGTTTTTTGTTGCTTCGGACATAAAACCTGCCACAGCCTGTTCATAATCCAGAAGACTTCTCTCAAGAACACATAAAATGGCTCAAACAAAGGGCATCTAAACATCTCAAGAAGACTCAGGTCTCAAAACACTACAATGACGAGATCTCTCTTTCATGAGAATTGGATGGTTTTAATGAAAAAAACATTACGAACTTTGGAGTTTAGAAGGAACAACCATTTTCAGTTCCATAAGTCCATGACATGGCTCGTAAGAAGCAATGCCACTGATACTCAATCCATCTGAAGTTGCTTCCTTTGGATTCTCTGAAACCCAATCATCCAAGCTCAACTGTTAGAAGAAAAAGAGACAGTCAAATCCAGAAAATCACCAAACCGTGAATTTTTTTTTTTTTTTGAATTTCATCACACCTTGTTGTTCTGAGCTAAACCAAGTTCGATAACTCCGTCCGGGTTACCCGACTCGTCATACGGATCCTCCTCGACCCGTTTTTGCCCCACGTAGTATGGAGAATCTCCTCCCTTGATTACACAACTAACCCGACTCGAAATCGAAACGGCTCCACCGGAATTTCTCGGCGAGAGGAGAATCCGAGAGAGAGAACGAGGCAAACCAGTAAGCTCCGTGAGATGCCCAGCGGATTGCGAACGGGTCGAATCAGGAAAACAAGAATTCGAATCCGAATTTGGAGAAGAGGCGGAGTTTTGGTCACCGGAATCAGAATCGTCTTTTCGATTTCGTTTAAGGTAAAACTGGAGGAAGTAAAAGAAAGCACAAGGAATCACAGAGCCTAAGAACAAACCGCCACGCCCTTGAACAACGCCTTGTAACGGAACGATAATCCTCATCGCGTTGGTTCCACCGCCACCTCCGTCTCGGGAATTATCGGAACTGAAATTGGAAATGGAGCTACGGCTCCGGTTGGTTTCGGTACGGGTCATCGTAGTGAACACATCATGATGTGAAGTGTTTAGAGTTAAAAATAAAAATGGGAGCTTTTGAGCTTTTGGGTCGGGTTAACGGATTATTTAGTCTGACGGCGGGGAGAGTGAGAGAAAGAGAATTTATGATTTTTAGGTTTAAATTTACAGTCGATTATTTTTTTGGATTTTGTTTAATTTCTGATCTGTTTCTTTTTGGAGTGGCGTGCACAATAACTCCTTCGTCCTTAGTTAAATGGTTAGATTTTGGTCGTTAAGAGTTTTTGAAGAGAGGGAGAGAGAGACCCAATTGTAAATTACATTACTACCCTTTCTTTTCATTTTTAAGACTGGGTCCCTAAAGTTTTGGATTCTCAGAGAATTTTCTCTTGTTCTTATAGATTTCAAATAACCGGTAAAGGTATTATACAGAAATATTATTTGTATGTTTTTTCTGGAATATGTTGTCGGATTTATATGTAAAAATAATGTAAGATCAGATGTGTGATCCAAATATAGAGTTTTAATTAATCAAATTATTTTATTAGTAAATCAGTTAAATGTTTTTGTGAAACATAACTATCTAAATTAATTAAAATATAAAAATATTTCAAATCAAAAATTTAGAAATCCAGCTAATATTTAAGAAATATAAATAAATTCATTTTTTTTTTAATTTTGAGCTATAAATTAATAATTTAAAATTTTATTAGTTATCAATCACATTTTATCCAACCGGAGTTTAAATAGTTCTAATCCATCAAAAAAATTTTGTTCTAACAGAAAATTAATTTGATCCATTTAACTAAAATTAATCATATACATAATATTATCGAGATTAATAGTTAGATCGACTTTTATCTTGAACTGATGTATTATAGTATTTTATATCAAAATTTTAAATGAGACACAACTAATATATAAGAGACATATATAAAATCATTGTTAAATTATTTTGATTTGAAACTTCGTAATCTAACAAAACTTTTACCAAAATTATCGAACTCTTATGCGATTTAATAAAATTTTCTATATGTTTTTGATAATAAGTTGTATTCCAAATTTTTTGTTCTTAATATTTACCCGTAATTTCTAATCCTGATATTTTAGATAGTATTTCTAATTTTTCAAACTACTCATTCTAATCTTATATTCAAAATTTTCAATTCTAATACCAGAAATGTCCAACTATATTGCTACTACAAGATAGTATTATATATTATATGGTCGAAAATGTAGATAGTACAATCCATATCAAAACGATGTCCTTATATTTCCTCCAACTTGTCTAAACCACAAATTTTGTAGAAGCTATAAGGGTTATCCTTTTATACATTTGATAGAAAAGGATGACTAACTTCGTAATAAAAATCAACAAATATATTTGTTATCCCATGCATATATAAAATAATGCGAGACAGAAGTTGATAAGGCTGGGGGTTTTGGTCGTTATATAACATGAATCGTTATTGTGGGCTCCTCACTTGTAATTTCAGAATTATAGCCATTTGATTATGATATTTATGATTTAACCACTTTAAACTCAATACATGATTAGTAAAAACTTTAGCTATAAGTTTCTTTTTTTATAGAAAATTAACATTAAACAAGTAAAATATGATTGGTT
Organism: Pugionium dolabratum; assembly: GCA_018901945.1. Taxonomy (NCBI): domain Eukaryota; kingdom Viridiplantae; phylum Streptophyta; class Magnoliopsida; order Brassicales; family Brassicaceae; genus Pugionium; species Pugionium dolabratum. The sequence goes on along the minus strand of JAEVFF010000250.1, from coordinate 272,148 downwards.
AAGTTTTATTTAATTAAAATTAAGTTGCAGCCTTTAAAATAATTCTCAGTCTCACCCACATGAAGCGATCGAATCATATAACTTGTGAACAAACCTAGAAACGTATCAAAGATATTTTTATATTGCATAAAAATTCAGCTCATATAAGACTGTTATTTATACATATTTCATATAAAACATAAATTTTTATATAGATTGAAAATTTAAAAATCTTAACGAAATTAACTATAAGTAACAATGTATCTGATCGAATTGCATATGTATTGTATGTAGAATTGGAATATATTCAAGTTGATTTAATTGACAAGTTGGCCGAACAAAAACAAAACAATCACTTGACCAATCGATTTTGGGCCTCGAAATATATACATATTTGGACATATATAGCCCATAAATTGTGAATTTCAATTCAAAGTATGCAATCATCTCAAAACTAATTTATAGAAATTGAATTTCAATGATTGGGATCTCCGACACTTGATAGTTGATACTGAGGACTTCATGTTTTTAAATCTCACTATTTTAAAATAATGTTTCAAATTCCGAGCGGAAATTAAACATGAACATGTACGTTTTGAAACTTATGTTGTCATTTTATCATCTGTCCATCATACCAATTGATTTAGACAATCTTAACGATCATGTTATCATCATCACCTACAAATCTTTATGTGCAAGAAGATCAAAATGGACATGCAACTAAAAGGATCAATTTAACAGACCTAATCCTGACCCAACTTCATACATTTATTGTATTAAATACAAAATCTTTACTAACAATTATTGTAAACCATTTAATGGTTTTTTTTAGTGGCCACGTTATATCTGTCAATTACACTCTCTAATTATTGTACTTTCCATTGATGTATTAGTTAGAAAAAGCTTTCCTAATCTCCTTTTTACTGCATTCACTTTTTATATTGAAATTTAACTATCAATTAAATAAGCATTTCTAAACCTCCATTATACTCCACAAAGTTGTGATAGAGAATCTCTCAGTGCAAATCTCTATTATTTCTAATATGTGGTTTATTCGTTATATGTCGAATTTAAATTTGTATAACTTCACATCAAAAGTAAATAAAATAACTAGGTTACATGCATTGGTTATTTATATAATAATATAGAAAAACAAAACTGATTAACAATATATATTTAATATATTAAATAGTATTTTGAAACTTTTAATCCAGATTTTGATTATTAAATATGTTCAATGGAAGACAAAACCAATTTTGTTTTTTTTTTACCTTTCTTTGGTGTAACTTAAAATTCAAACAACAAACATATAACAATGTAACTTTGGACTTTATTATTGTTTAAAAAAAGTTAAATTTTATACTTAAATTTGTGATGATTACAGAGGTAACAAAGAAGATAGAAAAACCGAAATCTAAAACTACAAAACTAAAGTAACGACAAGTCGACAACGTTACTACAAGAACCCACAAACGGACATATATAAGGTTACAAAGATAAACACAAAAAAACTCAAAATGTTCATAGATGAAAAAGCAGCAACCACACACCAAAATACTTGTTCCCATAATTCAGAAGAAGAATATGAGCAGAGCCTCGCCTGAATGTAAGTAGAACAAATCTATGTTTGCGATCTTGTATATTTTTGTAAAATAATCAACTATTATTTTGAAAATATTATAATAAAATAATGTAAAACGATATTTTTTTTTCTTTTTTGGTTGTAGTTTTGTTAAATTTAGGATCGGCCCTGAATATGAGTGTTCATCGTCGTTGCCATAATTCAGAAGAAGTACATGAGTACTCATCGTCGAGGTTAACCCTCAAAAATTTAATGAAAAAGTTGGCTAAAGTTTCTCTAAAAACTAACAAACTCTTTGATATAACGGACCACCTTGCACTCGGCAGGACGGGAACCTTTATGCAGCCAGAGAAGCCGCTTTCGACTGCTATCCCCGAAGATATCTTATACAAGATATCTTCGAAAACCATCTTCTACGGATGCAAACAGCCTATAGAATAGTATCTCCGTCTCTATTTAAGTTTTGAATATTAAATTTTGTTTATTTCGAAAATCTTTAACAAATAAATTTATATTTTTAAAAATAATTTGCCGGCAAAATTTGGCGATTAATATTAAAAAATTAAGAAATTATAAAAAATTAAATTTAAAATATTAATGAAAATCTGTTAGAAATTTTTACGGATTTACAAACCGATAACTAACTTAATAAGAATTCTTTCGGAAAGTCAAAGAAACAAAACATTATAAATACCATTAAAAATTTCCGACTGACATCTGACGTACTAGATTTATTAGAAATACATCAAAAGTTTCGGTTGGCGAAAATTTCCACAAATTTTGACGAATAGAAATGATAATAACTTTTTTATAAAAAATTTACCCTTTTATGGTTTTCCTATGACACTTGTTCGGTAGATAATATGTTTGTGAATTATTCACTGATTTTCAACAAAAACGTTTAATGGGAAATTTTCTGACATCTTTATAATCATTTTAAATGTATATAAGTAATCAGTGAAAATTTCGTGAAAAGAAATTCCCACAGGAAATTTTAATGAAAATATACATTGCAAAATGTTATATTTTCGAAACAGTGAGGGATCACATTACTTGAGTTAACAAATTAATGATGAATTTATATGTAAAAATTAACAGGGACAAATAACAATGATTACACAAATCAATATCTTCAGTCATGCTCAGAACCAGTAAATGTTTGGTCCATGCTGCAACAGTTAATAATCAGATCCCAAATCTAACCTTATCCGCTCAGTCGTCTTCGACTAAAATGCTTTAAATTCTGTGTATTAACATATCCTTTCCCTTCTGCTTTACTATATATATATATATATATATATTATTTACCATTTTTTCCTATACCCTAATAAATACTTTAAAGTATACTTTCTTCTATCAATTCTAATTTTTAATTTAATTAAATATTTGATGCAAAATTTTATATTCAAATTTTGAAACGTTACTTATTTTACAACAGAATGTTATATTACGAAATGTAAAGAGTATATAGTTATGTTGCTTGAAAATTAAAGTGAAAAATCAAGATGAGCACACACTAATAATAAAAAATTAATTACATGCCTGAGTTTTTTTATTTAAAGTTCAAAATTTTAAATTATACAAAATTCTGATGAGAAAAAAACTGAATTTATAATTTATCAACATCAATAGCATCACAATCTTCCCTTATAATAATATTGAAGTTTTAATAGATATCATAATAATACGTAATATTAAAATATTTTTTATAAAATTTTTAAAATATTTTAATATTTTATCATTAGTAGTGTAGTATGTAATGAAGTTGAATTGTATTCATGTACAAAACTAAAATGAAATTGATATTTTAGAACAGTAATTATTATTAAAAGTATGAATAGTATTATTTTAAAAAGTTGGATGCATTAAACGTTTGAATAACACATGATATTTATAAATAGGGCCATGACATGTATTATTTTAAATATAGTTTATAAAATTTATTAATTAAAATTTTCCTGTGGTAGTTATTTTGTTAAGACTATATATATAATTTGCTTTCTAAGTGGAAGCTATAAATATAAATAAATAAAGTAGAAAAGAACTATATAAAAAATAAAATTATAACATCGATATAAGATATAAGATATTATATTCTGCAAAATGCAAATAGGAAAGTAATAATATACATACACATTTTTCTTTGTCTTTGTAAGTATTTAGCAACAACATGTTGATGTTAATTCTTTTACGATAGTAAATGTAATAATATGCTGTGTGTAATTGTGTCAATGTGTTTGTTATTGTGTTCAGTGTAATGAAATATAAGTTTATTGATATATATATATATATATATATATATATATAGATGATAGATATGTGATATATCAAAATATAGTATAATTCATAATTATTTCTAATAATTATGCGTTTGATATATTAGAATTTAGTATAATTCATAATTATCTCCAATAATTATGGGTTGAAGTTTATCTCTAATATTGTATATAAAGTCTTATATTGAATCAACAAAAATCAATCTTTTAATTTGGCAAAATTTGAATGTAAAAATGGTTTTTAATGTTAAAGTTTAAACGTCCGAATTTTTGTTACTGAATTCATTATAAAAGACTTTCAAATATGTTTGAGCAATTTAATCTCACAAGATAAATATTTATGAAAACATTTTGATGTTTATTCATCAATTAGATTCAGTTTTATATCATATCTTTTTGAAATCTTCTATTTCATTTAGATGAATTGATTATCGGGATCTATAAAAAAAAACTTAAGTCAAATTTGATTTTTTTTTTTAATTTGCTTCTTGGGGTTATATTGGTTTCTTAATAATGAGTTATATAACACGATTTTATTCGGATTAGTAAACATAAATTTTAAATTAAAATTTAATTATTTGGATCATAATTACGTGATTTCAAAATTTTAGTGTATAAATATTTTTTTTATTTCTTGGGATTTATGGGTTTCTAAAATGTGGATTAAAAAAACATGGTTTTAATAACTATACAATATAGAAACTAATTATAACTGGATTGTCAATTTTAGAGTCTAAATAGGTTATTTGTTTCCACATATTATGAAGGTCCTAAGAAAAACAAAAATTGAGAATTTTGGATTTTAAACTAACAAAATACAATTAAAAGATAAGTATTTAAGAAAAAAAATAGAAATTTAAAATCTAAAGAGTGAAGCTAAAAAATCTATATGAAATTCATAATATATGAAATTAGAAGAATAACAACATTTATATACACATTTTTCTTTCTTTTTGTGAATATGTAGCAACAAAATATGTGATATTAATTTTTTTTATAACAAATGTAATTACATGATGTGTTTATGTTAGTTATTTTCATAATATTTTATTATTGTGTAGTAAAAATTATGTTTTAATGTAAAGTTGATTTTCTTAAGTTTACAAATTTATACGTTTGTGTTAGATTTCATTATAAAAAAAATTATCATACAAGTACGAACAATTAAGTCTCAGAAATCACATGATGAATGTGTTTTTTCTAAGATTGATGTTTATTTCTTCCCTTATCATTATTAGTGAGATTATTTCCTAGGATTAATGATTAATATAACTTAACTTATATGTTTATAATTTAAATATAATACTTTTATCTGTGTATGACATATGTTCTAATCTAGTTAAATATTCAGGTTATATTTTATATATGGATACATAGATTATATGCTATGATTCGATAAAAAGAATATATGGATCTTTATAGCATTATTTGAAAAGTTGTTTTGTTATGTGTCGCATTCACGCTTTTCATAAAGGTAATTACAAAACTGTTCTTAATGGATTCTTTTGTCATTATTCTTAATGGATTTAAACTTGTCATTATTCTTAATGGATTTAAACTTGGATATATGCAAATATTATTATCTCCTAATTAGTTTTTTTTATTCATCTCTTTTTATAAAATTATCCCAAATATATAAAAGTCTCCATTTGAAGTTATTTAACAATTTCTTGTTACCCTAAACCCTAAAAAATAAATTTAAAATATAATTTTATATTATTACTTGTAAATTTTTGTTAAATTATTAATTATGGTTTCATATATATTAAGAGAATAAATAAAAAATATACTTAAATTACATATATGTTGAGAAAAATCATTTAGATAAATACAAGGATATATATATATATATATATTATTTTTACATAATAAAAATTAAACTCAATAACGATTGAAATGTTTAGTGAAAATCTAATGCATTTTGATATCAATCAAAACATAAGTGTATTAGGTTTTACTAACGAATTGTAATATTCTATTTTAAGAAGAAAATTCAATCAAAATACCAATTGATTGACATTTGACAAGAGTTTTCTACTCTTTCTTTTTCTAAACAACAATCAAATTAAATATTAGTTGATATCTAACGATATCCAATCCTTTATTAACATGCTATATATAAAACAAAATCTATTTGATTAATTATAATATATTCCTATTCAGTGAAAAACGCTTTAAATCACTAATGGTTTTAGAAAAATTCATGCCCAAGTAAACGTGGACGAGTCATCTAGTAACATAAAACTAGATTTATATCTATATAATGTGTGAAATAAAATAATTATTTAATAAATATAATATAATTTTAATTATAATTATTTGCGAAATATTATTATTTTCAATTTAAAATTCAATTATATCTACCCAAAATATTATTTTATTATTTTTAATATAATAATAGTTTTTATTCTGTTTTAATAATTGATTATTTATATGTAAAATATATTTCATTCGTAAAATATTAGAAAGGATCATTTAATTCGTAAAACTATTATAAATAACACATCGATATAAGATTATTTTTTAAAAATATTTCTCAATTAATATATTAGCTATAGTATAAATTCAATTTAATTTTTCTATTTATGTATCCTCACTATTAGTTATTTATTGCCCTTGCAAATGTTACAAAATATCGATTTTCTAATGCATGTATAGAATCATTGATAATATATACTCTATAATTTACAAGATTAAGTTAAATTTAATATCAAATTACCATTTAAAATTTAGTTATTACTCTTGAGAGCTATGACTTAATAACTAAAACGAAAATTATTAAACCAAGTTATATTTGTAATATAAAGTTATCTACGATACGAAGAAATTTTGTAAAACCTAACATATCTCTATTTATGAACCTTAGGTGGTATGAATTATTGTGAAACAGAAATTAATTAGAATTGAAAATTTGGGTGGTGTGTAATGAAGTTGAGATGTAATTTCAAGCACATTTAAAACTTATGTTCCCATATCTTATTGACGTGATTATTTAATAGCCACTAAATGAACAGCTAGGAATTAAGTTTATTAATTTATTATCATCATTTAATCCCAACTACTCATATTTTATGGAGATTTTTTAATTAATTAAGTTTCTTCATGATCACTAAACCTGACAAAAAGAAAGTAAACAAATCATGGAGACAAGTATAAAAGAGATTCAACAAGTCACAAACATTACTACAAAAATCAAACCAAAAAGTATTCACAGAAATTCAAACTCTAATATTCCCATTAACCAAGAAAATATGGGTTATGTTCCTTCAATGTTCATTCCTGATTCAACCGAGGAAGATGGATTACTATTTTCTGATTCTTTTGCTCTTTCTCCATTTTTGTCATACCAAAATCATGATGTGTACAATTCGATTGCAAACACAAGTGGTGGAAGCAATAAGAAAAGAAGTATATGTGATACATATGGTGCAAGTGAAACCAACAAAGAAGATGATGATCGAGAAACCAAGAAGATGAGACACAGAGACATTGAAAGACAAAGAAGATTAGAAGTTTCATCACTTTTTAAAAGTCTAAGATCTCTCTTGCCATTTCAATATATCCAGGTAACTAATCTAACTACACTGTTGAATCAAATCTTTGTACAAATGACCTTATCATTTACTATTACAGGGTAAACGCTCCACAGCAGATCATGTTTTCGAAGCAGTGAATTACATTAAAGATTTACAAAACAAGATCAAAGAACTCAATGACAAGAAAAATCTGATTGAACAATCCATACAAGGCACAAATAAGACTCATCTCTCTACAGAAGAATGCACTAGTAGTTTCTCTTCATCATCATCAAATTCAAGCTGTTTATGTGTTGGAGACAAACACAGTACAGTTGTGGTCATGCCTTGTTTGGTTGGTGTTGAGATCATCATAATTTGTTGTCTCGGACGAAACAAGTCTTGTCTCTCGAGTGTTTTGCAAATCTTGGCCCAAGAACAAAGGCTTAATGTACTTAGTTGTCTCTCAACTAGGCTGCAACAAAGATTCACGCACACCATTGTTTCTCAGGTATATTTATTATTAAAATGGAATAATAATATTACAAAAACTTGGTTTAATCATAGTTTCTAACTTATGTTTAGTTCTAATACCAAAATAGTTATTCTTTTCTTATTCTTCAAGAATCATAGCATATAAGTTCCTATTACCTCTTAGACCACAATTCTTGACTTTTGATTACATCTGTCCATATGCTATAACTCATGGCTCTAATTTTCAGGTCGACGATGGAGTAAACATCAACATTTCGGAGCTTAAAGAGAAAATAGTGAATATTGAAAGCAGAGTTGAAGCTCAAGAAAGAAGATGAAGACGATGAAAGTTTCTTTGATTTCTTTCAAGCTTAGGTTTTACATATGCAACATCATAGTATTTATACAAGAAATTACGCTAAACCCTTAAACATTGTAAACACATTTCATTATCAGGTTGAATTTTCTAAATCAAGTGCTTTAAATCGATTCTTCAAAACGATTTGTTGAATCTTTGCAGTACCACATCTCGTCACACTTTTGTCAGGTTTTTGAACATGCTATGTTTCTGTTATGATAATTAGTGAATGGGTCTTGGTCGTTGGTCCTGAACTTATGATTGTTCTTGTCCTTCTCTTGAACCTTTGCTGTGATGTCCTTTTATTGTATACGAATTAGTAAAATTCTATTTTCTGTCATATATGGTACAACAGGCCAGCCTATGATAGAAAATAGAGTTAAACTTCAGACATGTGAGAGAACAGAAGAAATAATACAATTAGAGGCTCAGTTGCTATTCGCTCTGAAATTTTTTTATTTGAATTATAGTGTTTGCTCTAATAAATATGTGGCATTGAAAGAAAAAATTAATAGGTTATTATAATTTTTCGCCATTGAAATTAGAGTTCTATTGAAGGAATGCATATTTTTTTAGATGTTAGATACTAATATCATTTTATGTTAGTGTTACGGTTTAGTGTGAGTGCTTTTAGAGTTAATGTTACAAATGTTACTACTTTCATTTTAATCAAATAGTTTATAGTTTACAAATTTTTAATGAATGTTAACTTATTCTATAAAAAATTCGTAATATAAATATAAATACAAATACAAAATTTTAAATTGTTATATGTAATATTATAGTTAGTTTTTTAAAGTTAAAAATTTATTCAAAATATGTTAACAAATATTTGAATTTTAAATATTGAATTTCATAATATTCATGAATATAATTTGTAAAATATGAATGTAAATTAAATTTTTATAATTTGTTAAGTTATTAAATATATTAATATAGGTAATTTATTTATTTTTAGATAAAGTTTATTTAAATAGATTAATAAGAATTTGAATTTTAAATATTAGATTTCATAATACTAATGCATATTTTAATCCTCCTATATATTTAGTATTTGTTTTTTAATTAGTTATTTATAATAACATTTGAAGTAATATTTTAAAAATTAAATGTTATTTTTTGAAATATACTTGCTAAATAATAATATAAAGATATTATTCTGACACTTTAATATATATATTAGTGTTGTTCGTTTGGTCACCGAGGCGGCTGCGGTCAACCCTGCGGTTGCAGCTACGACAGATGCTGTTCGTTTGTCTGCCTCCGACGATTGCGATTGCGGTTGATCGCAGATTTTTAGTCACACTGCTGTTTTAATCAGCGGTCGAAAAAATTACGATGCAGGACGCATCGTCTGATCGTTACGTCTGCCGCAGGTACATGCGGTAGCTAAACGAGCAATAATCTGTCGCAGCCGCAGCCGCATGAACTTGCGGCTGTCAAACGAACATGACCATTATTCTCAGCATGTTAGTTTTCTCTTAATACATCTGTTATTCGCTTAATTAAACCTATTTGAAAACTTTTTAATATATGTATATGAGAATTGCTAAAAAATATTCGCTCTCTTAGTTTATATTTTAACAATACAAAAACATAATAGCCTCATTTTATATTTTTAAACATAATTAATCTTCCAAATATTAATAAATGAATTGCTATGATATATTCGTCAAAACCCTTTATAATTCTAGGATGGCTAGAGACTTGTATCTACACAATCAATTGCACTATATGATACAATGTTAGAGTTTAGGGATATTTCAAGGAAAATTGAAAGCTTTAGCCAAAAAGACTCATTATCTCTCCTTACCTATTTTTCATTGCAATCAAAATGTCTTTCTCTAATGTTAAATAGAACTGCCGAAAAGAGAACTGTGAGCAATTCAAAACCTTATACCCATCTATGCTTTGTCGATAAACTCTTGATATTCACTGATGGTACTTTAACTTTGGTCTGGTCTTGAATGTGCTTCAAATGCTTCAGGTGAAAACTTTGATCATGCATAATTGTTAGTTTCTAGAAGTCTTTCTTCTCCACTAGCATGCCTAATTCGTGTTTGCCTATCAGATACTTAAGGCGTTCATTTATACACAAAAAGCAAAACATCAATATTTGTGAAGATCTAATTCAATAAGTTAAAGCTCGCAATACCTCTTGGAGTGTCAAGTCATTGTCTTTTGCAGGCACACTACTTCTACAATTAAATTGCTTGGAAATTAACTCATTTGTAATGTCAAGTCATATCTACAATCACATGTTCTACTTTCATACTTTTCAAAGTTTGTATCCAAAAAATTAACTTCATTTGTAATGCATATATGTAATATGTGTAAAGATAGCATTGAGGGTCATCACTCTATTAGAATGTCCGTAACTCAACCTAAAAAGTATAGACTCTTGCACTTCAAGAAAGCAGTAGTTTAGCGTCAAAAATCTACCACAAAATTTGTGTTAGAACTCGGTTTTACGGAAGTGGCTGTCGATCACTTTCCGGTGAGTTTTCTAAAGAAGACGGTAAAACCAAAGTTCGTTTGAATGAGAAATGAGTATTTAAAGTGGGTTGCTTGATAAGCATAAAATGAACAAATGTAATTTGTCCCATATTATAATTTAGAGGTGAAATTTCTCTTGTATATCAAGCGGAGAAACTGTTACAAAACTCAATTTTGGATACACTTTGGTGTATTAGTGGAAGGAGATAACCGAACTCGAGTTTCGAGTTTTTGGAATTTAGCAAATGAACCAATGGCCGGTATAATTTTTATTGTGGTTTGGTTCAAACCTCATTTGTTATTTGTTGACTAAGTCAAGTTCAACATCTCCTTTATTGAGTTAAGTTATAAATTACAACCCAATTAATTTGGTTTATTGATTTGTAACATTTGTAACATAAAAATCATAATGATTTTTAGTGGAGAATAATTCTCATTAAAAATGGAGTAACCTCTTTATAAACTCATATATTGATCATTAAAAAAATTGTTGAAAAACAATGAATGATGGAAAATGAAAAGAGAAAAAGGAAAATAAACCTTTGGTTTTCTCATTCGAGTGTAAAAAAAATACACATAAAAATCCATCACATGTTGAGTTTGAGAGTACAACATAGAAAAACGTTCGTTGGATTCTGTTCTTGGGTTGTGCAAGACAAAATAGTTGTAGTTGTATCCTGGGATTCGGAACGCCATGCAACCGTCATACTACGGGGTGTTTTCAGAATTAAGGAAAGAGTGTCTCGCCTCTACAAATCCAGTCTTTCCAAAATTCTTATATCGGTATTTTATATTTTATTAGATGTAATTTATTCACAATTATCAGTTGTCCATATTGTAGAAAATCGCGTTCCATCAATCTTAATTCTGAAAAATTTTGTTAGTCTTAAGATTATAATTACAATAGTTAATAATCTTAATTCTAAAAATTTCGTTATGTTTATTAGACTAAAGAAAACTGATAATTTTGTGAAGTGTTTATGTTATAAGAACACGAATTTGGATGTACGATAATTATTCGTTCACTCTCAATATACTTTTTTGGGTTTACAATTGTGCAAAACAGAAAAAAAAAGTATCAATAAAATAAAATGTTAACAATAACGTTTTATTATGGCAACAAGTATAGTGAGTCGATATCCCAAATTGGGAGCAGTCTACCACTAATGACATTGTTAGCAATACGGATGAAATTTTGATGTTTATCTTAATTTCCAAATCCTATTGATTTAGAGGTAATATTGATCATGAGTCTTGTGAGTCGACGCACCAATTTCGTATTGGTAGTGGTCTGTCACATGTGACTATGTCAATGATGTTTAAAACGATACCTTTAAAAATCATCACTTACTTCAAAGCAAATGCTTAAAAGAAGTTTAGTGGAAAATATCACAAGTGTGATATGTCAAAAAAATTTATGCATGTCTAGCAAAATTGATATCTATTTTAATAGATGTATAGATTTGTTAAGACGGATAAATATGGCTTTAAAAAAAATTAAAGCAAATAAAATAAAAAGTTGGGAAATAAAACAAATTTGAGAAAACTATGAAAATAGTTATATGTGATGAATGCAAAATTGCATTAGTCTGAGTTATCTCGGAAAATGTGGGGGGAAGCGTTGTTTACCACATAAAGTTATTGACAAGATGTCATATAAACTTTGGAAGGTAAAATACATTCGTACAAATACCTAAAAGTGTGGGAGTATCTACAAAAGTTGTAGTATAACCTTATAAATAGTCACAGTCTAACTAAAAAAGTAGATTGTATATAGTGGTTTAGTCTTTTTTTTAAGAAAAAATAAATCATTATAAAATTAATCTCAAATGGTGTAATCTCAATAGATTATATCCAATTGAATGATAACCTAGGATCCATATATTAAAGGTGTCATGAGATTAAATTATAAAATCATCAAGAGGAATGGGTTTAAAGCCTATGATTTAAGATGAAATTTGATGGTAACCTTACCTACGTGACTAGAGATCCCAAGATGTAGGTTCAAAGGGACAACTAAGTCAAACGGAATCTGAAAGAGCATTGTGAGACTTATGTCTCTACCCAGTTCCTAGGATGATGCACAGTGCTTCCTGTATGGGTGTAGGGTAAGCGTTGCTTTTAATGATTTGAGACCATAGCTTTGAGATATAAGTGGAGTATTACAGGATGCTCCTTAAAACAAAGCTAATGGCGGATCACCTTGTGAGTGTGAAATGGGGCCGTTTCTAGGAAAATGAAGAAAAGACTATATTCTCCAAGTTCACTCATGATTAACCAGGCATGTTCACGGCCAAAATGAACACAATAGAGAACCTAGTTCTATGAGAAAAGAAAGTATGTTATAGTTATTGTCTCGGTTTACATAAAAGCTCGGAGGGTTCAAGACATCGTGTTCACCTTCTAGTCGAGTAAATCCGATAGCTATTAACAATGATTGGTTCAAAGCTGAAAAATGCTACCAACTCATATACAGTGACTTTTTCGTTTGTACTCTCGAAAGTCTTTTTGTCTAGTCTGGTCGAGTTTTGTCTAGATAGTTAGTTAAGTCTATCGAGTCGTCACATGTTTAGAGTCATTTCTATTCATGTGGAGGATTGTTGGAACTCAATTTTACGGAAGTGACTGTCGATCACTTTCCGGTGAGTTTTCTAAAGAAGACGGTAAAACCAAAGTTCGTTTGAATGAGAAATGAGTATTTAAAGTGGGTTGCTTGATAAGCATAAAATGAACAAATGTAATTTGTCCCACATTATATTTTAGAGGTGAAATCTCTCTTGTATATCAAGCGGAGAAACTGTTACAAAACTCAAAATTTTGGATACACTTTGGTGTATTAGTGGAAGGAGATAACCGAACTCGAGTTTCGAGTTTTCAGAATTTAGCAAATGAACCAATGGTCGGTATAAAAAGCGTTCGTTGGATTCTGTTCTTGGGTTGTACAAGACAGAATAGTTGTAGTTGTATCCTGGGATTCGGAATGCCATGCAACCGTCACACTACGGGGCGTTTTAAGAATTAAGGAAAGAATGTCTCGCCTATGCAAATCCAGTCTTTTCCTAATTCTTGTATCGGTATTTTACATTTTATTATATGTAATTTATTCACAATTATCAGTTGCCCATATTATAGAAAATTACGTTCTAACAATTTGGTCGTCATTACTTTGTGGTGAATTAAAGAAGTATATATGGCGACGAAATCAAGAATGGTCGGAAATTCTTCTTAGTTTGTGTAGAAACACCAAGAATAGTGTTTAGCACTAGCCCAAAACCATAATACTTGAGGAATCCGAAAGAAATTAATAGAATAAATCTTCTAAATATGAATAAAAATATGGAAGAATATTAAAAGATATTTGAATATTTTTAAAAGAATTAACTTATGTAGGAAAGATATTTTTTTATTCTAATTATTCAAGTTGTTTTTATTGTTACAAATGAAAGGATGATGAGCTATTTATAAATTATAAAACTATAAAATATCTTACAACATTCTTTAGAGATTTCTATAACAATATCTAGATAATTAAATATTAGAATTCTCTATAAATATAAAGTGATAAGGTATAAAGATATTTCTATAGATATTCTAAAATTTAGATCTAATTTGGGTTTGATCAAATTAATAAGTTATTGGATCAAGAACCCATAATTAAGTTTGACCCAAATCAAATTTAATTTTAATAGTTTGGAACAAAAAGATTTCGTTGCTAAATCAAAGCAAACTTAGATTGACATTACGAGGAATTTGTAGTTCATCGTAAAATTGATATTACATTGTTTCAAATTAGTATCAGTGGATTTTAGTTAAAAGAAATTACGTCGAATTTCACATCAAAATATAGATAGTTAAGCACATGTTACTGGTGGTGTACATATCTTTTTTTTGCAACAAAATTTTATCGTAATTTGATTGTAAATATGTTTGGAATTCAAAATAAATGTTTTTTTGTAAAATCATTAAAATTTTCGATATTAAATCGGTGGTATATGGTGAAATATTTTTTTATAAATACAACCATTTGTGAATACATTTTACAAAATCATATCCACAACCAAAAACACAAAAAAATTCTTTTTTCTTAAAAATGTCTATATACACCATCTTAGAAATTAGATTTATGCATAAAAATTCGGAAGAAATAGTGATAAGCTTGTAACAATTTTGCTCTAATATATACTTTTAAATATGTGTATATTTTAAACAAAAAAAACAACAAAAACTTGAATAATAGACAATAAAAAGTAAAATTAATTAAAATAATTAGAATGCTAATGGAAGCGCAGACCAAAACAAACATGAACGCACGTCTATTACCGACTTGTTCACACTCTTCTTTCTTAGTGTAACTCACGATGGAACCAATTTTGTTGCCTTTCATTCTAGCAAAAGAATATAAGTAAGCCTTTTAATGGCATTATATATCGGATCTTGGATTTGGCTTTTCAGAGAGGAAATAAGAGCAAAATGGATCAAAAAAATTATCAAAAGTTTTTGGTTATTTTGTTGGCGATGGCAATGATCGGAACATCAACGGCCGCATATGGCGGTACCGTGTGGCGTCGGGCTTCAGCCACTTTCTATGGCGACGAGACTGCCAGCGCAACTATGGGTACAATTCAAAAAATACTTGTCAATTCTATTGTATATAGAACACAAAAGTAGATATAAACATTTGAATAAGTTTAAATATCATGTAACAATATTACATAAACATAAATTTGTTAAATATAAGATTAGAGTCTACATGAATAATGTAAAAATAAGATTAGGGTCTATAAAGACATCATCGTAATACAAGACTTTTTTTTTTAAAAGGCTCGTTAATTAAAGCGTAAATTGATAATTTGTTTTTGAACATGCATGACCTATACAAAAATCGATCAGGTGGGGCTTGTGGCTATGGTAACCTATGGAACAGTGGCTACGGAGCAGCCACGGTTGCATTGAGCACGACGCTATTCAACGACGGCTACTCGTGCGGTCAATGTTTTCAGATAAGATGTGTGTCATCGCCTAATTGCTACTACGGTTCACCAGCTACAGTGGTGACTGCGACCAACATTTGTCCACCGGATTGGGGCAAGGACTCCAACAATGGAGGATGGTGTAATCCGCCACGTGTTCATTTTGATTTGGCTAAACCGGCTTTCATGAAGATCGCTAATTGGAAGGCTGGTATCATACCCGTCTCATACCGTCGGTACGTACGTACTTACGTAATATAAACTAAATCAATGTAAATACTTATTTCTAACATTGAACCGTACATGCATGTATATAGAGTGGGATGTAGAAGAAGTGGAGGAATAAGGTTCAAATTTGAAGGAAATGGATATTGGCTACTTGTGTATGTGATGAACGTAGGTGGTGCAGGTGATATAAAGACAATGGCCGTGAAAGGAAGCCGGACCAATTGGATTGATATGAGCCATAATTGGGGAGCATCGTACCAAGCTTTCTCTTCTCTCTATGGTCAATCTCTTTCTTTCCGACTCACCTCTTACACCACTCGACAGACCATCTATGCTTGGAATGCTGCTCCGGCTAGCTGGTCCGTCGGTCAAACCTATCAGGGAAAGGCTAATTTCTTCTGATTCTTTTTTTTTACAAAAATTTTTTTAGTAATTAATTTGGGTTTCATTATTGTTTGGGAAAGTAAGGACATGTCGTTGATTTGTAACCACGAGAAAAGTTCACCTTTATTCTTTTTTTTGGTTGCCTATAAGTAATGCATATTTCTATTACCAAATAATCTCCAAATACATAACAATACAAACAAAAACTTTCATCTTTCCCCACACTAAACTACAATCATTCATCATACTTATCAAACTATTTTTGATTATATCGACAGTGCAAATATTATATCGAATGTATGGAAAATATGAACACGAGATTGATAAACTCCTCAAGAAGTATATACATCTTATCTCATCTCTTTGATTAGAATGTTAGTTCAATATACTTTTCTACAAGCCAGATTCCAGAACCCATGACAAACCATCCAAGACGTTATTAAGTGGTGAAAATTTTCGTTAAAAATTTTGATTCTTTACTTTTGAATTCACTTAAAACTAAAAAAGTAAATTTATCAAGAGATATAATAAAAACAGAACATAACATTTTACATAGAAATTAAAAGCAAAGAATACCAAAAAAAATATTAGAAAATAATGCATAATTTTAAACATTTTTAAGCATATATACACATAATACGAACTTCGTACAAAGGCATTACCATAGTTTTTTTAATCAAAAATCAAATGCAATTATAGAATATTTTAAAATGTGATTTTAGGTTTATCATTTAGGCATACTACAAATACACAATAGTAAATTAAATCAATAGTTTACTCACAAAATTCACAAAAAAAATGTATCGTATACAAGCGTGTGTAAAAAAGAAAAAATAAAAGTATTTTAATGTATAAAAGTTAGTACCGAGAATTTTTTTTAAAATGATAGTTCTTACCGAATAAAAAAACTGAGGTGACTCTTAGATAATAAACCAAATGAATCGACAAGACAAACAACACATCTAACATTAGGTTATTTTATTGCTCAAATTACATTTGGGTGGTTCAAACAAGTGGGGTTTATAATTTGACTAATTGGACTTCACGTTTGTTTTTTATATATTGTGACAAATAATTGGGTTCTCATAATTTATTTAATTGGGTTCAGAATTATCATTTTTTATTCAATTTTGTTTGGATAAAAAGTAAAATTTACTAGAATAAATAAATAAATAAATTTAAATTACCAAAATAATTAATATATATATTATTATTAATAATTTGATTAGAAAAACAATATATTTTATTAAACTAACATAAAATACTATTAAATTTGTGAAAAAAATTATTTTTATTTCTTGAATTTATATATACAAAAATTAATATTAAGATAATTTTAAATAAGATTTAAAATTATATAAATATCTAATTTATATTTACTAATAAATAATATTATATAATTTATGAATATATTTTTTTTTCAATCTAGTTAATTTATAAATGGAATTACATGTTTTGTATCGAATATAATTTACATGCTAAAATCTAAATTATAATCCTACCTATTAGCCACTATCGCTAAATTAAAAAATATTGTTTAATATGTTTCTTATCTAAGAGAATTTAAAAAACAGGTTCTTTCACATGCGTTATACTTATGAGTAGCACCAAAGGTTTCTTACTTCTTGTAAATTATAAGATAAAACCAAATTTAACTGTAATAAAAAAATCAAATGAGTAAAAAAAATTGTATTGTAAATGAACCCTATATATAATGATAAAAGTGTTCCCAAGTTACGTTAAATAAGCAAAAAATTACAACTTTTTTCAGAAACATTCTTAATCCGAAGAAAAAATATCAAACAAAAGGGATAATTTCTGTCAGATTTGTTTTTACAACTAAAAGGATGAAAAATAAAATAAAAGAAATCATAGCTCAAGGATTTCTATTAGAATCCCGAATACGGACTAGCTTTACAATATTCAATTTTCATGTAATTTGTGTTATGGGAAAATAAAAATGTGTTTCATATAAAACTAAATTTTTAACCTAGACAAATGTGATAATAAGAAAATAACCAATGTTATCTCTTTTTCACTAATTCATTTGCTTCGTATATTAATTATATAAAAATAGAGTATATTCTAAAATAAAATATTTTAAAGTTTTTGTTTCAAATCTAACCCAATAAAATTAAAATTTTAAAAATAACATAAATAATTATATAAAAATATTTATTTACTTTAAATAGATTATATATATTTAAAACATTATATTTAGATTTATTTTTTTAATTTAAGATTTATTTTTCTATTATAAAGAAATTTTAATTATAAATTTGTGTTATTATTGAAAATTTAAACTAACGATGATATTTTTACAAAAACAATTTAGAAAAATACTATTTTAAAGAATTTTACAAAAAAATATGCAATTGATTTTTATAGATGAAAGTTTGATTTTAAGCTAATGAGGAATATATGTACTACAAAAATGTGTGCAAGTGATGAAAAAAAAACATGTCTACAAGTATTTGGGCTGTAATATATGAATTGCAATGGCCCAAATAGTTCAAAATCAAATATCACTAAAACTGAGGATCGATTTACCCAAAAAAAATCTTTTTTCTTTTGATAATGGATTCAGCATTATAAGTAATTTATTTTGAATATAGCAATATAAGTTGAGATGTAGTTTTCGTAAGAATGGGGACCATAACTGTTTCAGATGTGAGATGTCTTAAATCTTAGGCTTAAGAAAACGACAATTGTGTCCCTCTCTTATTTGTTTCGACCAACTTTGTCTCTCTTTATTTTCTTTCTTTTTATCTTTTCTACATCAAACGAATATTTTGATTTCGTTGCGTATAACAAAAGGTTTTTTTTCTTAACAACTACACAAGAACGAGAAAAGGAAAATTAGTTTTTCTTCTCTATTGGTGGAAAGTGTGTATATTTCTCTTTTATTTAATTAAACTAAATTCAAAACCTTTTGTTATTTTTAATTCATCATTCTTTTCAACTCAAAGTATTGAATAATTTTTAAAAAGTACAATAATATTTGAAAACTTTCTTCTTCGTTAATGATACAAAAACATTTATTATAACTAATTAGAAAATAATAAGAGGTTTTACAAAAACATTTATCATAATGATACAAAATAAATCTAATGATCAATAATTTTATCTTAAAATTAGATTTATCATAACTAATTTGATCGTATAATAATCGTTGTATACATATTCAAATATTTGAATCATTATTACAATAATATCTTCATAAGAATGAGATTCACATACGAGATTTAATTTATAATCTAGTTTTTATGAACCATAATATATACGATGCTCCGCAAAATACACATCTTACTTTCCAAATTATCTTTAATAATAATTATTTATTGACTAATTTCAAACCTAGGAATATTTTTGTTACTTAATAAAAATTACAATAGTCAAAAATAAAGTGGAGACGATGTTTAGATTCTATAAACATATTAACATCATTAAACAATCAAGTTTGTTGGATTGGATGATTTGTGCAGTGTTATAATATTATCAACAGTCTTCATGGAAATGTACGTACGAATTTCAACCCCAAACTTGGAAGTAATTAAACATCACTAAACTACCATAATTTGGTTAAACCTCACCTCAGTTAGATATGTATTGGATAGTTTTGTAGAGTTATGTAGAATTGTTTACCTCATATATATAACACTTTTGGTTTTTAATATAAGAAAAATGTTATGATTGAAAAATGGATTGAGTCTATATATGTATTATTTCAAATTGGGCATAATATGAACATATATAAATGGATATGTATACACATCTTTACGAAAATGATTGGATTATTATGGAACATTTTGCACGTTTATTCACAAAAAGAGTTGGACGATCTATCATTAGTTAATGCCAAAGTTGTATTTTAATATTGTAAGTACAATATATATATATATATGTTAATATTGATATGTATAATTAATTGCACCAAAATTTTATATTTCATTAGCTAAACGTAATATTATGACTCCAATACTGTTGCTTTTAAGCTACTCAATTTCTTAATTGAGAGCACAATATCTGACATTACTAACTCGTAGCAACTGTATTACACTATTACTTTTAGTTGGGTTGGGTTTTTTCAACAATATTAAAATTTTATATCATTTCCTGTTTGTGACAAAATTTTACAGAAAAATTAATAGCAAAAATAATTATTGAAACATAAAACAGAAAACAAATCTGAAATCTTTTTACCACATGGAAGCATTGTTAGACTGAGACCGCAGCATTGTTGAACTGGTATTCTTCGGTGTCAGAGGCAAACATAACAACTAGGATTCAGATGGTATGATTGTGTTTATGAAAAAAGAGTTCAGATTTATTCATCAGTTCGGTAAAAGAAAGATATAACGAAAATATTTCTCACAATTTTTTATTCCTCCCAACAAACCTCTATTTATAATTGGTTAAATCTTATATCTTCATCATAAATATTGTATTAATAGTGTTTATAAATGTTATATCAAAACATCTAATATCATTTTCAATATCTAGCAAAATCGGATATTTTGAAAGATTTCCAATAATTTTTTTAAATTGGCGAAAATTGTTTGTATTGCAAAATTTCGAAATCAAGTTATTATACCGATTTCAATTTAGGTTAGACTACATATTGAAAGTGCGAAACTCAACTCCAACAAATATCTATAATATTTATTACTAAATATTATTATTTTTATATGTATGAAAATTTTATAAAATCATTATTTTGATTACGAGGAATGGCGTAAAAAAATAGAGAAAGAGTAATATTAATGGAGTAATGAAATAAACTTTTACATTTAAACCATCCACGGCAAAGGAATCTTCAAAATCCTTTTGCTCCTCTTTCCCAAGTGATGGACCAAAAAGAAATGAAAGTGAAAATGAATGCAAAAGAACACTGCTTTTTTGGAATTGGATCCTTATGTAAGAGAAAAAAATCGTTAATATATTTTTAAAGACTGTATTATTCCTCCAACTGAATCCAAATTTAATTTACATTTAAATAGCGATGTTCATCATCAAAATCATATAACAAATGCAATTTCAGGTATGAATATTCTAAACTACTAGTCATATACTCGTATGCTGAGAAAAAAAATACCAAAAACAATTTGAAATTTCATAATGAAAAGAGAACAAAAATCCTTTTTTTAAATAAGTCAATGTTTTCACCGACCAAGCGAAAGTGTGCAATTTTCCGATTAATATATTGATTTTTTTCGTTTGCCGTCCAAAAAACAAATGATTCTACATTTGTTCAATCCATTACTTTGGTTCCATTACTTAACTTTTGAAAATAAAAAGTAAACGTTGATAACGTGCTTTATAAAAATATTAGAATTATGAATAAATATTACAAAACTATATATATAAAGTGGGAAAATGAAAACACTTGCTTTTTTCTCTTCTCGTGAGATATGACAATGATTTGAGACCTAATAAGTGATTCAACAACTTGAACCTCAAAATTAGTTGAAATTTAAGAATAGGAAATGAGATGAATAATATTTCTTCCTACCTTTAACGACATGACCGGTAGACACACCTAATCCTCTTACACCCACTAAAACTAATATTACCTAATTAATAATACTATTTAATACAACTTATAATTCTTTACTCCTTCAAATATTATATTGTGATACAACTTTAATCCACCATTTCTTAACTTAAAACAGTAAAACCCACATAGCCTAGTCTTAGATTAACAAAAATCAATTGCATTATAATTTTTTAATTGGAGTATTTTGTAACAAAAAAGGTTTTGAATGATTTTTTAAGAGAAGGGTTATATTCTCTAAATATGTATGAAAAATAGGGAAATTAATTTATATACATATGAAAAAATATTTTACTTAATTTCTCGTTTTTCTTACTTATATTTCTTTTTAGGTTTTAATATTGTAAATAATCATAGTGTCGTAGGTTCACAGAAAATGAACAAACTTTATTCAAACTAATCAGACTTTTAAACATTAATATCGTCTGGTCGGACCAGTCCTGTCGACCATATTCAATATTTGTTGTAAATGTTATAAATAAATAAACTTTATTTTTAAAAAAAATATATCTTTAAAAAAATATAAGCAAATAAAGGGGAAAGAAATCAGGACAGCTTTATATAAGTTGATTTCTTCCTATCATTATCTCTCTCTCTTTCTCTGCTCATGAGCTAATCGTACGAGCAAAATCCTCTTCAAGAATTAGGGTTTTCAAAACAAAGACGTCTCTCTTTCTCTCTGATTTCGATCAAGAATATGCAAGATGCGGCGTTAGGTATGATCGGAGCCACCGTAGGTGGAGACGGAGACGCTGACGTGGTGGCGGAGCAAAATCGACAGATGAAAGGTGAGATAGCGACACATCCGATGTACGAACAATTATTAGCCGCACACGTGGCATGTCTAAGAGTAGCGACTCCGATCGATCAGCTTCCGATCATTGAAGCTCAGCTTTCTCACTCTCATCATCTTCTTCGTTCTTACGCTTCCACCGCCGTTGGATTCTCGCATCATGATCGTCACGAGCTCGACAATTTCTTGGTACGCCCATTTTATTAATTGTTCTGTTCTTTGTTCTTTTGTTTAAAAGATTGATTTCTTATGGACCAACCATAAAATATTTTTTTGATTATTAATCAATCTTGTGGACAACTATGATTTAAAAAGGTTATGGTTTCCCATTGATTATATTTACATTAAAGTTTTGTGAACTCAATGTGAAATTCAAGATGTAATCTTTTATCAATTTTCATAGAATATATTTTATTAAACTGAAATTATCTAACTAAACATTGATTATCCTTGGTGGTTGAAGTTGGTGATTGATTTCTACTCCATACTGAAATTTGCAATGGACTGCAGTAGAATTGATATTTCAGCTATAGTTTTGTAACTACTATACGATTTGTTAGAAAAAATCGAACATATTTTTATTTATTAAAATTAGTTAGAAAGTATGACTTTAGAATGATTCAACAGCTCAAAACACACTAAACCGAAAGCACACATTTATATTTGTGCATACATATATATGGAAAGGTTTATTATATGAAATATTTGGTTGGTAAAAATAAATAATAATAAATTGATTTGGAAACAGGCACAATATGTAATGGTGTTGTGTAGCTTCAAAGAACAGCTGCAACAGCACGTGAGGGTTCATGCCGTTGAAGCTGTTATGGCTTGCCGTGAAATTGAGAACAATCTCCACTCTCTCACAGGTTCTTCATTTCTTCTACTTTTTGCATTTCGATAATTATGTACAATATTTTAAAATAACATATTTTGTTTGTAAATCTCTAAGATATATGACTTTATCAGATATTAGGAAACACATATCTATATATGCACATATATGAACAACGGATATATATATATATATATAATTAAATGTATGTATTGGATGATGATCATGAAGAATATATTATATGCTTTCACAATTAATTATATATAGATATGGATATAATCTGTGTTTAACTTTTCTGATTATTCTAAACGATGTAAGTGTTCCAAGAAACAATACCTGCAATGCCTTGGAGATATATATCAAAGGCGAATCATTTGCTTTTTTTTTTTCTTTATAGGATATAATAATAAAGAATATAAAAACTAAAGAGTAACTTATTTGTGTTACCAAAATTAATTTGGACAGTCTGTCGACTTTGTTAGAGCATCCACAATGGTAAAAACTCTTTTAAGTATCTCACCAATATAATAGTACTATTTTTTATATAAATAATTGAACCAATTATTTAGAATCAAACGTTAAATGGATTTTTCCTCAGTTTCTCTCAGTCTCTGATCAGATTAGAGACTTTTGTCATTCTCTCTCCTTTTTCTTTCTGTTTATCATTTTTAATATGAGAATTTCATTAAAAAAATCCATGTTGGAAATGCTCTTACATTTTAATTTAGATAGCTAACAAAATTGCTCTTTCTTTTTGGGGTATTAAAATTGAATATTAATCATCAGATTATATAATGTAGTGACTTGTATGCAAGGGGAAAAACATTTGGTTATTATATATCGAATATGCATGGATGTGACTTGTGAACTAAAGAGCTTTCTGGCTTTGGGTCTAATTCTAGGTTTGGGCTCATGAGTGTTGACTTAATTCATCTAAATTTTTGTAATTGAGAGTAACATATTGTTAAACTTTTCTCTATTGTTGTAGGAGCGACGTTAGGAGAAGGGTCAGGAGCGACAATGTCGGAGGATGAGGACGATCTTCAGATGGATTTTTCGTCGGATAATTCTAACGTTGACTTTAGCGGCGGCCATGACATGACAGGATTTGGTCCATTGCTTCCGACTGAGTCGGAAAGATCTCTTATGGAAAGAGTCAGACAAGAACTTAAACTCGAACTCAAACAGGTAACTCAACTGAATGAGATTATGAGTCACAACAATAACTTATTTATGTTACTAATTCGCTCCTGTAATGAAATTGTATGAATTAAAAGGGATTTAAATCGAGAATTGAAGATGTGAGGGAAGAGATAATGAGAAAAAGAAGGGCTGGTAAATTGCCTGGAGACA
The DNA here is from genome assembly GCA_018901945.1 of Pugionium dolabratum. NCBI lineage: Eukaryota > Viridiplantae > Streptophyta > Magnoliopsida > Brassicales > Brassicaceae > Pugionium > Pugionium dolabratum. The sequence continues at coordinate 247,351 of JAEVFF010000250.1, read as the reverse complement.
CAACTACTGTCTTGAAAAATTGGTGGCAACAACATTGCAAGTGGCCTTACCCTACTGTAAGTACACTTTTATATATACTTTTACTAACCAAATTCTCAAAAATATCATGTTTTTAGAAATGTTCCAAAACGTATTATCACTAGTTTTTTCTTTTAAAACTGTCACATTTTTTAATGAAAATTAACTAATAATAAGAGGTAAATCTTAAATTCGAATTAAGAAACGCAATGAATTGTGATATTCTAACATAATGCATGTTCTAACCAATAATGATTAAGTAAAATTTATATTAAATTATTGTAAATATATCTATGAGCTAATCTTAATAATTGATACGCCTGATTTGGTTTTGATACACTAAATTCGATTTTGATTCTAGTTTAAATTTTAATTTCTCGGTTTATCAATTTATGAAACCAATGGGTTTGCAAAAAACTCCGGTTTAAGAATTGCAGTTTTTTATTGGCTACGATTTACGTTGTCCATATCTGGTTAAAATGCTTAAATGCATCAACATAAATTATAGGAAGAAAAACAAATATTAGAGATACACCAAAAATATATTATTAAGTCTTGGTGTAAAAACGTATCATTATAACCAATATATATAAAATTGAAAAAAAAAGATGTGATTTGAACAGGAAGATGACAAAGCAAAATTGGTGGAGGAGACAGGATTGCAGTTGAAGCAAATCAACAATTGGTTCATTAATCAACGCAAGAGGAATTGGCACAACAACTCTCACTCCCTCACTTCTTTGAAGTCTAAGCGCAAACACTAATCCCTTACTAATTAGTATATAATTTTTCCACAACATTTCCATACTAATTACATTGCTTTATCATGCATGAGATATCTGTAATTCATGTTTATTGTTAGTAATGAGATGTGTCATTAATATCAATGTACTTACTTAGCCTTTTAAACATGATTTGTGTTTTTTGAGTGGTTACTCTTTGTTTACTAGATTGTAATTCATTTTCTTTTCTTTTTTGTGTATTCAAAGTTATTTTTGAAATCATAATGGTTTTGGATTGTTCCTTTTTTTGATTGAGTAGAGTATCATTTGGAAATATTTACTCATTATTCGGTTATTATAAAAATATTATGGTATATCCTATATGTTCAAATTTTTTACCAAAAAATCATTCATAAAAATAAATTATTTAGATCGTCGGTCACCACAGTGTTCAGTATGCATTTTTCTCTAACAAATTTTTTTTAAAACAAATTCTTTAAAATAACATTTTAAAAAAAATTGTTCATAAAATAATATAATTAGTTTAAATTTATAATAATAACATAATTTTAAATTTAAAATACATTAAAAATGTTCTTAATAAACAAAAATTAAACTCTAAATTATAAAATTAATATATATATAATTTTTTTAATTTTATGTATATTATATTTAGAGTAAATAAATATTTTTATGTTATTGTTTTAATTTTAATTTTAAAAAACTAGATTTAGAATAAAAAGATTAAAATAAATTATTTTAAGATATTATTCAAAGAAATATTCAGTTTTAGTACATTACCATAAATTATTACGGTACATGTTCCTATTAGTTTGACTTATATAATTCTTTATTTGATATGTGTGATAAAATAATTCCAAATGATTTTACAGAAAGAATAATATGGAGAAATATTTATGCTAAGTAATTTAGTAAATAAAAACAACTCTCGAGATTGAGATTTAGATCTTAGCAAAGACAATAAATGACTGCCATCACGTGTCCACTACGATTCAGACAGAAGATACGGTCTTTTTAAATATAAAAATAATTACATAACTTCATGGTACCCCATTTGTATTACGTTTCCTAAATCATGTACAATATACTAACCATTTATTGATTTTGACCACAATATACTAATTACTTATTGATTAAAAATATTATATTGACTAATTAAATGATTGAGTTTAGGTGATATGTACTTTCAGTTACGTAAATGATCGTTAAGGGCTTTGGAGTTTTATATTCTTCATATATCAAATGTTGTATATAGATGTAGATCTTTGTAATTCAACCTTATAGGTGGAAATTTTTCAATTACGAAAATATACGGTGGAAGTTTATAAATGTCATTTGTCAACAATGTCTATTAATCGAGTCAATATTTTTTTACGTTTAATTGTTAACGTTTTAAATTTTAATTTACTTATTGTAAATAATAAAGAGTGTTACAGTAATATGTTTTAAGTGCTCTTCGTTTTCAAATTTAAAGGATAGTAGTTAACGAAAAAGAGTAAAAAGGAGATTCTGAAATTAGATTAAATGGATATAAAATATTTGAAATTCAGACATCCAATGAAGTGGAATCTGCTTTGTGTTAATTAACAATATTGTCACGCCCCACCGCCTTTCACAGATCTGTCTAAAATTCGGACAATAATAAACTACTTTTTAGAAATAAACCACTACAAGTCCCAATATTTAACGAGATATAAACTATAAAGTTCTGTAAACATTTCTTAATTACTTAAAGAAAATTATTTGAAAATCCTAAAATAATATTTTTTAAGTTATTTTTCTAAATTTAACATTTTAAATTTAAAATTTCAAAAATATCATAAATTATTTTATGAATAATACATATTTACCATAAATAAATTATAAATATAATAAAATTATTATATTTATATTCTTTTTTCCAATTTATAATTTAAATTTTCTCTATTAAAAAAGTTTTAAAGTATTTTAATATTAAATTTGTACTATTTTTATAAATTTAAACTAATGGTGCTATATTTATAACAAATTGCCTTATTTGAAAATATTCTCTATTTAATATTTTAATTAATATTATGCACTTTATTTTTGAACAATTTATATGTAAAAACTTTTTGATATTAATTTAGACTACAATTAGATATTTTAATAAATAAAATTTTAATTTGATTGTTTAGTTTAAATGTCAATTTTATAAACTAATTGTAAAGATAATTTAATCAGTTGACTTAGAAAGAGTGTAGTTGTAAAAACAAATGAAAAGGGAATTTTATAAAATTTAATCTTTTTAAGATATATTTCAAATTCCCTCTTTATGACATAAACGAGGTTAGAAACGTTCATAAGCCAAGCTAGATTCTATAATAGAGAAATTAATAAATGTTCATAAGCATAAACAGGTTATGCAATCGCATTTTTTAGATAAATAATTTTAAAAATAGTATTTCTCAAATTTTAAATTTAAGCATATTACTTTTCAAATATACCATTGTTGCATTTACATTTTAAAATATAATTTAATAGGTTTTAATTAAAATATTCATTAAAATCTCAATATCTAAATTTTTTAGTAACAGTAGATTTAAATGTATTTTCAAAATTACAGTTAAGTGATATTTATAAACCATTATAAATGATTGATTGAGTAATATTGAATTTCACATAAATTCATGATTGAGTAATATTGAATTTCACATAAATTCACGATTGAGTAATTTTGAATTTCACATAAATTCATGATTGAATAATAGAAAATTAGTGTTTTAATACAAATCATTCCAAATCTTTAATACCATCCCTTTAGTATTCTATACGGTCATAAATGTAAAACAAGAAAACATGGGTGGTTACAGTAAAATTAAGATTTTTTGCCCCGAAAATTTGGGATAAAAAGAAGCATCACCGATCACAAAAACGTCTCTATTTCTCCTCCCACCACTCAGATCCAATTACTCTCTCTATTTTTTTTTTTGTCTCCGGCGAGATTTCTTATTCACCGACGACAGAAAACAAAAATGGGTGTGGACGCAAACGGATCATCAGCATCACTCAAGTTCCTAATCTACGGAAGAACCGGTTGGATAGGAGGTTTGCTTGGTAAGCTCTGCGAATCTCAGGGAATCTCTTACACTTACGGCTCTGGTCGGCTTCAGGATCGTCAATCGATCGTCGCCGACATTGAAACCGTGAAGCCTAGTCACGTGTTCAACGCTGCCGGAGTCACCGGACGTCCTAACGTCGACTGGTGCGAATCCCACAAGGTTGAGACAATATCTACGAACGTCGCCGGGACCCTAACGCTTGCTGACATTTGCAAGGAAAAGGGACTTGTTCTGATAAATTACGCGACGGGCTGCATATTCGAGTACGATTCAGGTCATCCTTTGGGGTCGGGTATTGGATTCAAGGAGGAAGATACTCCTAATTTCACCGGATCTTTCTACTCCAAAACCAAAGCTATGGTGAGACTTTCTTCTTACATTTTCGATCCCTTCATTCAAGTAATTCCAGATTCGATCCGTCTCTTTAGTTGTTTCTCTGATCTGATCCCCCAGTGGATGAAATTTAAGCAAATCAAATTCGAATTCGTGTGATTGGTTAGGTTTTCAAATTCTTAGAGATAGTTCAGTGTTTCAGATTCTTGAGGATTTCTACAAATATTCACATTTTGCGATCCTAGCTAATTTCCATTCCAATACGTATGGTTGATTAGGTTTTAGAATTAATGTAGATTTTTCAGATGAAATGTTGATTAGTTCAATGTTTCATATGCTTTGAGATCATCATAGCTCGTTTATTGACTTTTGGAATCTGGTTTTGATTTTGAAAATGAAAATAATAAATAAGGTGGAAGAGCTGCTCAAGAACTATGAAAACGTATGCACGCTAAGAGTGCGGATGCCGATCTCTTCGGATCTATCAAACCCGAGAAACTTCATCACGAAGATTGCTCGGTATGAGAAAGTCGTGGACATCCCAAACTCAATGACAATCCTTGACGAACTCCTCCCAATATCAATCGAAATGGCAAAGAGGAACTTAACCGGCATCTACAATTTCACAAACCCGGGGGTCGTGAGCCACAACGAGATCTTGGAGATGTACAGGGAATACATCGACCCAAGTTTTACTTGGAAGAACTTCACATTGGAGGAACAAGCTAAAGTGATTGTGGCTCCAAGGAGTAACAACGAGCTCGATGCGACTAAGTTGAAGACTGAGTTCCCTGAGATGCTGTCTATCAAAGAATCTTTGATCAAGTTCGTGTTTGAGCCGAACAAGAAGACTGAGGTTAAGGCTTGAAATGCTCAAACAGGGCTTTTCTTTTTAAGGTAACGGTTCTAAACCCTAAACTTATCAAAACGAAAAGAAAAGTTTGAGTTTTTCTTTTTAAAATTGTGTCTTTTTTTTTTTTAATTATGGGCTGAAAAAATTGTTGTGTTTTTGTATTGGTATTCTTCTTCCCAGTGTTGTATTGTTAAAAACAAACTTTTTTGATTACAAATAAAAGTGCATTTCCTCTTTTTATTTTTTAACCAACAATAGCTTATATTAAGCTTTGTTAATCAATCACAAATCATCCGTTAATTATTTTAAGATTTCTTACTATAGAAGGACACGTGTTATCACCTTAGAGGTTATATTGGTTACCTACTAAATCAATAAGATCTATTTTCAGGGGAATCGGTCATAAACTATGTGGTTATAATTCTTACATTAGCTATATAGTTGTACTATTTCATTCATAACTAGACGATATTATTATTAAATAAAATAATATAAATTTATTTATAAAATATATTTTATTTGGTGACAAAGAATCTATTTTATTTCTTGATGAAATATTATTGTAGAATTTTTTTAAAAAATTCAACTTAATAACAAATGCCAAAAAATTATTTTTATGAATGATGTGTTGATTCTATTTTCTTCTAAATTATATTTTAAATAATATAATAAATAAAAATAAATAATATGATATAATTAATTTTGAATATTTCTTATTTGATGTGATTGATTATTATTAATTAATTTCTGCAATTCTTTATATTTGTAATTGTAAGTAAAATAATAAATTGATTTTTTTAGAAAATTAGTGATTGATTTTTTGCTAGTTTAATAAAAGATATTAATTTTTAATCAATTAATAGAAATAATATGTATTATAATTATTTTAATAATTTAAATATATTTATATACGAAAAAATTGATAAAAATGATTTAAAACTTGTTTTCAAATACAAAACTTATCTTCATAAAAATTATTTACAAAAATAATCTATTTGAAAAATTACAAAACCCTCTTTACGATATAAAAAATAATTTATAATTATCAATTATTTTACAATCTCTTTGAATTTTACGATTGTAAACATGAAATCTCTTTTATAAAACGAAATACAAACAAATTTTTATTATTAAAAATTTTGATAATATATATTATAATTATTTTAATAATTTAAATATATTTATATATTTATTAAAATTCATTTTGGTAATGATATATAATTATAACGTTAGAACAAGGTTATTTAAAAAAATATTTTGTTAATTTCGCGTAAATATATAATTATTTGGTTAAGTGAAGAAGAAGAAGAAAAAATAATGATATTATAGTGTTTTGTCTCTAATCTTCGATAGAGAAGAAAAGATGAGTTAGGGTTTATGAGCAGCATAAGTAAGAAGAAAGAATTGGAGCTTTCTTGCGGATATTAAAAAGATTCATATGTTTTTGTGTTTGAGAATATCACAAATTGGAATATAAACAATTTTTCACGACAAAAAAAAAATAAAATCAAATAAAGAGAGGATCATACACTGTTTTCTTATTCTCTATTTATAAAATTGGAAGCAAACAAAATCAATAAAGAGAGTTATAAGTACAACAAGTAGCAACAATGGAGCCAATGCAGATGACAAGAGAAGGCAGAAGAGTGGCATTCAAAAGATGATCTCTTCCCAAGTATCCTCCCAATGTTATGGTTGCATCTGCCACAACCCGAGCCAAGGTTCCAGCTTCCGTCGAGAGCAATCCTCCATTGTACGTTCCTTTTGATAGCCTCGACGACATTACACGCGATAACAATGATAGATTCACACCTAAAGTAACCACACACAAAAAAGACCATTAGGAACTGGTTGGGCCTTTTAAAACAAACAAAAAAACAGAGCTGTGTTTAGTTATACCTTCAAGTACTTCAGCAGCGACAAACATAATCAGACCAGAGATTACATACTGCGGTACGGTGTAAGGAACAAATAAATTGAAGCTGAAGATAATCCCAAGGAAGACGATGATCTCAGATGCCAAAAGGATTTGTCTGTAATCGAGACAAACCACAAATCAGTCACTGGTAGCATGACAAAAGAGCCTTAGAAGTTTTGGATTAGAAGCAAAATGTTTCGAAGCATGAAAAAACATCGAAGTTTCAGATTAGAGACCAAAATTTTTTAATATTACCTGTCTTCAAACATATTACTGATGTAACTTCCAACAAAAATGTTGACAGGTAGCACCGTGAGGCCAAGGGACGCCAGGAAGAGAGCAACGGAGCTTGTTGACCATTTAAAGTAGTATGAAGTGATGACACTGGATTCAGACAGTAATATCTCCATAGCATATTTGAGCATGAAGTAGATCAACAGTTGAACCTGGAGACCAAAACCACAAACGCGTAAACATTCTATATTCCGATAATCTTCTATTGCGAACCAACTACATCTAATTCATGTATTTTTCCAGGAGAATGTTAAAGAAAACTGATGATGAGTACCTTAACAGATGGAGTTAGAAGCCGGTATGCTGATCTGAAAGAATTTGCTGGTCTGCGAGAATCTTCAAGAGACTCTTCACTTTCATTGCATTCTTCCTCATCTTCCAGCTTGATTCCTGAAGTAATCAGCAAGGGCTTTCGAAGACCATCCTCGACTCTGCTATTTTCTTCTCTATCTGTCACTGCATCAGTCAAGAATCCAATGGAATCTCGTTAATAATTGTTTCTATCAGAAAAGGAACTGCGTTTACTATCAAAAATCTACAAAAACAGATTACTTGATGTTGTTTCATTCGGACTGGTTCTTTCTTGTTCCTCTGTGTCACGCAACGGCTCTCTGAATGAAATGCACAACCATACCAAATAGAACAGCCAAGCTACAGCCATAACCCACCCAGGCAAAGTAGACTGGTTAAACGTAAACTTGTAGATCTTAAATTTGATTTGGAGTAAGCCGGCGAGCGCAGGACCACAAGCCATTCCAAGAGCACTAGCACTCACAAAACCTGCTGATGCCTGCATTCGGATTCTTAAAGGCACACAATCACTGATATATCTCCGGTTCACAGCTCTTGCTGACCCCAACCTGAAAATTGAACGGGTTATAACAAGTTGAATAAAAGGTTTCCTCTTTTACACGATTTAATTTTTAACTTACCCACAACAGAGACGGCCGAGCAAGAGAAGTGCGATGGAATTGGCATCATAAGCCAACGCATACATTAAGTTTCCAATAAAGAGCGCGATGCTGCTAAACACAAGAGGTTTGAAGTAAGATTTGTTTGACCAAGCGCTGAAATAAACCGATGAGAATACTTGAGCCACAGCCATAGATCCAATGACAACACCGCAAACCGTTGCTGCAGCTCCAAGGCTCATCGAATAGTCATCTGCTGTAGGGACGATGATATATGTGTTGATCATGTACAAAAATGTGTTTCCTAAATTCAGGAGTAACGAATTAAAATGGTAAGTCCGTTCATCGATGGTATCCTCTGAAGGAGTCTGCAAATCATCTTGCATGATAAGAGCATGCTGTGCCAAGAAGTTGAGGAAGTTTGTTGAGTGCGTTAGCTTGTCTACCGCAGTTTTTAATGCCTCAACTACTGGATCCTGCGGAGTTTAGGGAAGTAAGAAGAATTTACGAGAGTTAAAACAGAGGATTTTGATGTAATATATATTGAAATGTATTACTACCTGAAGCGGAAGAACAGGTTGGTCATAAATTGAATAAAAACTTCCTTCATTTTCTTGAAGCTCGTGAAGATTGCGGGAAACTGCCCCAACAACGGCTCCTACACCCTAAATATTCCATATACAGAAAAATTAAGATTCCTAACAAGAAGAGCTTAAAGATGACGCCAGTGAAAGAGAACAAAATTTTATTTACCACATGCTTAAAAACTTGCTGAAGCTGTGAGTAAGGATGATTAGCACGGGTTTTCACGTAATAGTCGGCGAATCGATAGCCAAATCGTTTGTCAAATTTCTTAAGTATCTTGCGCAGGCCAATGGCGTTCAACTCAACGAATACCAGAAGCTGTAGAAGATCTCGTCCAACATCTCTGTAAGATTCTCGTAGCTCTACAATTCTTGATATGTCAGGCTGCTCAAGTATGGCATCATGTGTTTCCCTCAATGTAGCTAATCGCCCTGCAAGCAACCCTTGTTGTTCCAACATGAAAAGGACAGTTTTCTCAATCTGTAGAATGATGAACGGCTTTCAATATCACAAACAATTCAACATTATAAAGAACTTTCATCTTTCCATCAGAATGTTTAAAAATCTTAAATGTTTCATCTAATAAACAGAAACCATGACAAACAACGACAGGACTGCAATTCTCATAGTTTATTTAACCTCGGACGCATGCCCAATAACAATTTAAACAAAATCGTCGTGACAGTTGTCTATAACAATAACATACCTGAGTATCGAGCATCCTCGAGAAATCTTTAAGAACATGGCGAGGATGTTGAGATCCACCTCGTATTTGTTCGGCATATTGCTTCACTTTCTTCTTCATCAATTTGTAATTGATGTAATAGCTACAACAGAATTATCAGAACTTCATTAGCAACCACAATCAGGTGATGAGAAGATAAATCAAAGTTTTATGATGTGAATTAAACTGAGATGTTGTAAGCAAATGCATACCCTCTCCATTCTACAATTTGTTTCCGCTGCAGATATTTCCCAAAAGCAACCATCTTTTATCACATAAAGCGGAGAGCACACTTTTGATAAGAACCTGAGAAGAATGTGGAAATTAGAGCACCCCGATATCACTTATATAAAGATTTTGCTTTTTGTCAACTTGATGAAGCAAACAGAGAATGGGTTTGTGGCATACTGAAAATGAATTTAATACAAATACATAATAATATTATCGAAAGTCAATAGCATTACAGAACATTTTTAAATCCTAAAATGGAAAGGAGAGAAAAGAACAATTCCAAGAACATTTGTGGCGCATTCAAATCTTTCTTACATTGAGATCTCAATCAACCAATTCATGAATAAGCCTTACTCATTGGAACTAAAATGGAAAGGAGAGAAAAGAACAATTCCAAGAACATTTGTGGCGCATTCAAATCTTTCTTACATTGAGATCTCAATCAACCAATTCATAAATAAGCCTTACTCATTGGAACTAAAATATCAAGAAACACGGTCATTACACAGACGATTTCACAGTGTCAATAATCAGACACTCACAAAGAGATAATTAGCTAAGTAGCTGCAGAACAGATACATGGTAGATTTATGCCAAACCCGTTTTAGGAAATGAAAGAAAGAGTCAATGACAAAGAACAATTTGACTCAAGCACGAAGAGAGATCATCGAGCATCTAAAAAGAACAAAACCTCATATGAGTTGTGAAGTGAACTGCTGAGAATTCTGATTAGTGCTCAAGCACAATATAGAAATCAAAAACAAGAAAATTTCCAAATAACGGCTTTTCTTTAATATACATATAAGCAAAGTCAGCGACAAAATGGCTAGATATCTGTACAAGCCATGAGCTCAGATGATACGATCACGCAAAAACTACTGAGGACAACCAGATCAAATCAAACAAAAATTTTGAAGAAACAATCAAAATTCAGCTAATTCACACTTTTCACAACAAAAGTCCGCAAAAAAAAGTCAGCTCATGTATGCTAAGTGTTGCATTTGGTTCACACGCTTTGGTCTAACAGATAAGCCAAAGCAGAGATCTTGATTTATATACATATTTCAATAAACTCACAATGCTATTTATCCTCGTTCTTCTTCTTGGTTCTTCTTCAATAAAAAAGCTGTATTTCTTGAGATCTTATACAGATCAAAATTTCTGAAAATAGATTAAAATACTGCAAAGGGATCAGAACACACGAGCTTAGCATGAAGGCCTAGTACACCATAATAAATAAATTTTAAATAGATCATAGTGGAGTCAATGATAAATGATTTTGTAAAGCAGCCAACTTGCTTTAAGTAGGCACACAAATTGCTATGGATTATTGGGAAAATTCTACACCTTCCAGAAATATAAAATCTCCGAAAAACTACGAAATTTTTCTAATATGGTGTCTCCATCAAACGCTAGATTTTCTTCTTTCAAACTGCCCCTTCTTGTCTACAATTTTTTCCACAGCAAATGAAAAAAAAAAGAGAAATTCAATACCTAAAGAGAGAAATGCAATTGAAAATCCGAATTTCCGTGTTCTGATTTCAGATTTAGATGACCATCAACGGAATCAAGCCTGAAACAACAAATCTGGATAAAAGCTCATTCTTTTCTGAGTTAAATCAGCGAAAAGATCTGAGAAATCAAATACCAAGGATGGTTTTTTTTCAATCTTCTCAATTAAAACCGCGAAATCTTCGATTCCTAGTAAGACCCAATTGCGAAGAAGAAGGTAGTAATACCCAGAAAGGCGGAGGAATCGGTAAAGATAAGAACAAGGGAATCAAGAGAGAGTTTCGGACTAAATGCTCATAGTAGATCGCAGAATCTTATAGTGAATAATAATTTGATCATCAATTTGCATTTACTGCGGACCCAATCATTAAAGAACGAAAAGAGGAAAATCAAATCATGTGTGCCGTGAGTACTTAAATACACGTTTTTGTATAAAAGAGTGCTATCTCGTGATTATATGAAACTTCCAGGATGGCTTCTTCGGATTAATCAATGAAATTTTGGGGTCAAAATGAAAAACCAAAAATAAGACGGCCGACTGTGAAAAAAACTACTTATGTATTGTTATTCTGATATCCTCTGTGTCGTTACTCGATATAGAAATTACATGTTTAATTTTAGCCATATAAGCCGAAATATTTAAAGAAAAAAGAAATACGAAAGTCTTAATATAAGAGTTTCCTTGATTTTATGTATATAATAAATGAAAAGTCATGAAGATGTGTCGGTATTTAAATTTGTGTATTGTAAAGTTGAAGACATTGGTCTCAGATGTGTCCGTATTTAATTTGATTTGCTATTTTTTATACATTAAGGGGAGGAAAAGAAAGTAGTACAATTTTAGTTGGAAGATGTAATAATTAAGATATTTATGTTAAACGTTGTAAGAATAGAGAAAACATGTTAAACGTTGCGGCTATCTTTCTTTTCAAGGAGATATATATGCTTCTAAATGATACGTGCATTAAAGGATTGGCAGCCGGTTCCTCTGATTGCCCAGTCAAGGGGGTGAGTTGTTTAGTGTTCTCTTGTGTTTTGTTTGATCTTTCGGTAGCCCATTTGCATTTATCTTCAGAGAATTTGTAGGCATTATTAGTTGAGGTTAGAGGGGTAGCCTCGGTTAGTGGTTACTCGTGGCAACGTCGATAAAAAGTTGAGTTCGAAAGAACTGCAGCAATAGTGATGTGACCAGCTTCTGTTCTTTCGAGATGGTTGTTTTTTTTTCTCAAAATCTCTCCGTTTTGGTTAAAAGTATTATAAACGATACTCGTTTTTAAAATGTGTTGTCAACACTACAAAAAAATATATTATTTTATTTAAATATGACCTAATTGCTCGTCAATTTTATCAGCACAATCATTATTTCTTCAGTTATATATAATTTATTCATATAATTGAGAAATATTATGTTTGAGAAAAAAATTAAATACTTTGAAAACAGGAAATAGAAAAATACATTGTACTTAACAAATGTAATACGTTATAGATTTTTTTTAATACACTACATTGTGACAATAATTTAATTCCCAGCATGGCAATTATCAATTTAATATCGGTTTAGCTACCTGATCAGTCATAGAAAAGACCATACATAATTTGACGAGTTATTTATCAAATTATAAGTAATAATATATATACATATTGCATGGTGTCGGTTGGAGCTGGGCACTTATAACATCGAATTCCATCCAAAAAGAAATCGATACATTAATCATAACACGCATCTCTGGGTAAAGATGATATACATTATTTTTGAGGAATTAAAAATATTTTCCAATAGGTACAATTTTGTTAGATATCGAGGACGGCGATAAATTTTTTGTAGGAATATTAACGAATATTAATATGATATTTATTATAAAAATTTTAGAGATTTAATAAATTAAAAATATATAAAAATAATTTGTTGATATTAAATAGAATCCGAAAATTAATAGCTCGTTTAAATTACTGTTTAAGTTTATATACCAACAATAACTTTTCATTATGATATTCGTAAGCGTTAATTCTGAATTGAATAATTTGAGTTGTAGATTTTGAGTTGTAGATTTTGAGTTGTAGATTTCGAGTTGAATAACTCGAGTTCTAGATTCAACGGTGTCAGATTATAAATCTCATCTTTTGATTTGGTAAGGTTCTTTTCGATTTCTAGAGAAGAGAAGAAAACGCTTTAACTAGTGGATAAGTTGTAACATTATGGGCTCATGACATGTGTCTCCAGGATAGTTTTTGAGACCAAACTCCACTTTTAAGCTAAAAGTAAACGGCCGAAATTAAAAAAAAAAAATACAAAGAAAGAAAGATAAAGAGAAATCATTTAATTCATTATATATAATGCAAATATCCATAACAAGAAAAAAGTAAGTGCAATTGTGGACCTGTGTAAGAGAGAATGAAACGACATGCAACTCTCTCGAAGCAAAATGCGATATCCATTATATATTGTTTTTTGTGATACAATATTTATCATTTTAAAAAGAAATATGTTAATTGATGAAAATGGTAAAATTTACAGATATTGTTTCTGATTGAAAAATAATCGATGTCTTCAATACTTTTTCATCTTTTCTTTTAAAAAAAAAAAAAATAATTTGTCGTCTTCTGAATGTCGTCTATTTGGTGTCAAGCTTGTAACGTTATGACTCAGCTGAATTTTGAACTTTCTATTCAATATGGTAAAACGCATATTAAGATGAATACTATTGTTTGGTGTTATTAACTATTTGTTAAAAAATTAAGGGTATAAATAGTGATGTAGAAACATAAAAGTTTCATCTCTCTATGAAATGGTTTGTTTGTTGCACGAGGAAACAGAAGACTGCAAATAAAGATCACTAACAAATCGAATGAGAACCGATCTTAGCCAGGAAAAGAATGCAGACTTGCAGAGCATAACCGGTGAAATAAATTGTGAAGAGAAGATATTATAAGCAATTCATGAAAACCAATCCAAATCGAAGAAAGATAGTTAACTTAAACCGGAAATTTGATAGTTTTTACAAACAGAACAAGAAGCCTTCTTTGCCAGCTTCTCGTTGCTGCTTCCACTAAGTAATTACCTTTAAGCCTTTTAGATTTTAAGGCAAAGGTATCACATAGTGGAAGGAGCAAAAAGAAGCTTAGAGCAAAGCCTAAAGGCTTTTCCTCTATTTCTATCACTTTTTTTAACAGAATACACATCATCACCTTTCTACATTGTTCGAAATTATATCGACAAATAGCAGTTTCGCTTATTTTAAGGGTTTTCAGATTATGTTAGAGGGTACCGGGTTGTTCCTTATCGAATTTAAGGTACTTGGACTTGTAGAAGTTCACTCTCCTCGGTGCAATGATCTCTGTTGCTCCTAAGACACACTTGTGGTAAGAGAAATCTTCTGTTGTTCCGTCTTTTCTTATAACCTCAAAGCACCGTGCATTTCCATGCTTAGAATTAGCCACCTGTAAGAGAAATCGTGTCAGGATCTTTTGATGTTTTCAAGGATTCTGAAACATGTAACGTTTTTTATTTCTTGTCGTTATGATTTACCTTAATTCCTTGGAAGTTTGGTCCTATTTTCTCAGCTCTGTTGGGGTGGAAGAGTAGAGCCATCATCAGTACTCTTTCATCCCTCTCATTCACCACAGCATTGATCTCGTACCTAACAAAAAGTCACAATTTGCAGAAGCCAAAAGGATGAATCTTTACTGTTCTTGGAGCAGAAAAGTCAAAACTTTGAAAACGAGAAATAGTGCTTTGTTTCCTTACTTGTATAGGATGCGTTTCAATGACCGAGAAAGCTTTTCGATGTCGTTCCATGTAAACATCATTCTGAGCTGCGACCTGGAGAGTCCTTTGCCATCGAGTGTTTTGATTGCTTTGGGGACAACGGTATCAAGCAAATGGAATGGCTGGACCGCAAATTTGTCTGATTTTGGCAAAGTGTTTGTTGCACGCATCTTCCCTGTCTTTGGAAGCGAAGCTGTACTACTCAGAAGGTCGTACACATCTACAGGTTTAGTAAACCCGTGATCCTGATAACGCAGAAAGACACTAATTAGGCTGCTGAATTTTGTATCGGAACGGGTAAAAAATGCAAAGATTTACCTTTGGCGAAATTATGATTTCGAATTGATCTCCAGTTCCAAAACAAGGAACTTTTCCCCAAGCTAATGCGTCAATAGATCCTTGAAGCTCGTCCCTGACACCTTCCTTAGCAGCTTTAAGAAAAGATTGACTTGGACTCTGTAGAGATTAAGCAAGCACCAAGTGTCAAATTAGAACCAATCTAAACTTGGTAGAAACAGAAAAAATAGTCAGACGTTGACTTGGTATTTAGTTACATACTGAGAAGCATGCTTGAGTAAAAGGTGCAGCCGTGGATTCGGCCTGTCTTTGTTTACTCCAACCTTTGGCATTCAATGCAACAAACTCTCCGGTAGTAGAGAGACAATCAGCAACAAGAAGCAGATGTTCCCGTAGTATTGTCTTACCGGTATCTGACACTGCAGACTCCAAATCCTATGATCACCCAAACGAGTCAAACATTAGAAGCTGCGAGACCAATAAAATGAATAAATTTAAAAAGAGACAGGATTACTAACTGATAGGAAAATGCTCCGTCCAGCGTCTATTCCATAAACCGAACAGCATTTTCGGATATTATCAGGATGGCTTCGACTCCAGTCGATCATATCCATCACTGGAAGACAGGCTTCAAGAAGAGCGCTCCAACAGTTTTTTTTGGCCCCATCTCCATACATAGTAACCCTCAAGAAAAGCTCACCCGCCAAATGATTCCCGTTCCTTTTTGGCACTTTTGGTCGGTCAACCCATAAAATATCCACCTTTTTAATCTCCCGGTAGCCTGCACGAACAGATGATAGTATTCGTAAACATGGTAATAGCTAAATAAGAACTGTTCATTCCAGTTCTACCTTTGACAGGAGAATTGAGGAGAAAAGGGATCAAGACAAGTTGAATAGCACCGAGTTCCAAAGAAGAGTGCTTGGAGACTTCGACTACGGTAACCGTGATGCAGAATCCTTCATCCTCCATCACGTTCTCATCTAAAGAGCAGTGGTTTCTAAACCACAACATATGAAATATAAAAGTCAGTGTCACATAAAAATGTAAAAACGCCCAATAAAACCTGTCCCCTTCAGATTTGAGGCTGTTCTTACGTGTTTTGAATAATTAAGTCAACTAGATCAAGCTTCAGTTCTTTCTTCCTGCTTGCATACTGCTTGCTTAATGAAGAGACAACAGAATCGGCGTTCAGTTGTTTCCGCTTCACCACTTTCTGCAAAATTATAGTACAGTAGAGGTACATTAGAATGTTTTCATATATAGGCATATGTGTGTTTGTATGGGTAAGAGTTTGTACCTTGGAGATATGAAAATGGCAAACCCACGGGCTCAAAGGTATCCTCGTGTTAGTCCTCGGAGAGAATCTATTAAACAAGAAGATACACATTTGGTAAGTGAAACTATTAGAAAAAAAGATTCATAGAGACAGTTAAGTTACCAACGTTATCATATATGTTGAAACAATCTCTGAGAAACTCAGTTTCTCTAAATGGTTCTTAATGTCCAGTGACCCATACTCGAACCCGTGTTTTTTCTTAGAGAGGGCTTCTGATAAATACAAAGACATTGTCTGCTCCCGTTGACCTTTCTTAGAGCCACATTCCAAGACATTCTGCAGAAAGATATCAAATCTAGTTAGACAAGTGTGGATTGGTTAATAAATTCGTGAAAAGAAGAAGAAAACCTTAAGATTGAGAAGCGGTGAAGTTTCAAGACAACTGATAGGCTGGTCCAGCGCACTGTAAGCTGCCTCGGATAAGGCACAAGCAGAAAGTGACCCAACTGCTTCACCATTTACTTCTTTGGTGGGATCATCAGTCTCATAAGTAAACTGCACTAAATGGTTCCCGAAAGAATTTCTCACTGTCCCGTCATAAGCAGCGTATATGTCCCGCATAAAGAACATCAATTTTCTGCTAAGAGACCCTGGAAGATCAGCATTCCCGCTGAAGGAGCTATCACGACATGTAACAGAATGAACAAAAGCTTCCTTCGGATTCAGACCTGTTAGAAAAGAGTTCTCAATGACTCCATACGGGACAAAAGACTCAGAAGCGGTTTTGTCGTCTCCCTTTACGCCGCGAAGCGGACTGCTTTGGTCATTCCAACCAGCACAGTTAAGATGCGGAAAGCCGAAGGACAAAGCAACTGATGAATTCTGTAGACCAATACACATGCTCTGCTGAACTAACTTCCCTATATTTCCTTTGCTACCAGCTTTCGACATGATTAAAAACGAATTAGATTCATCGCCATATCTGTAAGCCAGTGCCTGAATATCTCTAAATGCATCCTTGAAAGCACTAACTGCAAGTTTACTTAGTGCCGCAGATCTCTGTCTCTCATAGCAAAACTGGGCCAAATCAGCACCCAAATTCTCCTCCTCCTCTTCTCCGTTAACCGCAAGGAAATCTTTACGGGATTCGACCATTAGCTGCTGCTTGTTGCAGACTTTTTCAGCTTCACGCAATCCGTATTTTATCTCCTCTGTCAAGTTTCTCCGAGACTGCGAATCAGAGGTCAAGTACAAATCTTCTAAGGACACACTCAGTCCACGCATCTCCAACCACTCAGAGAGCATTCCTTGAGCAGAGTAAATGATATCGAGCACTTTCCCTTTATCGTGTTTTAGCAATCCCTGGATGAAATTACCTTCGCCATCCCGTAGCCAAGCGGAGCCTTCAGAGGAAGACAAAAGCTCTCCGTTGCTTACAACCACGTCGTTTGGAGGGTAAGCGTAGTCAAATCCAGGAGGAAAAAGCATCCCGAACAGCTGCATTCCCGTCCATCGAGGCTCACTGCTTGAAGGAGAAGTTTTGATAATCGCAGGCGGAGGAACTTGAAATGGACAATACATCTGCAGCTGCTGCATCTGAGCTCGGTCCAGATAAAAAAAATTTTCGACATTAATCAGATAAGCTGCTGTCAAGCTATCCTGTCCTAAAGAAAGCAAAATACGACCATTTTGTCTGTTAACAAGCTGCTTATCCAAAGCCACAAGCTCATCAAGCTCGACCTTAGCTTGAATAGACTGAGGAACGTAGCCATGAAGACAATCCCCATCAAAATCCCCACGAAACGGCAAACAACAGATCGGGTTCAAGGAGACAACGGAAGTCGTGGCGAGGACTCTTGCCGACATTGCAATAAGCGAATGTTGATGAATTGAAGGCGGTCTGTTCATCAACACTGTGTCTCCATCCTTTAAAGTCCGGAAAATGTTGTCTCCAGTTTGAAGGTCATCGAGTACTCGAATAGAAACTAAGCTATCTCCTCTTCTCACATGTACCTCTCCTTTCTCGAGCAGTCTGTGGAAACAGGAAGTGACAAGCCTTTCTCTGTTCCAGTTGTTGAGATTCTCTGATACTTGAAGCCTCTCTGCGATCCTCCACGGTATACCGATCTCATTAAGCTTCAACGTCGGATCACCCACAACTACTGTCCGGAATGTATGATCGCTTCTTTTACCGAGCAGCACATCTTTCATGAACCTTAGACCGCACAGTTTGGGAGTATCTGACTTCTTCTGGTACGGATTTGCAGATTCCTGACTTGAAGACACATTCTCCGAAAAGAGCTGTGCCAGAAGCAAGAGCTAATTACCTTCACAAAGGATTACAAAGAAAAATTTACTTATCAGACACTACTGCTTACTCTGGAATATTGCATGCATTCGATCACACGAGAACTCAATTCAAGATTATTGCCTTCGAAGCCAACTAACTTCCTATAGATCCGAGTCCGTTCATCCTAGAAAAAAATACCAAAAACCATAGTATATGAGACAAATACACATTGCAAACTCAAACAAAAAACAATTTCAGATTAGATCTTTTTAAATTACGAATATTAGTCGAGCCCCGGTGAACTGATGGACCATTTCGGTTACACGGTAACCGTTTGGTGTAACTGGAAAAGATGTCAAATGAAGGGAGTCGAACATAGGAATATCCTTCTTGATTAGCCTCTGATCAATCCCACACAAGAGAGAATAAACCTGCAAAAAGGTGGAAGTGTCAAACAAACTATAGATTACAGTTAAGACATTGGATGATACTTTTCATTTTCATACACCTGTGGATGCGTTAGAATCCGCCTGGTTGGTTTCAAAAAACTTTCGTCAATATTCGAGTCTTCAGGCAAAAACCTCCAATAATCGGGAGGTAGTGCTACTAGTCCCCGTTTCCTGAGTTTCAACAGACTGTCTTCACTTACTTCACAAACAATGCCTGATCGTCTGAAGACTTCTTTAGTAGTTACCCTAAACTTCATTAAAGGGTAACCAGTATTCGCCTGAAAAAAAAAACAAAAAAACACAGTAAGAACAAAGAAGTTTCTCTAAAAGAAAACAAGGAATGAATTGCAATTAAACTCTTACAGTGCAATATCGGCATCTGTCAGGCTGGTCTCCGCTAATATGTACCTGTATCAAGCAAAAGCAGGTCTAGTATATTTATTTTACACAAATCGACATTTACATGCATTTAAAGGGATTTGTAAAATGTCTTGAACCTGAAACTGCTTTTTCCGTATGTATTTACAGCCCGGGCAGATTTTGTTTAACAATGCTGCTATCTCCTTCATAAAATACGGGTTAAGAATTGAATGCCGAAAGTTAATAACACCAAAATGCCCTAAACAGAAGCAAAGAGAGGGAATTAATCGTAAAATAAGCGAAAAGATGCAACACTATCGCCAAACCAAGTTCATTGGCATACCTTCGCAAGTTTTTCTGTCTTTGCTCCCACACGTTCTGCAACTAGAATCCGGGTTAGGGAGCCCTAATCGGGAATCGGTCACCTGATTCGCTGCTTCAACCTCCATGACAGCCATTATCTCCTATATCAAAGTACCACTGCATTAAAAATGGCTTAATCTACTCACTAAACAATCTGGAAGTTTTTGAAAATTCAGAGCGGCACTTACTCGATCTTTGTTATTCGAAATGCTAAAACCTATCGATCTTAGAGTTCCTACCGGAACCTGAAGCTCCTCGCAATCTTCGTCCATGTTGCAGAATTACCTACAATAAGAAAGATCATCATTACGGCCAGCTTAGACATTTGAGTGAAAACATCAATCTCTTTTTTTGTCAGCTACCTCTAGATATTAATCAATCTCTAGTGATCAGTCCAATGTGCATAACTGCAGAAGATGAAGCAAAACTAGTCTTTAGCATTTCACCAATCAGACAAAAGAAAACAACTCTCTCTCTCTCTCTCTCTCTGAACAAGGTAGACCACTTAGAAACAGACAACTTTTGGTATGGACAATTTTAAGCACAATCTGTCTCTGTGACTGGCCTATCAAAAACAAGATTGAATAAAAAAAGAGGTTCTACATGAATTACAGATAGAATCTAGCATGAACCCAACAAAAAAAAAAGAGAAAAAAAATGTTCAGGCAAAGGAGGCGATTTCATTTCAAACTATTTTTTGCAGAAAGACACAAAAAGGTTCACACTTAACACGCATTATTGAAAATTTACTTACTATTGGAAATTTAAACTCATAATACTGTTCTTAAGAACCACTGATTGAATAACAAAGACAAATTTACAACAAGCCCAGAAAAAAAGAAATCAATACACAAACGAAGGAGATTCCATTCCAAATCTGAGCAAAACTGTCGCAGAAACTTTGAACACACATTATACTGAAATTTTCTTACACTTGGAGATAAAACAGAGCTAAAAACCACTAATTGGGTTTTAAAAAAAATCGCACTGCCAGTAAAAAAACACAAGGCATAAAAACCCCTTTAAAAGCCCGTGAAAAACCCTTACTGCGGACATTAGCCGCCTTACGACGATCGCAAAACAAACTGAAACACGAAGTATTTCGATTTCTGCTAAGAACATGCATAAACAAAAGAAATTTAAGTTCACAATCATCCAAAATCTTAAGAAGTTCGTATAAAAAATCGGATTTTTACATTCGACGATTGATCAAAAGAGCAACAAACATCTCTACAAGAAATCAGAGAGAGAGAGAGAGAGAGAGAGTGATCAATAAAAAAGCGTCTGGGAGCGAGAACTGTAATTACCGAAAAAGGAAAAAACCAAAGGAAGTAAAAACTCCAAGAAAAAAAATATGAGAACAATGTAGTAAGTTGCTTACTGGTTTCGAAATCGGAGGCTTTTGATGAAGCCGCCGTTTGTTTTCCCAAAGGTAAACGGAAAGAAAAAAAAACGAGGACGCAGAGAAAACCGAAAATCTCTTGCAAGTCCAAGAAGACTTGGGAATATGAAAGCAAATAAAAAGGTCATTCAAATACCTAAAATACCCCTAGACTTTGCACCTTCAATTACCTATTCTATTACACTTTTAATATTTTAAGGCTTTCTCAAAAATAGTAAAAAAACTTTTGTTTCTCAAATAATTTTAAAATATTATGAATAATAATAGAGTAATATCTTAAAATAACATATTTTCAAGTTTTTCTTCTAAATTTAACATTTCAAAATTAAACTCCCAAAAATAGCACAAATACTTATGTAAAAATACTTATTTATTTTAAAAAAATTATATATAAACTTAAATTATTATATTTGGGTTCATTTTTTCCAATTTAGGGTTTAGTCTTTTTTTTTTAAAATATAGTTTTAATGCATTTTAATCTTAAATTTGTGCTATTATTGGAAAATTTAAACTAATGATGCTATTTTTGGAATAAAAACTTAGAAAGATGCTATTTTAGATATTTGCCCATAATAATATACTAAAATAATATATTTTTAAGTTTATTTTTATATTTAACATATTAAAAATAAAATTTTTAAAATAATACAAATTATTATGTAAAAATAATTATTTATCTCAAACAAATTATATACAAAATTAAATTAGCTTCATTTTTCTAATTTAAGATTTAATTTTTTTATTAATATTAAATTTATGTTATTTTTGAAATTTATATGATTAGTAATACATGTGAAAATAAAAACTTAAAAAATATTATTTTAATCAATTATCTTAAATAGAACCAATCCAAAACTTATATAATGTTGACTGATACTTGTATGCTAAATAATATATAGTAAATAAATAAAAATAATATTTTAAAATATCATAAATTTTCAAAAATATTGTTAATAATTTTATTTTGTAAAATATTATTAAGATTATTTTGTTCAAAAATACTATAAACGTTAAATAAATTTTAAGGATGTTGAATTTAAATAATTGGATTTAAAATTTAGTATTTTAGATTTAAATTGTGCTTTAGGATGTGGTATTTAAAATTTATGATTTAGTATTTAATATTAAAGTCGTATGCTATTTTAGAAAAGGTGTTTTGATAACATTTTGAAATCAAAATTATGATTGATATTGTTGAATTTTTTTGTACTTTTTGAGTATGCCAATAAATAAACTCATTAAAGATTGAGAGCTTGAGGACCCATTTCCAGGCGAACTACTCTATATGATAATGAATTCTATTTAATGCCAATTGTCGCAATTAGCAATTGCGTTTTAAAATTATGTAATCGTAATTAAATTAAATTTATCGAAAAAATTATCGATATTATTAGTTAATAATAACAAAAGTTTAATATTTTTATTACAGATGAACATGACTATAGTACAAAAGGCAGAACTCAAAGTATGACGACAATAATTAACGTGGCCGAACTGAAAATTTATTATCAAAGTTATATTATTTAATTATAAGTTTTGTTCTTTTATTCATCGTCGTTGGTTGTAGTTGTGACTGCGATCAATACTACTACTGCGGTTATGTTATATGTTATTCGTTTATTTGTCGCTAACGGTTACGATTGTGATCGATCGTAGATTTTTGGTCATATCGTTGTTTTAATCAGCGATAAAAAAATTACGATGTACGATGTATCGTCTGAATATTACGAATAACTGCATATAATAGTAATTAAACGTATAATAATTTACTATAATCGACTAAAATATGTTTTTTTTTATCAATGGAGTACAACGGGTCGGTACGATAGTTCAACATATTCATACGAATATTTAATATTTTCATACGAATAAAGGTGAAGTCGAACTAGACATATTTGGGATTGATTTATAGGTGATACAACCTACTACTTCCCGACTAAAATATATATGTTCTAACGTGTAAAATTTGACAATGGTGCATATGTATGCATATGATAACTTGCCGACGTTAAATTCGTCCATTCATATTGGAAATCCAAGTACAAAGCAAAGGTTTTAATTCTTCAAAACTAAATATAACAAACTTTAGATTTTAATTCTTCAAATGAGAAATGTATTATTATTCGTAGTTTATAAGATAATTTTGCAAAACTTACATATAAAATTTGTATTCTGACATGTCTAATTCATTTATGTTTTAACACTTATTATGAATTATTCGAATAAAAAAAAACACCTGAGGTGAGAACTCATTCTCTCTTTTGTTTTTCTTTGTTTCATTCATACTAGCCACACAATCATTTATATTGGTCTATTAATGGTACAAATCACTTACATATATCCTAACTATTTAACATCATCTGATAGCTATACTATTGTAACCAGATTAACTATTAAGCGTTACTTTTTTTCCTAACTACAAAACAAATGCATGTTTCATTTACACTACTTTGTAGGTAATATTGAATTATCCACAAATTTATAGTGGGACATTTGTCCATAGGTTATACACTGTACCTTCTATCGTAACTGTTTTTGCCAAAGTATCTTATTTTGTAACTTAGCCTCTAATCAAATGGTTGTAATAGTGCTTTTTAAGGTACCTCATTTAAAAATAGTACGTAAAACTATAAATATATATAAAGTTAATATGAACATACATTTTTCATATTGAAATCTAATTGTGTGTGAATACCCAGCCAAACAAACTAAAATTCCTATTTTTGTCAAAATACGAGATATAGTTTGTACTAATGTTATTATCAATTTTCTATCCACAATCGAATTGTGTTAGGTTCTAATGAATATATAGTAATAGGTATTTAACCTTTACGAATGGTCATTATTTGTAATCATATGGTTTTAACAGTGCTATTATGGTATCATTATGAGTTTAACTTTTTTTGAATAATTGTAGAATTAGAAAAAATATATACATTTAATTCAATTCGAACAAGGTTTGTATGTATATAGAAAGCATTTTGTGAATAAATGTATATCAGACAAACTAAAAATCATATTTTTGTTGAATTATAATTAATTGATATGAAACAATACCCTATGAATTTGTGCTAGTGTGATTATTGTATTATTACTATGCATATTCAAAATTAATATTAATTGAAATGGTTATTTACTTATCCTCTTCTTTACTTTAAAATTTTTATTGAAAACCCGATGAAAAATAAATTAAACAAATTTTAACCGAAGGAAAATCGAACATCATCAAATTAATTGACTTTAATACACTAAATATTTCTCTTAATCGTAACTTATAAATTTATTATTTTATATTTTCTTTTATTATTCTCCTTTCCCCATATTTATTGCTTATTTTCAACGTTTGAGAAGCAGAGAACATTTATTTGTGTACTGAATTATAATTATATTTATTTGATAGTCATTTAATACTTTTTTCTTGTGGATCAAACATTATGGAGTTAAAAAAGTTGCAACCATGGATGTTGCGTATGAATTGGTGCATTGAATAATCATTTGGTGGAAGAATATTTAAAAAGCGCAAAGTTTATGTATATATATAATATAAGTATATATATTAAAAATATTTTATTTATTCGAAATTCTAACGAAATATATTTTAGTTGGAAAAATGTTCATGGTACAGTTGAATTTATAACTTCACATTAAAAATGGAACTTATACAATTGATATCGAATATCTAATTCTACAATGAAGCTAATTGGTTTTAGTTCTTTTTATTTATTTTTTTATTGAAATCTAAAACATAATAAAACATAAATATAATAAATGGATATCAAATAAAAAAATTAAAAAATTAAAATTCACGGTATCAATTTTTTTTAAGAAACAAAATACAAAATACTTGTAGGCATAAACCACACAAATCAAATGATAATGTAAATAATAAAACAAATATTTCAGTCTTAAACAAATTTAGTGTAGAAAAAAAGTCAAAGAAATTTAAAATGCGTAACTACTACGCTATTTTCTTTCTTTTTGCATTGGAACCTGATTAACCATTAACATGAAATCGACAATTGGTATGCATATTCCTTATTTTTGTTATTCCTTCAAATCTTTAAATTTTTGCTAATTTTGTCAACTTCAAAGGTTCATCTATCAATTCTGAATTCCATTAGTTTACAATCTCTAATATATTATTTGAAAAATATTTTAAAAAAATAATTTTATTATAACATGTTATTAATGAATTTCAAATAAATAAATAAGTGAATTTAAATTAATACAATAATTATAATATACTCTGTTATTAATTTGGTTATAGAAACAATATATTTTATTAAACTAAACAAAAAATATTATAAATTTATAAAAAATAATTATTTTATTTTTTAAATTTACATATACAAAAATTAATATTAAAATTAATTTTAAATAAAATTTAAAATTATTTAAATATTTAATTTATATTTACTAATAAACAATATTTTATATTTTGCAAATATTTTTCTCATCTGAATATAAATCTAATTTGATATTATTAGCTAGTTGATTTTAGAATTAAATATACATTTATATGGACACCAATTTAAGAAACAGTATTTAAATCGAGATTATAAAAATACGTAAAATTATAAGGTTTGTCAGCAAATGAAATGTCTGCTTTTTGTAAAGCAACCTATAATATTCCATTAGAATCTCATGTTCTGATGTGTGCAGCTTCTTTCTTCTTTTCAGTTTCAATTATTATTTTTATTTATTCCAACTTTTAATTATTGTATGAAGATTCTGGGTTTCACTATATAATGATTTTCTCTGTATGTATTGTTCCCTGTAAAGTGTTTCTTTCTGTGCATGGATTTCTAATGTTTTTATTATTTTCCTATCGGTGTAGGGTCGTTCTTTTTATGACGTATTTTCATATTAAATTTTGGAAACAAATTGTATCTGCAAATATGGATCCAAAATAAATGTATACATTAATTTGTTAGAAATCCTACGGGTTCCCCAAGAACTAAACTTCAGTATACAATTTGGTAGATAGAAAAAATGTTTATGGCATTTACTTTTTAGAACATTTTCCAAAGTTCCAAATTTTTTAGTTCCCAAAATACTATAAATCTTGTTAGATAATGCTTTAAAAATTCTTCATATAAATTTACTTAATATATATGATAAATTTACTTAAATTTTGAAGACTTTATATGAAATTTACCAAAACAACTACTAAAAATAGTCGTATATCTTTTTTTTTATTTCAAAAATATTGGAAGTTGATTTCACATCCTCGATTTTTAACTCGACCTAAATCAAAATTGGTCTAATAATTTGATTTTGAAACTTTGTAATATAAATGATATATTTATGTTAATTTCGAAAAATCATCAGAGATTTTTCAAAATATCTAATTTCACCAGATATCAAAGATGGCGTTGAACCAACATTTATTAGCATCATTAATACGATATTTATTGCAAAGATATCAAAAATTTTGATAAATCTGTAAGTAGGTTGATGATGATAAAGACAGATTTTAACTTGGCTAAAGGTTGTGTGAATGCGATAGCTAAATTTGTTAAAGATATATTACATGAAGATAATATTACACATGCTACATATTACGAGGTTCAAAAACTTGTAACTGGTCTTGAATTTCCATATCAGATGATCTATATATATATTGACAGCTGCATTATCTATTGGAAAAAAAATATATTTATTAGTTTTTAATGAAATTTAAACCATTGTACCTTTTGAATCAAGTTTTTCTCTTTGCCTCTAATTGGAAAATATCAGTTCAACAAAAAGAGATTTTTATTGTTTGAGTTTCTCAAAAATAATCATCATAAAAAGCAAAGCAGTACATGCAAACCTACAAGACAAATGTACACTTGAATGCTCTCTTACACGCCATATCTACGCAAACCTATCACTATTTTCCATACAAAATATTCCATCAATTACCACACCAACTAAATTATACTAGATACAAAAAAAATATACAAAATATTTCTATAATTAAAGAAAAAACTAAAATTCTAATGTAATAAGTAGATAATCTAATATGGATATTATAACTCAGCTAATAATGCGAATACACATTAACCCTAACTCATACATAAGATAATTATAATATATTTATCCTAATCAAATTTTACGAATATAATTCTCTAAAATATAACTTTTTTTAATTTTCAATTCAAATATATAATTATCATTTTAAGTTTCTAATAACATTAATTTAAGGGCAATTGACAACAATATCACTTTTTAATTTTTTTTGTTCTAAATATAGTATCATTAATTTAAATTTCCAAAATTAACACAAATTTAATATTAAAATTTATTGTTATTAAAAAATTAAACTCTAAATTGAAAAAATGAACCCAAATATAATGTTTTAATTTTATGTATAATTTATTTATAGTAAATATATATTTTTAGAAAATAATTTGTGCTATTTTTGGAATTTTAAGTTTAGAATGCTAAATTTAGAACAAAAATTTTAAAATGACTTTTTTAAGTTTTTGTTCCAAATTTATCACTATAAACTAAAAATTCTAAAAATAACATAAATTATTTTCTGAAAATATATATATATTTACAATAAATAAATTACAAATATAATTAAAATAATATATTTGACTTCATTTTTTCCAATTTATAGTTTGAATTTTCCTTATTAAAAAGAAATTTTAAGGTATTTTAATATTAAAATTATGTTATTTTTGAAAATTTAAATTAACGATGCTATATTTGGAGTAAAAATTTAAAAAGTGATATTTTGTCAATTGCCCTTAATTTAGTATTCAAATATATTTAATATCTTAAACATTTAAATCTTAAATGGAAAAAGTAATCTAAAAATAATATTTTATTTTATTTACAATTTATTTAGATCAATTACTTATTTTATATAATAATTTACTATATTTTTACATTTTTAAATTTAAATTTATAATAAAACTTGAAAAAATGATAATTTAAAATATTACTTTTTCTCTTATTATGTGGAAGAGACGAAAACTATAAATCATATATGTAAATGATATCAATTAATAAGAAATTTCCCTTTATTTTCAACTATGTTGCACGGGTACTCCACTCTGGTGCCGTCTCCCGTCCCGGAAACGTCCCGGAGACGGATACTTGAAGGGATGCCACTTATTATTTTTTTTTAATTTTATTATTATTATATTACATAAATATCTTCCATAATATTTCTGTGATATAAAAAAAATATACCCTAATTCTTAAATTCTAATCTCTAAACCCTAAACTCTAAACATGAATATATGTTAAATGTCAATCCCTAAACCTTAAACATCAACATTATTAATAAAAATTTTTATTTTAAATTTTTTATATTTTTTATTTATAGATATTTTCTAACGTATCTATGTCGTCTCCGTATCCAGAAACAAACTCATAAGAAGAATTATCTATTAAAACATTACTACCTAATTAATATTTTTGCTAATTTGCTTTTGATTCAAGATATTTCTCCGTAAAATAATAAAACTTGTAACACTCACCTATCAACTTGTTTCGGTATGTTCCAACCTTAGTCAAGTGGTCAAAACACAGTAATATTGAATTTCACCTCCTATAGAGAGCATAAATCGTAATTGTTCTCAAACTTATTAAAACCAAACGAAAAAAGCAAAGGAACATGAACGTCTAATTTAAAACCAACCGAGTCTGATATAAAATTGCCAATTGGGTCATGTCATTGGCAACAAAGTTGATTTCGTGGTCCCACGAATGCAATTCATATAAAACGTTTGCTTTTACCAATCGCACACACGAAAATAAAAACTTTGCTTTAATAATTACTCCGTAGAAAGAAATATAAATAATTAAATAAGTTTTTTCCAGTAATTAAAAAGATTTAATATAAGAAAGTTAAATAAGAAGCATACACATTATAGATTCTATTTGAATATTCAATTTTATTAATAAAAAAAACTTGTTTTGTATAGACTTATAGTATTGTATTCAAAAAATTTGTGTCAAAACGTACACAAGGAATTGACAAGAAGTCAACCAACACGTCATGGTTTAGAGACAAATTTGAATTGGTGAAGTTTTTTTTTTAGCATATAGACCGAAAGTCGAATTATTTCAATTTCAATTTTGGTTAGTTTCATTCTATCTAGTAAACGTCTAAACGATTTGTGTGTGGTAAGAGAATTTGGTCTACTATAAAAATCAAGAAACAGTCTGAATACAAGGGCTGATGCATTAAATTGATGCATTAAATAATAGGTTATATGAGTAATAAAAAATTGATAAGTTATTCTAGTTATTTCTAAAAAATATTAATACTAGATAATTTTTTTTATTTAAATATGTCAAAATATTTGGTAGACTTTTTTAAAATCTACCAAAACAATAATTAACACACACAAATGTCGCTCGGAGATAAATTTAGAAAAGTTTAGAAACATTTGCAAAAAACCAACAAAGTAGTAGTCTAAAAGACTATTATTTAAATCTGCCAAAATATTTATTAGAGTATGCCAAAATATTTGCCATACTCTGCCAAAAAAACAATAGACTATCAGATACAAAAGTAAGTCTGCGATAAGTTTATAAAACTTTGAAAAAATCTGCTAAAAGAATGGCAAACTAGTAAATTAGAAGACTACTATTCAAATATGTCGAAATATTTGCCAGACTATCTAAAAATCTGCAAATTAGAATCAAATACAATAAAAAAGTATGTTACCAAATTTTATATATAACATGAATTGATACAATAAATTGTATATATGATAAGTTCGTTGGGCTTATTTGTTGTTGTTGAAAATTTTATTGTTAACAAAAAAATTTTGATGCAAAAAAAAGAGTGTTACTTAATTGTTAAGAAGTGTCACATAAAAGTGAAGAAACCTATTTACAAAAATGGTTACCTACTTTAAAGAAAAGAATTGATTTGATTTTTTTTAATATTATCATATATATTAATTAGATAAGCATTAGTATTCATAGATAAATATAAACAATATGATTAAAAATAAAATAGTAAAATTGTTTTATAAAAATCTATAAAACTTAAATAGATTATTTTGACAATTCTTAATATTTATTAGGTTATTCTACTATATCTTCCTATTCTAAATTTATAACGAGTCCAAATTTAAAGTGCTAATACAAGTAACTTCAAAAGTTAAAAATGCAATTATCACAAATAAAATGTACTTCAATAATTGTTTAGAATACGATAACCAATATAAAAAAAATGATTTTGAAGCTATATCAATTATGAAAATGCTGAATATAAAAAATATATTTGGCATTTTTAATAAATCCATGGACACATAACCTTAATGGGTTAACCCATCAAATCCAAAACTCATTTGTTTTTATGGGTTAAAAATATTTTTAGACCAATTAAAGGCAAGCATCGAACAAACTGAATCAAGACATGGGTAACCGACACGTTTTGACTCACATGTGTTTACATGTAAGAAAAGGTAAAAATAAAGTTTCTATGCATGGAAAGCTATGTGATAATGTTGCTTTATAGGGATAAGCTTTCTGCAAAAGTTTGTTGTCATGAAAGTTATATATTCAGGAAAAGATCATATCGTGAATTGAATTGAAAACTTGAATTTTATCAACTATGATAATAATACGACGTTTGTCTTTCGTGTAGAATCCAAAAACAATAATTTGTTAATATATGTATATATTGACATCGTTCAGAATCTATGCATAAGGATTTCATCACAACAAAAAATACATTATATGATTGGAATACTTTCCTCCCAAAATATTTTCTTACATGATTTTGAATCCGTGATCAAACTCTATATTATCTACTGTTCATACATTGTATTTTTAGATATTAAAATCACCTAAATGGTACAAACAGATTTTATGATTAGTTTGGATTTCTTTCTAAAATTTATCCGGTTATGATTTTTATTTTGGTTTTGTTTAAAGATTATGATTTTATTTTATTTTATAATATAATTATAAATTTGAAACATTGTAGTTTTATCAAGCAAAAAATATTATATAAAGCAATAAAATTCTAGATATATGAAATATTGTGGTTTATAAATAAAAATTATATAAAATAAAATCCGAGTTTTTAATTGATCTAACCGGATTTTTTTCCGGATTCAAAAAATATTTAGAGTTATGATTTAGTTTTTTTTAAACATAAACCGGAATAACTTACTATTTAACGGTTTAATCGGTCCGACCGGATGGTTCAGTCCAATCCAGTTCTTAGATCATTGTCTCAAAAACAAACACAGGAACCAAAAAACAATCATAAAGAAACCAATGGAAAAGACAAATTCGTTGAATAAATACTAAAGATAAAATTATTAATTATCTGGATTGAAAATGTGACTTGATTCGTTTCGATTTGCTCCAAACTACTTTTAAAATCTATATTATATCTAAAGGAGATTGAACCAAGAAAAAACTATTTCTTCATTTTGGTAATATCTAGGAAACTTAGTTAAACCAAGAAAAATACATTCTAGATAGGCTGGACCTTTTTATCTAAGCCCATTTATTTTGCAAATGATACGAAACCAAACCATTAATAAAGGCTTGCCGCACCAGAAAAGAAAAAAAAAAACACACACAACACCAAAGATTCCAAGAATCTTTCTTTTGCACAAAATTATTTCATCATGGAATCTTCTATCTCCAACAGAGGATCTTCTTAAACCCTTAAAACCCCCCGGGGAAAATCTAACGTACCACACATGCATACATTTTATACATATTTTTAGTAACTCCAAAGTGATAACTCTTCGTAGCACATTTCTTCGT
Organism: Pugionium dolabratum; assembly: GCA_018901945.1. Lineage (NCBI taxonomy): Eukaryota > Viridiplantae > Streptophyta > Magnoliopsida > Brassicales > Brassicaceae > Pugionium > Pugionium dolabratum. Next base: position 215,200 of record JAEVFF010000250.1, on the reverse strand, counting down.
CTACGTATACACTCGTATTCATATCAATGTATGATCTTGGCGGCGACATTAACGGCTCCTCTGCGACCCTCATCATCATTCCGGCGACTTCTTCTCCGTTGTCTGACGTGGCATGTTCATCACGGTTTCCGCAGCTGGATGAGGGTAAAACCGTGATTCCATTAATGTTGTATTCCGGCGGCCTAAAAATCTCTGCTGCTTCTGCCGCTGTACGTCTGATTGTGTCTGGATCCGTGGATTCCGGCGCCGGTAAACGCCAAGCTGAGTCGGTGAAATTCAAGCTCGCGGATCTCCCGCGCAAAGCAAGCACTGCCACATCGTGAGCACGCGCCGCCATCTCCGGGGTCGGATAAGTGCCTAGCCAGATTCGACGTTGGTTAATCGGTTCTCGGACTTCGCAGACCCATTTGTCGCCATTCCTCTGCCGTACACCTCTGTAGATCGGATGACGCGTCTCCTTGAAAATCCGCCGTCCTGCACGTTTTTTCGGCCGAGTCTCCGCCAAGCGCCAATGTCGTGGTTTTCCATCACTGATCTGATGAAACAAAGTAAACTGTTATAAACTGTTGGTGTTTGGAAGATTTTTACGGTTATGAAAAAAAGAGAATATATATTGAAAGTAATGAACTTTTTATTTAACTTGATTGTATTACACTCAAAAAACTTGATTGTGAAGACTACACTCGATCTCTATTTATACATAACGAAAAGATACAATTTGAAACAACGCGACTTTTTACTTGAAAAGACGCGACTCTACACTTGAAAGGACACGACTCTTTACTTGAAAGGACACGACTCTTTACTTGAAAGGACACGACTCTTTACTTGAAAGGTCACAACTATTTGTGTTGAACCAACACGACTGTATAAGTGAAAAGACACAACTTTACGAATTGATAATTCGTGACTCTTAATTATTAACTAACTTATATAAATGTGACTTTATATTATACGAGATTTGATTATACTTTAACACTCCCCCTTAATCATATCTCGGCTTCACTCCAAGCTTTCTTCTAAGATCTTCAAATCTTGAAACGTTTAATGCCTTTGTGAAGATATCTGCGAGTTGATCTTCGCCTTTGCAATACTCTAGTTGAATGAGTCCTTTGTGCTCGGCTTCACGTACAAAATGATACTTGATCTCTATGTGTTTTGTTCTTCTATGTTGTACCAGATTCCTTCCAATTGCTATTGCCGACTTGTTGTCACATAAGATGGGGATGCCTTCTTTAAACTTTAATCCAAAATCCTCCAAAAGTCTTTGTAACCATATGGCTTGGTTTGTCGCTGCACATACGGCGATATACTCTGCCTCTGCCGTTGATTGAGCCACTGTTTGTTGTTTACTTGACTGCCAACAAAACATAGTCGATCCAAGACTAAAAGCATAACCTGATGTGCTTTTCTTGTCTTCGGTAGAACCACCCCAATCGCTGTCCGAGTAGCCTATTAATCTTGGTGTCTCCACGCTTGTAAAAAATACTCCAAAATTTGACGTTCCTTTGACGTATCTTAACACCCTTTTGGCTTCTTGATAGTGCTTCACATGGGGTGATGACATGTATCTTGAGAGATAGGAGCTTGCGTACATTAGATCAGGTCTTGATGCACATAAATATAAGAGCCCTCCAACAATGCTTCTATACTTAGTCGGATCTCCAAATTCCTTGTCATCTTCTACTCCTTTTCCTTGTTGTGTAAGTGGAGTGCTTACACTCTTGCTTTCTTTCATTCCAAACTTATTAATAAGTTTGTTTGCATATTTTTCTTGTGAAAGAAAAATACCGTGATCATCTTGAATTATTTCTATCCCAAGAAAATAATTCAACAATCCAAGATCCGTCATCTCGAATTCATTCTTCATATTTTCCTTGAATGTGTTGATGAGATGAACATTGCTCCCTGTGATGATGATATCATCAACGTATAAGCTAACGATCAACACATCTTTTCCTTGCTTCATAATATACAAAGCCGCATCATTCATACTTCTTTCAAAACCGTTTTGAATGAAGTATGAGTCTATTCTTCCATACCATGCCCGTGGGGCTTGCTTCAAACCATATAAGGCTTTGTATAGCCTTAACACCTTTTCTTCCTTTCCTTCAATCACAAAACCAGGTGGTTGTGTGACATAAACCTCTTCTTTTAGTTCTCCATTTAAAAAGGCTGATTTGACGTCCATTTGATACAATCTCCACTTCATTTGAGCCGCATATGCAAGTATGGCTCGTATTGTATCATGTCTTGATACTGGGGCAAATGTCTCAAGATAGTCAACTCCATATTCTTGAGAAAAACCTCTTGCAACTAGTCTCGCCTTGTGTTTAATAGGATTGCCACTTGCATCCGTTTTGATCTTATAGATCCACTTCACGCTTATTACATTTTTCTTCTCCGGCTTGTCTACTAGTTTCCATGTCTTGTTCTTCTCAATCATTTCTATTTCTTCATTCATGGCTTTTCTCCACTCTTTACTGACACAAGCTTCATTGTAAGTTTGTGGTTCTTCATTTGCGAGAAGGCAAGCTTCTATTATTTGAGCCACTTCTTCAACCTCCACTCTTGGTGCTATTCGCATGATTTCACTTATTGACTTGTATTTCTTTGGTGGTTCAGAAGTTTCTCCTTCTTCATTGTTATCATGATCACCATCTTGAAAAGAAACAGGGCTGGAGATTTTTTCGGTTTGATCTCTTGATTCTTGTAGGTCATTCATAGATAAAGCAATAGTCTTCTTGACTTCTTCTTTTCTATCCCAATCCCACTTCTTATTTTCTTCAAACTCAACATCTCTTGATACTTCAATCTTCTCATTCTCCAAGATGAGAACTCTATAACCTTTGGATTGATTGCTATAGCCGATAAGGATTCCACGTTTTGACTTAGCGTCTAATTTTCTCCTTTTTTGATCGGCAATATGCACGTAGCATATGCTCCCAAATATTTTCAAGTGTGATACATTTGGCTTGTGTCCACCCCACTTCTCTATAGGTGTCACATCATCTTCAATTGCCTTTGATGGTAGACGGTTTTGTAAGTAAGCCGCGGTGTATACCGCTTCTGCCCATAACTTGAGCGGTAAGCCTTGCTCAACAAGCATTGTTCTCGCCATCTCCACCAAGGATCTATTCTTGCGTTCTGCTGCACCATTTTGTTGTGGTGAATAAGGCAATGTAACTTGCCTATTGATTCCTTCTTCTTCACAAAAATAATTGAATTCTTGTGAAGTGAACTCACCACCTCCATCAGATCTTAACGTCTTGATGGTACAATCTGATTGTTTTTCGATCATCGCTTTGAACTTCTTGAACATTAAGAAGGTCTCAGATTTTTGTTTTAGGAAGTATACCCAACACATGTGAGTATAGTCATCCAAAAACAACAGAAAGTAACGGCTTCCATCAAGCGATTTGTGTTGCATCGGTCCACATATATCCGTATGCACAATCTCAAGCTTTTCTCTTGTCTTTGTTTGAGATTCTTTTGGAAAACTTTTGCGTGATTGCTTTCCAAGATTACATGCCTCACATACTTCCTTGTTGACTTTAAATTTTGGTAACCCATTTACCAAATTTTTGTCTTGCATTTGTTGCAACCGTGTGTTGCCTACATGACCAAGTCTCTTGTGCCATGTTTCCATTTCCTCTTGCTCACTTGTATTCATGGCTTCTTCTTGTACTGAACTTAAATTGATTCTGAAGCTCTTTTGAGTCATTGGAATATCCATAATCTTCTTGCCATTTGCATCTACAATGATGCATTTCTTGTCTTTAAAACATACTTGATAGCCGTTTGAAATAATTTGAGGAACACTCAACAAATTTTTCTCCAAACTAGGCACCAAGAAAACGTTTTTGATGACTTTCTTGCCGTAATTTGTCATGACGGTAATATCTCCTTTACCGGCTGTCATTACTATTTCTCCGTTTCCGACTTTGATCGGAACCTTGATACTTTTATCGATCTTAGAAAAGTATCTCTCGTCTTTTGTCATATGATTAGTGCATCCACTGTCTACTAACCAAATATCTTCTCTTAATGTTGTTATTGCTTCTTCACTTGCATTAAACAACATGTGGTCTTCACCCAAGTCTTCCTCTTCGAGACTTACATGCGCTCTTTCCTTTTTCTTTGAGCGACACACATTTGAGTAGTGGCCAATTTTACCACAATTGTAACACTCCTTGTTACTTTTTTTATTCTTTTCATGATTGTTTTCTTTCGGTTTCTTCCAACACTCGTTTTCGGTGTGATTGCTTTTCTGGCAAAACTCACACCACTTCTTGCCTTGAATAACACGTCTCTTGGTGTTATCTCGTTTGAAACCGGATTTGGTTCCTTTTGAGCGAGCATTAAATGCTCCTTCATTAGTGTTTTCTTCTCTTGCAGCCATTCTTGCTTCATGTGCTTTCAAAATGCCGATTAGCTCTGTCATTGTTAGTGAAGTCAAATCGCGAGTTTGCTCCAAAACGCTAACAATGCTATCAAACTTGGCTGGGAGAGAGATCAGTATCTTCTGTATGAGTTGATAGTTGGTTTTCTTCTCGCCATGATAAGTTAATTGATTTTCCAAAACAATTAACTTATCGGTGAATGTCTTAATATCTTCGTTATAATACATCTTCAGATTTTCGTACTCCCTATGCAACGATTGAAGTTTAACCAATCGTACTTGAGGAGAACCTTGATACTCATCCTTCAATACGTCCCATGCCTCTTTTGATGTTGATGATGCCGCAATGCGTGAGAATATTTGATCAGTCACGGCAGTTTGCAAAATTTGCAATGCCATCGTATCATTTGACATCGCTTCTTCTCTAAGCGATTTTGCACTACTGTTTCAGGAGTTTCTTGTTCTTGTACCGGTTCGACCGGCACGCCTTCTTCAACCACGGACCATAATTTTCTAGTCCTTAGAATGGTTGTCATCTTAATGCTCCAGAAGTCGTACTTCTCCCCATCGAATATAGGGATCACTTGATGTGAAGAGCCTTGCATAGTCTCGGCTTATTTTGCGATTAACTTATGCGATATCTTCTTGTTGGTTTTGTTCTTGTGATGAGTTGTAAACTAGTGCTTTCTCTTTTGTCCTCTTCAATCGTAAAGCTCTGATACCATGTTGGTGTTTGGAAGATTTTTACGGTTATGAAAAAAAGAGAATATATATTGAAAGTAATGAACTTTTTATTTAACTTGATTGTATTACACTCAAAAAACTTGATTGTGAAGACTACACTCGATCTCTATTTATACATAACGAAAAGACACAATTTGAAACAACGCGACTTTTTACTTGAAAAGATGCGACTCTACACTTGAAAGGACACGACTCTTTACTTGAAAGGACACGACTCTTTACTTGAAAGGTCACAACTATTTGTGTTGAACCGACACGACTGTATAAGTGAAAAGACACAACTTTACGAATTGATAATTCGTGACTCTTAATTATTAACTAACTTATATAAATGTGACTTTATATTATACGAGATTTGATTATACTTTAACATAAACAAGTTCAAATATTAATATTCAGTTTGAAATTACTTCAAGAAAAGCTTTACTTGAGTTTGAAACATAGTGATAGAACAGAGTAGTATGCCAAAAAGAATCGAAAAATATCAACGACTATCACTATTACTTCAATAAGAGCTGCAACTACCTTGAATTACCTTAAATCATTATCGAAATCGAAAATGAAAGGAAGCTTTTGGTTTCTTTGAGTTTGCTCTGTTTTGTTTGTTGCCGTTGAAGAAGAAGAGTGAAGTGAGGAGAGAGTATATAGGATATGGTGAGGGACCCCACTCAGTACGAAATGAACGCGCGTAAGACAGCTTAAGATTTCCTCTTTGGGTCGCACGATGCCACGCTGGCAATTAAAAAACGTCTTTATATTAGCTGTTAATCATTATAAAAATTGTATTCGATATATACAATTACACATCTATATTAAAATTCATAGATTAGTTTATGTCTACTTCTTTTTAACATTTTTTATATGTATTTCAGAGTTTGTTCATGTGAAAATTTAACTCACTCTTGCTATTACTTGAATTTTGATCCTTTCTCGATTCATATCTTTTTCAATATAAATATGCCTATCTGCAAATATGTTAAGTGGATATTAAAAAAAATAGTATATAAGATAATTTAGAATGATACAATTATAAAAATATTATTGTATGAATTCACTTTAAAATTTTCTGTCATTATGTCAAAAGTATTAAATAATCATTATGTTAAATACTTGTTATCGAATATCCAAAAGACTTTATTTTATGATTCACAATAGAAGTTTTTTTTTATTTTCGTATCACTTTAGTAATTTAGGTTTTAATATTATTAGTTTAAAGTTAATATTAATTAATCACGTAACTATAAATGAATAAAATCTCTTTTCAGGAAACAAACATATATCATAAAAATGCAATACGAGGAAAAACTGAAAAAAATAATGTACGAAAAGTTTACGTATACAATTTAACTAATTTCGAAATGTATTTTAAAACACAGCTTATAAAAAATGTAAATAAATCCTTAAAATTAAGAAGTCGGCAAAAAAGTAATATTTTAAAATATCATTATTTAAAGTTTTTATTTTAAATCTAATATTTTAAAATTAAAAATTCTAAAAATAACACAAATAATTATGTAAAAACACTTATTTAGTCTAAATAAATTGAGTTCATTTTTCTAATTTATAGTTTAATTTTTTCTATTAAAATATAGTTTTAAAGTATTTTAATTATAAAATTATGTTATTATTAGAAATTTATATTAATTATGGTAATTTTGGAATAAAAATTTAAAAATATTATTTTAAAGAATTGTTCCAAAAAACCCTTAAAATTAAGAAAATTAATGAAATGTTCTTTTGACCACTAACTATAGGGCTCAAAAATGATTGTGTTAATAATTTGTAGCATAAAAAATCAAAAAATTTAGTTAAAACTGAAGACTAAAAGAAATATAAATATTGCTTAAGCCACTAATTACCATTATCTACAGTCACTAAGTACACAAAGAATCTCCAGAAGTTGGAGTAGTACAATATGTAGAATACAATGATGTTATGAGGGAATAACCAAAAACTTGCTCATGACCTTACCGTTTAACTGAAAACTGTTTTGAGGATGTTCATGACAACACACTAAGGCACAATAACCAAAGCAAGAACTAAACCAATATTGCCAATGTTAGAAACAATCTAAGAGGAGAGTGATGTATCAAATTGCAAACCAAATAAAAAAGCTCAAACACTAAGAGATTTTTACAAACTATGTTCCCAAGAAGTTCATGTTAATTTGAATGTTGTATATATATATATATATATCATGCCATTTATAAGATGTACGATATATGTTTTAAGGGAAATTGTATAGTGAACCTTTCAAAAAAAGTTCTTTTAATTGGAGGATAGCAATAGTTACCACAAATTAAACAATTAAAATGTTTTCATAAAAAATTGAAGAAAAACAAATAAAATAAATGCTCTTAAACCTCTTATATAATGGAACAGAAAGAATATATGATATCTATGAGTTGTAGCAAGCTAAAAACGTAGAGTATTAGTTCTTTTATTATAAAATGGAGATATTATATGTTTTAATTATATATTAACAAGTTTTATAAATTGTCTTCCCTTAGATTATTGTTACTTTCTATGTTTTATTAGATGTTTGTTTTACATTCTTTAAAAATGAAAAAAAAAACATTCTTTTTTAATAAAAATGATATCGTGAAAAACAAAACATATAAAATATAAGAGGTCCCTTAATAATAATGTATGCGTTTTAGAGGTGAGAGTTAATTTGTTGTTGGAATAAATGCATAATACTGTTAAGTGAGTGTCACTTGCGCGTCTGCTTCACGCACCTTTTAATACTTTAATCTCTCAACCATTTTGTTGTTATCAATTATACTAAAATGTTACATGTGATATACATAGATTAAAATTAAAATTTAAAATTTTTTATTCTTTGAATAAAAATATTATAAATATATCTTAATTTAAAATATTATATATATACTGTTTCATAAAATAATAATAATATTATTATTACATATTATTCAAATAATATTATATTATTTTATTGTTTTTTCAATACGTTAATCAAAAATATATTTATAATTTTTTTAGTAAAATATTTGAAATATGTTTTAAATTAAATTAATGAAATTAGTAGTTTTTATTAATTTTATTATGGTATAGAATCTACTTATATATAGAGTAGTCATACTAAAAAATAATTATTATTAATTCAAATTTAATATTACTAATTCGAATTTTGTTGAATAAAATGATATTTTAATAGTAGAGCTTAAATTATGGGAAAGAGTATTTGGTTCGGAAACAACTTCAAATTCAATTTCTACAATTGAAGTAACTTCACTATCCAAGTACGCCTTTTGAACTTCAGCCACTAACACAAATCAAGAGTATTCTTGAAAAACTACTGACACAAATCAAGAGTATTCTTGAAAAACAATGCCAATGCGCAACTGGAAAAAAAATATATGATGTAAACACGATTTTATTTATGCCTCATTTCAAATTGATGAGCAACTACATATATTCTACAAATACCTACATATCATCGGCATTGTTTAATAACTTACATTCGAGTGATATATGGTTGCATCCGAGTGGGTATAAAGCTCGAAGATGTGCTTGCGTAAGTATTTTCTCATATGCTTTTAGTGTTTCTATTTTGTCCAAAAAACAAAAAAATAGATAATCATTTGTCATATGCTTTTGTCTTGCCCTTCGGTTACAACTTTACATTCCTAAACATAAACAGTAACACTTGTTAATTAATATTTTCGATGAAGAGCATGCAAAGGAGGAATAAAAAAGTTACTGAATATAGAAAAATATATAAGCTCACCATTTTCTTTCTCCCANGAGAAAGATGCCAGAGAAGAAGAAGAATAAGGCAAGGTAGTTCTATTGATAAGATATAAGGGACCTTAGGAAAAAGAGGAAGCAAGGCTCCTTTAACTGTTTCATAAGTGGACGTATAAAGGGCAGAGATAGGAGCTGATGAGGCAATGTTGCTAGCAATCCCCCTATAAAGTCCAGAAAAACCTGAATACATGTTGATATAGAATTGTGTTGAAAAACAATTTGCAAACGAATACAAAACCCCCCACACACAGACACACAGACACACACACACACCCTTTTGTGATCATTTCAAGTAAATGGTTCTACCTCTTTCTGATATAATTGATCTCCCAGTATAGCATAGAGTTTTCTCCAAGCGGCATGACTGAATCATTGTCTTGACGGTATCAAGTGGGTGAAGACAAAGACTGACGCTTATGCCAGCCAACGCACCAGCAAAAGCATGCCGCTGTTTAGCAAAGGGGTAAGTAGGCGTTTCTGTTGAAGGAGAACAAATTTCAGTCTCTTGATCTTTTCTATCTCTCTCAAGCAACCCTTTATTTTCAATCATGGATAAGCTGTCTTCATGTGGGTTATTCCCTGTAGAAGAAATCTCGGATTGGCAGTCCATGCTACATTTCGAACTTATTATGTTCATGCTTGTATTACTGGCACACCTATCTCTGTAAAGCGAAAAGAGATACTTCGCATCCGAAGATCTGGATATTTTGGTGTCTCCAGATGATTCTGTGATGCTTGCTAATAGAGGACTCCTCGATTTAATTGGAGCGTCTCCTTCTGAACCAGTTGTGACAAAGCCACTATCACAACTATTGGCATTTCCTGATGCACATTCTGATATACTCTTGACCGGAATGGGAATACAGTCTACAAAAAATTCTTTCTTCTCAATCTCCGCCCCTCCCTTATGATGTCTAGTAATAGTGGGAACTACTTCTGCCATCCAGCTATACAATTTTCCTGTCTCCCATCTAGCCTCAAACGAAAACCCATTCTCTTTGCAAGAACCACAGCTAGGTTTGTCTCTATAATTCTGATTAAACACACTAAAGAAAGATTGGTTAAATGTATCGTAAATGCACATCTTCTCAGCCACTCTCAATAATTTCACCCTGGGCTGTGGAGTCGGTGGCAGTTGAGACATAGCCTTTTGATCAACAGGCAATTGTGTACTATCCACCAAGATTTTGAACTTACTGTCATCGTCTCCATGTAAATCATTTAAATTTCCTTCCTTCAGTGTGCTTATCAAATTACTAGAAACAAATTCCGAGGGATCCCAGATCAAGTCAACTGCTGATACAAGCGCAGACCTGCTCAAGATTTGGCTCAATTTGGTATCTCTTTGTTTGCTGATGTGCCTCTGTAAACCACCATATGCATACTCCACATGTTTATAATCACCGATCTTTGACAGCTTCCTCTTAGCCTCAGTGAAGTTGAAACCATGCTTAATCGAAGGCTGGCCCTTTTGAACAGGGCCTTTCGCAGAAGCCATTTGCTTATCTGTCCCAAACAAGTCCCATGTTGAGGAAATTAGAAAATTTCTTAAACATCACAATGTTTCTAAAGCATGTGTGTAGAAAAAAGAAAAACTGCAGAATTTCAACGAAATTATTTTCTTGAAGCTATCTCATCCATAAAGCAACATGAAAAATTGCAGAATCATGAGAGAACAAAGACGAATTAAGTTTGGCTGTTCTTCCCTACAATGCTAAGCAAAAAAAATACAAACGAATACTTAAAGTACAAGTGACTGCCCCGAAATCTATAGCTCAAATTAACTAATACCTTGAGAAACTGCGACGCTCTCCAGCAGAAGCTCCAAATCCCAAATTCCTCATTTTCTCGGGAAAATCTGGTTGCAAGCAGAATAGTTTTTGACGGGTTGAAAGAAAACTAGGGGGTTTATGAGCTGCTTGTTCTCGGAAAATCGGTCAAGCTCCAATAGTTATGCTCCAATAATTATCATATATGATTGATTTATACACCAACTATACAACGGTGCAAAATTATATTTTAATTTTTTAAAAGTTTAAATTTTATATCTAAATTTTTATTGTGACTAATTCATATACATTTCACAGATTTAATATAAGTAAAATAGATGTTCAAAAGGATTATATATTAAATATAATAAAAATAAAAACAACAAATCCACCGGTGGTTATATCACTTTAAAATTCGATAATTATATCACTTTTACGTTTATTCTAAAATTTGGAGTTCGATTCTAATTTTTATTGATTTATTAGACTAATCTGTTGTAATCCAAATAAAAAAAATTAAATATAATAAAAAAACTTTGTAAGCAAAATCTTTTTCCAGTTTTTGATTTAGGGTTTTCACCAGGGTTTCATACGGTAACTTTTATCATAATTTTTTGGTAGATTCTAAATAGATTTTTATATAAACTTTTGTTTAAACAAATGTGGTAATGTAAAAAATGGAATATGGTAGAACAACAGGAAACACGAAAATAGTAGTATGTTAATAAAAAAATAAAAAAACAATATGAGAAGACAACTTCCACCATATAAGCTACATCCAAACTGCTAAAATTAGAGCATCAGGACCGGAGGCTGAAAATAAATTTACTACAACAATAACAATTGAATGTCCAACAAAAGATAGTATTGGAGACAGTGCCTTGTGACATGAAGATTTGTTTATTCTTTAGTTTGGCATCGTTGAACACACAATTTGCTAGCTGAAGATACATCCGCTAAACAAAAACGGTATATTAACTCTTGGCTCAAGCATTTTCTGTTAGTCTCTTTTTTTCTTTAAATATGTCATTCATGTCCATTAAGTTGACAATCAAATTACAAACTAATTAATGTTTTTGAACGCTTGAAAGCTAAGCATTTTGAATTTTCTTGGGATTAATCTTCTCAGAAATATAGATTCTCTTTAGTCTTTACACAACTGTGAACAAGCTCCTTTGGTGTCCACAAGAAATTCCCCCATAGACATAAACCATTTTCACTAAAAGATTATAAAGGTGCAACAAAAAGTATCTTTTTCATTAGTCTTGGGAAGGTGTTGATAATTTGATGTCGTTTGAATTTTCGATTTTTGATATATATATTTGCGTATTAACACCACTTGATTATTTTTTGTTTAACTCATTAAATGATAGAGAAGAATAACACACGATTTGGATGGTTTTAAAATTCCTTTATTTAAAAATAATAATTATTGAGTAACATAAATTATAAATCCATAAAATTGTTGACCTGGATTGAGTAACATCATTTCGAATTTAGTAAATGGGTTTGATTTTTTGGATTTATAAATACCCAGTTGAATAATTTTTAATTTATTATTCGAAGTTTCTCACTTTTTGATCATAATATAACATAAAAATTAAATCCATAAATTTCTAATATATTATTCGAGAAATATTTTTTAAAAATAATTTTTCCTTAACGTTTTATTAATAAAAATATTATTTTGACGTATTATGATCACAATAAGTTTTAAATAAATATAGAAATAAACTTAATTTACTAAAATAATTACAGTATATGTTACTGTTATTAATTTGGTTAGAGAATCAATATATTTTATTAAAATAACCAAAAAATTACTATTAAATTCGTAAACAATAATTATTTTTATTTCTTTAATTTACATATAAAAAATTAATAAAAATAATTTTAAATAAAAATTTAAATTATATAAATATCTAATTTATATTTACTAATAAATAATATTATATAATTTATGAATATTTTTTTTCGTGGATAGTTAGTGAATTATTTAGTGAATAACAAATGGCTTTTATCTCATCCAGAAAAGAAAGGGTTTTCTAGAAACTAAAAATATAAAACGGGGTTCTGACGGAAAATTTGAAGATTTCGTGCTATTTGCAAATATCTGAAAAATATACTTAAAAACGATTATATTTATTACCGAAACCCTAGAGGCTTCATCCGCTTGGCTAACTTTCTCTCTTACCAGTGTCTTATCACGGCTTCAAGGTCAGTCTTCTGTTCCTTATCTGATTGCATCTTTGCTTCTTTTGTTATCGGATCTCATCGAGTTGATTTGGGACTGTTGTAAAATTTTACCGATTTCTTTGTTTGTCTGGTATGTATTTGTTGATTGTCGGAGATGAATTAGGGGTTTGATGCACATGTTTTTTAATGTTTTGGGATTCTCGGGTTATTAGCTGATTGGGTCTCTGAAGTAGGTTTACAAAAATCGTTATCTTGATTGTATAATCAGCTTAAATTCTCGTGACTCTTCAGGCTAATTGGAGTGTCCATTTCGTTTGAACTTGTCTAGCGTTTCTTCTGAAACATGGCGAATTTCGCCAAACCGGAGAATGCATTGAAGCGTGCTGATGGTAAGTTGCCTAATTGTTAGGTCTTACGGCTCATGCCCCAAGGTTTTAGTTTAGGGTGTATGAACATGACATTGTGCTCCATGTGTGTGTGTGCAGAATTGATCAATGTTGGGCAGAAACAAGATGCCCTCCAGGCACTTCATGATCTCATTACCTCCAAGAGATACAGAGCTTGGCAAAAACCACTTGAAAAGATCATGTTTAAGTATCTGGATCTTTGTGTTGACTTGAAAAGGGGTCGGTTTGCCAAGGATGGATTAATCCAGTACCGAATTGTCTGCCAGCAAGTGAATGTCAGTTCCTTGGAGGAAGTAATCAAGCACTTCCTACATCTTGCTACCGAGAAAGCCGAACAGGCTCGTTCTCAGGCTGATGCCCTGGAGGAGGCCCTTGATGTCGATGACCTTGAAGCTGATAGAAAGCCTGAAGATTTGCAGCTAAGTATTGTCAGTGGGGAGAAGGGAAAAGATAGATCTGACCGAGAGTTGGTCACCCCGTGGTTCAAGTTTTTGTGGGAGACATACAGAACAGTGCTTGAGATATTACGAAACAACTCAAAGCTGGAAGCACTCTATGCGGTTAGTTTTTGTTTAGGTTATGCTTATTAGCCATTAATCTGATTTTAGTTGGTAAAGATTTAAGACTTGTACATTTTTATCTTTGTAGATGACAGCACATAAAGCCTTCCAGTTCTGTAAGCAGTACAAGAGAACAACAGAGTTCCGTAGGCTTTGTGAAATTATCAGAAATCATTTGGCGAACCTGAACAAATACAGAGACCAAAGGGACCGACCTGACTTATCAGCCCCTGAGAGTTTGCAGCTTTATCTCGATACAAGATTTGATCAGTTGAAAGTTGCCACCGAACTTGGACTTTGGCAGGTGCGTTTTGTTTCGAGGTGTAGTTTGCTGATGCTGCCTTATCCTATGTCAAATTTACTTCACAGCAAATGCTCCATCCTCTCTTCCATTGCTGGAAATAAGTTAGAATGGTTGTTGGTGTTTCTTTTGTTTTGCAGGAAGCTTTTCGCTCTGTTGAAGATATATATGGATTAATGTGCATGGTCAAAAAAACGCCCAAGTCATCTTTATTGATGGTTTATTATTCCAAATTGACTGAGATCTTCTGGGTTTCTTCTAGCCATCTTTTTCATGCTTATGCATGGTTCAAGCTTTTTAGTCTGCAGAAAAATTTCAATAAGAACTTAAGCCAAAAGGATTTGCAGCTAATAGCATCATCTGTTGTCTTGGCGGCATTATCTGTTCCACCGTTTGATCGGGCTCAGAGTGCATCCCATATGGAACTTGAAAACGAGAAAGAACGCAATTTGAGGATGGCTAACCTCATAGGATTCAATCTTGAACCTAAATTTGAGGGCAGAGATATGGTAACATAGGTTATGTTGCTTCATTATTATATTCCTCCTTGTTTCTGGTTTGTTATCTCTAACTCCGTCCATTCTTTTTTCAGCTTTCTCGGTCAGCTCTTCTGTCAGAGCTGGTGAGTCTCTAGCAGCTACATTACCATGTTGATACTGCCTATCTATGGTTTAGAATATATGCCGCTTTACAGGAATTTGATTTTGAGGTTGATTTATATACAATTAGGTGTCAAGAGGCGTGTTGAGTTGTGCATCTCAGGAGGTCAAAGATCTTTTCCATGTTTTGGAGCATGAATTTCACCCACTTGATCTTGGCTCCAAGATTCAGCCTTTGCTGGAAAAAATTTCCAAATCTGGTGGGAAACTGTCATCAGCTCCTTCTTTACCAGAAGTGCAACTCTCCCAATACGTTTCGTCTTTGGAGAAGCTTGCTACTCTGAGGCTACTTCAACAGGTAAATAGTGCTCACTTGCTCTCTGCCTTGTAATTCAGTGTCCCTTCAACCGTTTTGGATTGATCTGGTGCTTTTTCCCATTCTTATTGTGATTTTTTTCAGGTGTCTAAGATTTATCAGACTATAAGGATTGAGAGTTTATCTCAGTTGGTCCCCTTCTTCGACTTCTCAGTGGTAGAAAAGATATCAGTTGATGCTCTGAAAAACAATTTTGTTGCCATGAAAGTTGACCACATGAAGGGTGTCGTGCTTTTTGGAAATTTGGTAAGCCTCTGTTGATGCTTAAGTTCAACACTTTATAAATTGTGCATCCTACTCTATCAAGTAATTGTACTTTTAACTTATTACTCTTTGGTAGGTACTAATTTATTTAATCAATTCCGTGTCTATAAGGGTATTGAGTCTGATGGACTGAGGGACCATCTGGCTGTTTTCGCCGAATCTTTGAGCAAAGTAAGAGCTATGCTATATCCTGTCCCAAGTAAAGCATCAAAACTAGGTGGCATTGTACCAAATTTAGCAGATACTGTTGAGAAGGAGCACAAAAGACTGCTTGCTCGGAAATCAATCATTGAAAAGAGGAAGGAGGATCAAGAGCGTCAGCAACTAGAAATGGTAGTGTATATCTCCATGGTGGTTCTCATACTTCTCCACTAACGTTGAGTCGGATGATGACAAGTCCTTGATTTGATGTTTGATTTTTTAGGAACGTGAAGAGGAGCAGAAAAGGCTTAAGCTTCAGAAGCTAACTGAAGAGGCAGAACAAAAGAGACTTGCAGCAGAGCTTGAGGAGAGAAGGAAACAAAGAATCCTTAGGGAGATCGAGGAGAAGGAACTTGAGGAAGCTCAGGCGTTGCTGGAGGACACAGAGAAACGCATGAAAAAGGGAAAGAAGAAGACGCTTTTAGACGGAGTAAGTGTATTAATACAACATGTTAGCTCTTATAGTACACTAGTTTCTCGTATTACCAATATTGGTTTGCTTAAACTAAATGTAGGAGAAGGTGACCAAGCAAACTGTGATGGAGAGGGCCTTAACTGAACAGTTCAAAGAAAGGCAAGAAATGGAGAAGAAACTGCAAAAACTTGCCAAAACTATGGATTATCTGGAACGAGCAAAGAGAGAAGAGGCTGCTCCCTTGATTGAAGCTGCATATCAGCGAAGACTGGTAGAGGAAAAAGAATTTTTTGAGCGCGAGCAACAGGTAAAACCTTACTATTACAGCAATTTTTTCTTTTCTATAACTTGGTTTTGAATTGATGTAAACGGGTGAGTTCCTTAAATTCTCTTTTCGTATGCAGCGTGAGGTTGAACTCAGTAGAGAGCGTCATGAGAGTGACTTGAAGGAGAAGAGCAGGTTGGCCAGAATGTTGGATAATAAGGTCAGTTCTGACATGTTTATTCCTCTGACTCTTCATTCCTAGCAATTCAAAAATCGAAGCAACTCAAAATCGAAATTTTGTGTCCAGGAAATATTCCAAGAGCAAGTGATTAGTCGCCGGCAAGCAGAGTTTGACAGAATAAGGGCAGAGAAAGAGGAGCGTATAAGCCAAATAATTCGAGCCAGGAAGCAAGAGAGGGATATTAAGAGGAAACAGATATATTATTTGAACTGTGAAAAAGAAAGGATAACAAAGCTGCAGGAAGAAGAAGAAGCTCGCAAGCGTGAAGGTGGGATCCGTTTCCATAAATCCACATCATTCTACGTCAATGTTGAAATTTCTCTAATATAAGCCTTTTGGTTCTATATATTCGGGTTTTACTCTTATGTAGAAGCTGAGAAACGCAAAAAGGAAGAAGCTGAACGAAAAGCTAAGCTGGATGAAATTGCTGAAAAGCAAAGACAGAGGGAGAGAGAGCTGGAGGAAAAAGAGAGGTTGCGGCGAGAAGCCCTTTTGAAGGGAACTGATGCACCATCTGGTCGCCTTGCAGAGTCTACAGTTACTCCTGCAGCTGTTACATCACCAGCAGCAGCGGCAGCAGTACCAGGTCCGGCTAAATATGTTCCTAGGTTCAAGCGTCAGAACGCTGAGGTCTCAGGCCCAGCAGCACCAACACCATCACCTGCAGAATCTGACCGCTGGTCAAACCGTGGACTGCCTAAAGCAGACGACCATTGGGGAAGCAGCAGAGGACCGACACAGAAACCTGAACGGTGGACGAGTGCCAGGGAAAAAGCTGGACCTCCTCTGGCTGAAGGAGGAGACCGTTGGGGCTCTGGTCCCAGAGGCAGTGATCGCCCAAGTGGTGCTGATGCTTGGCGCAGTGAAGAACGCCGTTCCACGTTTGGAAGCTCCAGGCCCAGGCCAGCACAGCGTTGAGTAATATTTTTTTGGTCTCGATCTCCCAACGAATGAAAATGATCTCTGGATTTCTACATCACAGACTCTTCTTCCTCTTTTAGCCAAATCTGCCTTCTTTTGAAGATTCATAAAACTAGCTCATGTTTTGTTCTATGAGGATTTTAAAACTTGTATGACTCTTTTTGCTCTGCACACCAAAAGTTTGTTTTCTTTTCTTTATTATTCGGTTAGTTTAACGTTGGATCTTTGTTTGGCTTTATTTATCTGCTACTCTCCTGCTGTAAAAACCTTAGATATTGAACAGCTTCTTTTCATCTAATTTTCTGTATAATCGTTTATTAGATTTACATTTAACGTCAATTTTTATCCTTTAATCGAGGGGGACTAATAGAGCATCTTTAATCATATCTTGGATTAAGGAAAAATTATGGGATGTAAATGAAATTTTTACTACTCTTCTAATGTACTAGATTCCTGTTTTGCGTTGATTTAAGAACAGAGCATCTGCAAAGCTGTCTTCACGAGGGAAACTAGAAGAAATTGAAGACACAGTTTATAATTAATTTTCATAGGACTGTTGATCAGATAGGGTTTCGTTTGGGGTTTTTTTTTTCTAAAGAATTGCATAGAAGATTAGACGAAAAAAGAAAAACAAACAAAAATGTGGCCTTTTTGGTGGAAAGGAGCATCTGGGTTCTCAGCTCGTTCCACAGCTGAAGAAGTCACCCATGGAATCGATGGTACTGGTCTCACCGCCATCATCACAGGTCATCTTAATCTTCTTCTTCTTCCTTTTCTGATCTGGACTTGTTGCAATTTATGCCTTTTCCACTGTCTCAATTATGGGTTTTGAATTTTGATTCTGCCTTTGAGCTGATCCAGCAACAAAGTCTTTATGGAATCTGTTGATTGACAAAAGGATCAAACTTTTTGCGGAAAATTTCAAACTCTCTATAAAGGCTGGCAAGTTTAATCGAGGGATGTAAAGAAGAGGAGATTTTTCTGATTCTTGACGCATGTATTGGTTTAATTATATTACAGGAGCATCAAGTGGTATTGGGGAAGAGACGACGCGTGTTCTTGCTCTTCGTGGTGTCCATGTAGTAATGGCGGTAAGGAACACAGATTCTGGTAATCAAGTCAGAGATAAAATACTTAAGGAAACACCTGAAGCTAAGATTGATGTTATGAAGTTAGATCTTAGCTCAATGGCTTCCGTCAGGAGCTTTGCATCAGAATACAAGTCCTTGGACCTTCCCTTGAATCTTCTTATGTAAATCCCTAAGTTTACTGTTATAGCACCGTGTTGTCTTTTAATGTCAGTAATTGCTTGAGTTAGTGTTTGTATTAATGTGCTAGTTGGATTAATCTGAGCTCTTGTTTTTGAAGCAATAATGCAGGTATTATGGCATGTCCCTTCACGCTTTCAAGCGACAACATCGAACTACAGTTTGCAACCAATCATTTAGGTATGTTAATCAAAATGTGGAACTCCTTTTCTGTAGCTGTTAGTTTACATATTAACTCACATTTCCTGTGTTAGATCATAGATATTTGATGTTTTTTTCAATGTTTCAGGTCATTTTCTGTTGACGAACCTTCTTTTGGATATAATGAAGAAAACAGCTAATGAAAGCAATAGAGAAGGAAGAATAGTAATTGTCTCATCAGAAGGTCATCGGTTTACGTACCGGCAAGGTATTCTGTTTGAAAACCTAAATGACGAAGCAAGGTGATTGTTATGTGATACTATTGCTCATTGCTTCTGATATCAATCGTTAGTAGTAATAACATATCGGTATTGCTCTCACTGTTTCTTTGCAGTTACAATACTTTGCAAGCATATGGTCAATCTAAGCTCTCTAACATATTGCACGCAACTGAGCTTGCTAGGCGGTTCAAGGTAAAATAGCGTTCTGCAGGTGACTTGTCTAAATTTCAATTCCAAACGCCAAAGAGAAAGCTGAAGGAGTTAAATTTTGTCTCTCTTTGGTTTTGCTTAAAACAGGAAGAAGGTGTGAATATCACTGCCAATTCGCTTCATCCCGGATCCATTATGACAAATCTTTTGCGCTACCACAGCTTCATAAATTGTAAATTCGCTGCTCATTTGACTTCATTTCTGAGTTTTCGTTGTTTTTCTAAATACTGCATATTGGGTCATTGCTGGATTTTAAGCAACAGTGCTCAATGAAATATGTCATCTTGTGACTCATATCCTTAGTTGGTGTTTGATTCTCTGTAACTAGTATAACGTTAGCTCTGTTTTAACCTACGTATTTTTGCAATGTTGTACCGTATAAAGCTTGATATGAATGTTTATGATCTAAAGATTGGATGCATCAGAGGACCAACTGGTTGCATCATGAATTACAGAGAGATCAATCTGAATAACGACTTGTTTCTTTCCTCTCGTTCGATGCAGCAATTGGTATTGCGGTGGGAAAGTATGTGCTGAAGAGTATTCCACAGGTCGGGTTTTTTATTTCTCCAATATATAACTTACCAGTAAAGTCATCACCATTCTCAAGCATTTGATCATTCTGTCTGAACTCATACAGATACAAACATGTTTGCATGTGTTTATTTTTATACGGTTGCAGGGAGCGGCAACTACTTGTTATGCTGCGCTACATCCGCAGGCAAAGGGAATGAGTGGGGAATACTTGATGGACAACAACATATCTAACCCCAATTCTCAGGGCAAAGACAAAGATTTGGCCAAGAAATTATGGGAGTTTAGCTTGAGCCTAACTAATGAAGGAGATTGATAAATGCTATTTGCAAAGTTTGCTATTTGTGTCCAAAAAAGATTGCTATTTTTGTTTGTATAATGTCAATTTTAGTGAAAGAATTCACTTTTTGGATCTCAGTACTAAGATAAATGTCGATGAACAGTGAATATCTGGATCTTGGAGATGATACTCTATATTGGCATTAACCATGTTGACTTTTTCCAAGAGCAAACTGAACACACAGAATATATATAAAATCTGATAAAGGAGCACGCAATGCAGTAACAAAAACATAAAAATAATAGTTGATTTCATCATTAACTTCCTAAAAATGCCCACACGCAGGATCGAACTACGGACCTTCAGTTTACAAGACTGACGCTCTACCACTGAGCTATACGGGCTATTTGTTTACACTTATTTATACGTATATTTTAATTTTAGTCTATCATGAGGAGATGTTATTTGAACCTTATGACTTAATCTTATAACAGATATATGTGAAAAAGACGATTAATACATAATTTCTTAATTTCTAATTTAATTCTTCCAAGTTAAAGTTATTTTGTTCTTCTAAACCCATGTTAAAGTGGATAATATTAAACAAATCAAAAAAATACATATTTATCACACACCAATAATTTTCTCATGCATCAACCAAGAATAATTTTTTAGAAAAATAACATATAAAAACTCAAAAGGCAGTGATATATAACCATTGGAGTTTTTCAAATACTCAGAGCTTAAAAGCGAGAAATGAAACAAAGTATCCAAAAAATATAGATTCATATTGCAACCTGAGACATTTTGGAAGTTCTACGTACAATAATTATTTTCTCAGACGAACAGAAACATAAAATAAGATAATTAACATTATTAAAGGTCTTAAAATATCATTATAAATCTTAGTTTCCCGACAATTAGTGGCCGCAAGTACTACGACTCGGACCAGAAACTAACTTACGACCAGACAATAAACCCTTGTTCGGCACTCTCTTCTCGTAGTTTGCAACTCCATCTCTCCAAACTACACCGATCACATCACAACTACGATAAGGTACCATAGCCATAGAACAAGTCAAGTAGACGAACAAGACGAACACAACTTTCAGAAGCTTCTTCATCTCCAAGTACTTTAATTTAGTATCAAACTCTTTGATTAGTATTGACTTGTTACGAGTAACCATGCATATTTATAGGGTTTTTAATTGTTTCCTATGAATGTTAATGCATAGTTAATGAATTGGGTTAATAGTATTGACTGTATACGATTGGAATAGAATGATTTATGTTATATAAGTAGTGTTTAATGCTCTTTCATTTAATTATCTGAGTTTGGCTCTGAAAATTATTTTATGTATTTTTTTTACGTGTATGCAGATTATGAATAATTATATTCCAACTAAATAATCAAATGGTGATTTCGAGAAATCGTTCTTACATTTAGCAAGACCATAGAATATACTACAAATATAAAAAAAATTATTTTCTCTATTTGTTAGAGAAGAGACTTTTTTTTTTAAGGAAATAAAGAAAGAAGAAAAGTTTATTAAAACGGTTTGAAGGAATTAGTTTGTATGTATAAGAAAGCCCAAAAAATAGAAACTTAAAACTATTTATTCTTACCTTTTTTTATTAAATAATTCATTATGACGAAGAATATTTTGGGAAACGAGATGGAAATTAAATTAGAATGTACATGACTCTATATTTTTTTCATCGAGTGTATGTGACTCTTAGGAGTTGGGACTTACGAGTTACGAGTGTGTGAATGTATAAATGATAAATAAATAATGTTACCAAGAAAAAACTCTTTTAAAACTCCAAGAGTCGATAAGACTCCAAAAGTTACATCTTTTGCTAGTTATTTTGTTTAAATAAATGTATAAAAGCTAAATAATTATATAGAAGAAGAAAAAATGAGTTTTTATTATTCCCTTTTGCTAGTTATATTGGTTTTCAAAGTCACAAAATAGGCTAAAAGCTCCTATACTTCCATCTGAAAAGAGAATGTTATGAGTTAATATAAGACAAAACACGACTATATTGTTCTTCCTTCAGTCTAAGTCATTACATTGACTGTTCTGAGAACAGATCAAAATCTCTGCGCCAAACGAAGTAACAGCATCACGACCAAAACTGTTACCAACACAACCAAAAGTCCCTTCATCATCACTATCTACATGTCTTGGAGTGACACGGTTCTGATACCGTCTCCGATTAATCAAGAACACATTGAAGTAGTAACTCACCAGTTGCTCTCTCTTCTTCCACCGGAAACCCTTCACTGCATTTTCCCAAAAACACTGAGAATCTTTAATCATCATCTCCTTAAACCGCTTCTCTTCTCTCTCTGTCCATCTCAGGGATACTTCTTCTCCCATTTGATTGAATCTCCAATGGAAAAATACATCGCCAAGATCACGTTTTAGTTCCATCCTCTTCTCTGCAATGTGGAATCTAATGCATTCAACAGAACCAGGGCGGATGATATCGCAGCTGCAACAATCTGACCTTCCCTTTCCAATCAAATCCTCTCTGAGCGTATCATCTAAAGCTTCTTCATTTTCCAATGGCCATATACGGGTTCCTAACCATTTAGTATCGCTGTCTAAACCGGATCCTCTCCATTCATCAACTCGGGCTTGGAAATGATGCCCTACAGACACATATCTTCTCGCAATCTCGGGTTTTTTTGGCTCTGTGATTGCATTTGAGGACACTTGAAAGTCTGTGGTTCCAGATGATCCTGCGACAAGGTCTAATCTTGTAGGAGTTGTGGATTTACAAACAGTGATCAATTCTCTGCATTTGCTAGATCCTGATTTAGTTACACAGACCGAACTTCCATTGCAACACGAGGAAGAATAGGGTTTGGATAAATGCGGACGCCTCATGCTGCATCTTAACCTCCCTTTTGCCATAAGTTTGTCTTCATACATAGAAGGATGCACAGTTTGATGATCCTGCAAGGGCGTAACATGAGTTCTATCTCACAGAAAAAAAAGCATATCAAAGCTAACACGGAAATGGAAAACTTCTGAGGAAATAACTCATTATTTGCTCTTATAACAGATCCTTTTTATTTAAATTGGCATGATAGCTGATTGTATCGAAGGCAAGAAAGAGTAAAATAAAGCATTTCTCTAGACAGTACCAGGAATGGCGAATTTTGATATCTGATTTCAGCATTGTCTCTATGAACCAGTAAAGCTTTTTTCGCTCGCAACACTCGGATCCAACACTCGTTTCCGGTATGCTCCTTCCATTTTGACCAGTGTGGTATTACTCCAATGGAAGGATCATGAGGGCATCTCGCAGCCAAAGTAATCCATTTCAACATACCCGGTAAAGATTCTTGATTTTCAGAGGACAAATTCAAATCTTCTTCTTCCTCAGCACATACAGAGTCATCACTAAGAACAACACAAGACATTTCTAGTTCTTCATCGTCATGGCTGCTTTCCCTAAATCTCTTCCTAGACTTGTGAAATTCCGAGCCCGACTCTTCAATATGCTTACATCCAAAAACCATAGCTCTGTTACGTTTTCTGCATTTTCCATCTTCCAACAAACCCTTGAATCCATCCCCTAGCTCATGCAACAAACCCCCAAAACACCCTTCCCTTTTACTCTCCTTAATATCCCAATTCACGATCCTCGATTTCTCCACGACCCATTTCTCCATACGGTCCAAGTATTTCGAGTAAATCAACCTCAAAGATGGAGAGACTGAACAATCCAACCCTAATTGCTCAGCCACTGATTCCCAAAAGCCTTTCCTAGACACAGAATCAAACCCTTCTCTCTCCCTCACCAACACAAACAGCTTAAACAAATCAACCGTTCCACCATAACATAAAATATCGGGAGAGGCCTATTAGTACCCTCTTCCTCAATAAAAACCAACAGAGCTGGATCAAACAACTCTTTAACCTCTGCTCACATACATCAAACACCTCACCCTCAACGTCAATGTATGAACGCGAACTATTACTGAAATTTGACCATCATTCCATTACAGTATTAAACCCTTGACATCAATTTCCTCTCTTTTATTCTCTTATAGAATAAAAGGTCTCTCCTTTTAATAACCTAACCAAAAAACGTAAGACAAAGATCTATTGATGGAACACCTCTACAGCTAATTTCCACAGATGGGTGAAACAAACACACAAACATGGATTATCCAAAAAGATTTTTTTATAAACCAGATCCTTGCCTATTTGATTTCTCGAATTGCGTTCTGTTGGATTACCTGGGGTTTCAGCTGCAGAGGCCTAGAAGGGTAAATTTCTAAACAAATCTGCTAATGGGTTTTGCTCCGCCATTGTTGTTACAGAAGTGACAAAATGTACAAAATTTTGAGATCAATGGAAAAGACATGCAAGCATTAAACAAGAAGCATTTGTCTTAACAACAATATTCTGATTTTTTTTCTTTTTTTCTTTTGTAAGAAATCTGGGTTTAAAATAAAAATTGGGTTACAGTGATAAAAGAGAACAGAACAAAATCTGAGACGAAATTAAAACGGATTTCAAGGTTATTTAGAGGTGAAGTAGTGGTGACTGATGTCTCCTTAATCTAGGGTTTTCAAAGGGCATCAAGTAATTTAGAAACTGGACAAGATTTTACATTAGGTTGGTCGGAATTATTTATGTAGTTTCTTAGTTATTGCTTATACTTTTTTGTTGTTAATACTATTACTTTTAGATCAATTTTTTTAGTTATTACTATTAGATTTCAAGCCAAAGTTACGAATGAAATTAAATTATAATGGTTGAAACCTAATCTTCCAACCCTAAGATGAATATTCCAATTAGGGAATGAAACGATTCGGACATCTGGGATCCATGCTATTGGATTCAAGTCCGTACTTTTCGAATACCAAATCCAGTAGAATAATGAATAATAAATACTACAAGATAAAAAATTGAAAGAATCTATTACATTTTAAAATATACTTCTTATATTTTAATTTACAGATTGAATCTGAAATTCATACTCATTTTTTAGACCGTCATTGCAATTTTTCCACATATATTAAATAACTATTACAATTCTATATTTTACTCTTTATTAATATCTTCAATAATTTTTTTTTTTGATATAATTAAAAAATAATTGAATGTCCAAATTTTTGCATTAAAATACAAAACTAGATTATTTATAAACAAAATTAAAACTTTAAAATAACACTCTATGAAAGTAGTATTTGGATACAATTTTGAAGGGACCAGACTTTTCACTATACAAATCTCAATCATTGAACCCTGATGCTTTAGATATCTTAATTTAAGAAATTCGAAGAATTTCATCCATAATTGTGACCACATTCCACTACAAATTTGCCTTTCACAAATTTGCCTTTCACAAATTTGCCTTCCACAAATTTGGAATTCCACTACGAAGAATCTATCATATCTGTCCAAAATCAACTGGCTCTGTCACAATGTTTATTAATTTGGTCAGATTGGTAATAAAACGTAACGCTTATATTAATAAATAAACACGATTGGTTACCGAAACGATGGAAGTCTAATGCCTATGAAAACGGCATAATCGAGTAAAACTAGTCAAACCGTCGACACAAACATTACATAATTAAGAACTTCGTTTTGGCATAATCTAAAGATTTTGAATCACATTGGGAAAAGCGAAGCTCAAATACAAGAATTATAAGCAAAGAGTGAGCAATACAGACACCAAACTAAAAGCGCTTAAGCGGAAGTAAGACAGACATAGGGTTTATTACATACAGTAATCTGAGTACAAAATAAAATGAAGAAATCAGGACTCTGCAAACGTTTCAGGTTTGGTTTTAAAATTTTGGCAACAATGTAATCATCAAGCCTTGAAGAGAAGTTCGACAGCTTCGAAGAAGATAGGCGCAATCTCGGGAGTGGGAGTTTTCACAGCACATTTGAGTCCTGATTGGCCAACAATTGCAGTGAGTTCGATCAAGAACGGTACATCTCCCGGAACCTTTGCTGATAAATAGATCACATCTTGGTTCCCGTTCTTGCGCTTTGCTATGAAAAACATGTTGGATGCCGTGAGCAAATCCACAGTCGAGTCAACGCTCGTTATGGTGATCCCGGGGAACTCTTTCTGGACTTCATTCGAGTCCGGTAAAGACCTCCAAGTCTGTGAAAGCAAAAAAAGACAAAAACCAGATTGTTCATTCATTCATACACACAGGAACTGGTTTTTAGGATGTTTGGTGGATGATTCTGTTACCTCGAGAAACGTTCCGCGTTCCATTCTACCATCTTCCCCAAAAAGGGCATGAAGTACAATCTTATCGGTGAAGTACCAAACAGGCTGCTGATTGTTTTTGACAGCGACTTGTAAGAGGGAGCTGGGAGGTCCAGCAGACATGTTCTGGAACAAGACCATAGGTAACATTGTCCTTGCAGATGTTCCGGGTTGCAAAGAGGGTATCTGAAACAGTACAAACATCAGATGTCCGTTTCAAAGATTCAGATATACGTATCAGACAAAAGAGTAGATTCAAATGCAGTTACCTGGAGGGGTCCACCAGCTGCTAGACCAAATGTGTTCTTGTTGAATTGAATCATGAAACCATCAAGTACCACCTGCGAATTGTTCTCGAAGAGCATACTGTAGAATACTTGTCCGTCCCTTCGAGTTAATTGAGCGCTTATCTGCAGACCTTGACCGGTTGAAGCGGGAACAACAACAGGCAATGGAGGCCTGCAAAATCAAGTTCATAAGATTCAATGAGCTTCATTTACAGGCTAGGCAACTGGAATTAGACTTGGTTCATAACTCACCCAGATGGAGTCGTGGGTTCATCAACCGGAACAATTGCAGCATTATCTAATCCCATCAAGTCACCTAGCAGGTCAGGAACAGGAGCTGAGACCACCGGTGCAGGATCTAGCTGTCTTCCTGCAGGATGTGGGATATTACCAGTGGTGGCTGGAGGGGAAGCTGCACTATCAACCGGATTACCAGATGAGTATCCTGCTTCGCTTCCTTCCGCAAAGTCCTCATCTTCTGTTTTCTGAACTGTGGTTTTCAAGCGGGTCACAAAAGCCTCTGGGGGTTTGTGGTACACAGAGGACAAGGTTGAAATATTTGTAAGCAGCTCATCAAGGAGTGATGGGTCAAGTTGGTTTGAGTCGTCAGTAATCACAGGCTTTTCAGCTAAAACAACATCTTTGGCCGCCTAATGAAGAACAATGATGATTTTAGCAAAATGCATCTAAGGATGACAAAAAGAGGAAGCTCAACCACGGGTAAAAGATATTTGTTGCTCGAATAAACAATTCTGGATATATATTGGCCAAGGTGAGTATTAGCAAGCTATAAGAAATCAATGTAACACACACCTCAGGATCAGTAGATAGCAGACGCCAGTATATGTATGCACGATCTCTGAGATCAGGATTATCTGTCTCCACCGTAGCATTATTCAAGACAGCCTGATAACATTAAACATATCGGATATATATGCTTGTCGTCACATACACGCACATGAATAGATCATAAAAATAGATCTGAGCATGGTCATGGTAGAACCTGAATCATTTGTTGAGGGCCTTCCGTTGGCTTCTTCAGAAATAGCTTAACAGTAGCGGTTAGAAGCTGCAGCTGGACCTGTGCTGGTTCTTCAGGAAAACTCTCAAGGAAGCTTTCAAGTAGTTCATCAGCATTGTCAATTCTTTCAGCGTATTCACCAATGATCCATATCATAGATGCCTTCCACGATGCAGATAAATTATAAATTGTAGTTGAGTTATTTAAGTTCCATCCAAAAATCCAAGATGGAGAACTTCAATTTTACAAACCACGGAAATTCATTACCTTAGCTTCTGGTTCATCCAAAGTGTCTAAACTCTCACAGAGTGTGGCAATTATGGACTCATACCTGTATGTTATTTAAATATCATATCCAAATTAAAACAGAACTTACAGCTTTTCAATGTCCTTGCATAAGTGATTGAGAAATGTAAACTTACGTGTTTGGATATCGTCTGAAGATATCTTTGATGACAATAATGGCCTCCTGAACAACATAGTTTACTTTGATCTTGATCAACTCAAGCAAAACGCTGATGCAGCGTTCGGCTGCTCTCTCTAGTTTGATAGCGCATCGACCTATCGCACGAACAGCCTTTCTAACAAAATCAACATCCACTTCCGTGGCATACTCTTTAAACTCCAGAAGAACCTACATTAGCATTATCCAAAAGTCATAATGATATGCACCAAATAATCAGGACATACAGGAATGGTAAAGTTCAGTGAGAATACCTGGTCTATGTTTCTGTCAGAGGCAAGTTTTATCATAATCTCCAACTTCTCCATCTTAACATAAATTGGGTCGTTATACTTGCAGAAGAAAACCTAAAAAGCAAAAAAATATAAATATACATATATATATATATCAGTTGCACAATTAATAAATGCAAGTATTCAATCAGTTATTTTTATATTCTGAGGATCTATGAGGCACAGTACGCACCTTGATTTCATGGGCAAGGATTGTGGGTCGTTTTTGCACAATAAGATTAATGTTACGAAGTGCAACATATTGAATCTCAGGTTCCGCAGAAAGCAATGTAACAAGGGGTGGAGCCATCTTCTTACAAAGATTTCGAATCACATCTGTACTAGTAATAAGTTCCATTTGTTGAAGGATCATCTGTAAGGCAATTGCCAAAAATAATTCAGAAGTGGGAATGCATTAGAAAATATGCGAATACGTACCTTGATGTTTTAGAAGCAAGTTTGAGGAGCTACCGGATGGCAGCAGAGAGGAATACATTCAAATGAAAATTGCTCACCTTAACAGCTGAAAGCACAACAGCACAGTTTGCATGTTGCAACCTTGGCGTGACCCTCTCAACAATATTTTCAGCTTCACGGGGATCAGCTGCTTTATACCTCGATAAAGCATCCAATATAAAAACTTGACCCCATCTGCGATGATCATAGTATCATAGTCAGTACCCAAAGTGAATCCCGTTTACTCATTTTTGAATCTCTTCCCTAAAGTTCAAAACACTGGATCTTTATCAGCAGATAAAACCTTTTAAGAACAAAAATTATCAACTGCTTCTTAGAGACAGATACAATGAAAATGCTTAAAAACCTGAGGCCATACTACATCAAGCAAACCATTTCATAACCCCACAATATTCCACAAATCACATGTATTTAAGCCAAATACTCTGTACATTCTTAAAGCGTACAATGACTGGAGACAGATATCCAATATCAAATAGAATGCAGTGAAACTACGGAAATGAAGATGAGGAGAGGACTTACTCAGTGCATTCATTTAGAGCGGTAAGGAGCTTCGTAAGGGTGGTACTATTGATCTCAAATATGGGGCTAGTACTATTCTCTTGAATCTCTGCAAGGGCTGCTACAGCATTGGCAACAACCATCGGATTATTATCTGATATCAGATCCTTCAAAGCTTCAAGGAAACCCCTATCCTCAACCAATTCAGCATTTATGTCAAAAAGTTTAGCAACACAAATAGCCGCCGTCTTCCGGACATATGGATCATCATCCTAAATAAAACATAATGCAAAGTGAAAAGATGACTAGTCAAGATGAAACATATTCTTCATAACAATAGATATGTTTGATATTGAGTTCCAATGTAGACTCAACCTTTAGGCACTTTTGAAGAGGATCACATAGATATTCTGTGATTTTATCAACACGAATGCAGCCCATTGTCCGCACAGCTAGAGCACGGATCAGCGGATTTGGATCCTGTGAATCCTGCAAAATACAAACCAACAATTTTCTAATCAGAACTTTATCAGTTCTTTTTTCCTTTTTTCCCCACGTTCAGCCAATATGCGAGGTGTTTTTGTCTAGGCAGGCTCAATGTAAATACTATATGCGAGTGGCTTGAGTGTTACCTTTACAAAGGTATTTACTGCCAAAATCGCAAGATCTGGCTGGCTTTTCGCATAATTTATGAGATACAGGTAAACAAGCTTCTTCAGCTCCAGATTTTCAGTTTGCATGCAATTGACTACATCGGTGAAAAGTGATGAAACATCCTTTCCAACAGTCATTGCCGCAATAACCTTCTTAACTGCATCTTTTCTCTTATCCTAGGAAACAGAAAGAATTCAAGAAGGGTTAATAAAACTAAAATCAAAATAGAAAAGCATCCTTATTAAATTCTGAACATGTGCATCTTATTGAACAGTAACCTTGAGCTAGAAGCCTAGAAATTATACGGAAATTCATGAACGCAAAGAACTGCAAACGGATTAAACAAAACAGAATCGAAATTAAACAATGTCAAGAAGACTTTCTCTGGACATTCCTACTAAGGTTAATAGGTTTGTTTAGGCTCAACTTGTAAGATCAAAACAGCAGTTCATGTAGTAATATATGATCCTCTAACCTAAGCTCCGCTAATCTAGATTAAACTGTTCTGATCCACCAACCTAACCTCCGCTATAGTTACTAGCTATATCCCAATCAATAACTGAAAAAAATACCATAACGTAAGGAATCATCCGTCTTTCCACAAAATGACAACAAAAGTTACCGATTGAATTTCAAGCCCGGAACTACACAGATCTACCAAATCCCAACGAGAATTACTCCATCAAAATGTGAAAAGGATCTCCGAGATAGAGATCGTAAATGTAATAATGGCGGATCACAGATCCACACGTGGACTACAAAATCATAGACAGAAAGACAATAAAAAGAAAAATAAACCTTGTACTGCGAATTAAGCTCTTCCTTGAGCTCAGGGATCTCTCCCTTCTTCGTTGTCGAAAAGTATTTCGAGTCGTGACCACTCATCGCTTACTTCTTCGACCCAACGATCTTTCTTCTCCGAGATTGTGTGTTAGAGAGAGAGAGACAGAGAGACGATGACGGAGAAATGCTCCGGTGGCTGCATTTGTCGAGTAACGGGCCGATTGTTTTAATGGGCTATCTATACTGTAGCCCACTTGTTAATCCTTTTTATTTGTCTAGAGAAAGAATTCATACCACTTTGAAGCTTTTTTATCGATATCCTAAAATAACATTGTTTTAAATTTATTTTTCGAATTTAGTACACTAAATATAAAATTTCAAAAATAAGACAAATTATTATGTAAAATTAATTATTTATCTTAAATAAATTATATATAAAATTAAAACATAATATTTGAGTTTATTTTTTCTAATTTAGAATTTAAACGTTTTTCATTAAGAAAAAAGGTTTTAATTATTTTATTATTAAATTTGTAATATTTATAGAAATTTAAATTATTAGTGTTATATTTAGAACTAAAATTTGAAATAGTATTATTGTCATTCATTTAAAAAAACATTAACAAGTTAGTCTAGAATTCTTATATTCATATGAATATACAGGAATTTAGTATTCTCTCACATGTAGTGATTTTGTCCTTGAAATTCAATATTCTCTTGTATTCTTGCTCGCTGATTAGGGTTCATTAACTCGTTATAAAAAATTGACAAGTTAAATCATGTTCGACAGGTTGTATATAAATATTGTTGTATTTCGCTTTTAAATTTGCATATATCGGGATTTTTGACTTCTGAAGTTTGTCACATCATATGTTATTTGAAATTAGTAGTAGATATGTTTTGCTCGTATTTTTCTTTTCTCTTTTCAGAATTTATGTTTGGTAAGACATATAATGAATTACTAGATTTATATCCACGACATGCGTAGAAAAAAATATTTATAAATATTTATATAATTTTATTAGTAAATATAAATTAAATATTTATATAATTTTAATTTTTTATTTAAAATTACTTTTAACATTAATTTTTGTGTATATAAATTAAGAAAAAATAAAGAATTATTTTTTATGAATTTAATAGTAATTTTTGGTTATTTTAATAAAATATATTAATTATCTAACTAAATTAATAACAATGATATATATTGTATTCTAATAAGTTAAGTTTATTTATATATTTATTTGAAATTTACTATAGTGATGATATGTTAAAATATTTCTTAAAATATTTTTCAAATAATATACTAGAAATTACGTTAGTAACTTAAATCTATTTATATTTATTTGAAATTATTTATAAATTAACGTATAAAAAATTTAAAGAAATAAAAAATTTTATTTTTGAAAATGTAATACTATTTTTTTGTTAGTTGAATTAAATATATCTATTTTCTAATCAAATTAATATTAGTGGCATTTATTATAATTATTTTACTAATTTAAACTTTTTATATATTTAAACTGAAATTCGATGTGGTGTTTGACACGTCAGTTGGTATTTTTGTTATTAACACGTTAAAGTAAAGTTACTTTGTTAAAAAAATTCTCAAATAATATATTAGCAATTTTAATTGATATCTCATTATTAAAAAAGGTAGTTGTGGAGGAACATTTTTATAATTTAAATTTATCTGGTGTGATACACAAAAATAGTAAGATGATGTGTCTTCATTATAAATTAAAGCATTGCACACCATATTTGAAACAATGTTTCATTCACAAAAATATTTACTAACATGACACTTAATACTTATTATATAATTAATGCATATTAATTAAAAACCATTTTCAACAAAAAAGATTATACTAAAACATTTATTCGCTTAAAATTATTTGATGTTTGAGAAATACAGTACGTTTTTACAATAAAATTGGTATATTATATATTTTTAACATCACTCATTATTTCATAAATTTACTTTCATTTTAACTATAAATGAAACATGGAAAGTGTTTGATTTCACAAATAACTATAAGTATAAAACGATATCATTTCGCGTAGTAAGTCGTTCAAAATTGTCACACTATCACATAATTTAGTACTTTTTCACGTTTTCATAACATCGCTAACAGAATCGTTAAAAAATACATGAGAGATAAAATTTATGTAAAAAATTCTAATTTTGTCTCTGTTTAAATGGTATTACAAACTTCTACTAAATTTAGATTCAAATGAATACGACGACAAATGTTTAAATTGATTTCAATCTTTTTCTTCTAAATAAACATGGAATTTTACGAAATTTTTTATGTGATTATTCATTTCTACTGACAATAATTTAATAAAATATCTTTAATCACTCCAATTCTTTATAATTAATTTTCATTTTATACTTTTTTATTTACAACCATAACATTTCTTTAAAAAATGTTATTTATAGTTGCATTTTGTTTTGGATCGTTTTCATCTTTTTTAAGAAAAACAGTGTACACATCAATTCTTTTCAGTTAATTATACTAACATTCATACAAGTATTAAGTTTTTTATCATAAATTTTATATTTATTCATTTTTATCGTTTTCAAATTTGATAAAATGCTTTGGATATCATATTATATTAAACAGTGTGAGTCACACATAAAATAGTGTATAGTAGAACGGAACAAACAATAAACATATATATAACGTATTTTTATTTTTTTTATCGATGTATATGTTATACTAAATTCTTTGCGTAAATTTAAATCTAAGGTTTATTTTCATATCTGGACCTTTTTCTTTTACAAGCCAAAAAATTAAAATATAATACAAAGTAGGAATATTTATATCGGATGATTATCTACATAATTGTTGAATAATAATCGAGATATAGAGATTTTATTATTATACAGATTTTATTAATCTTATAAATTTTACAGAGGAAGAAGAGAGAAAGAAGAAAGAGAGAAAGTTACTTCATCTGAATGAAGTAACATACGTATTTATAGAGAAAGAGTAAGTCGGTAAACGTAAGTTTACATAAATAATCAGACGATATTGTTGACTTTTTCAACACTCCCCGTTGATTATTTCTTATTATTAAATTATTGCGTTCTGCCTCGTTAAAAACCTTATCATGTAAAAACCCAACGGGATAAAAATCATGATAAGGGAAAAAGAGTACAGATACGCAATCTCCCCCTCGAAAAGATAGATATGTTTTCCTTTATAAGTCTCGCAGATGACGCATTCCAATATTCTGAACGTGTTTTCTGAACGTTGTCGTATGAAGCGTCTTTGTAAACAAATCTGCTGCATTATCACTTGAACGAATGTACTCGACGTTAAGTTCTTGATTTTTCTCAAGTTCTTGGATATAGGAGAAAAATCTCGGAGGAATATGTTTTGTTCGGTCACTCTTGATGTAACTTTCTTTGATTTGGGTCACACATGCAGCATTATCTTCGAATAATTTTTTTGGCTCCTTATTGTTGACTAATCCACTTGCTCCTTCTATATGTTGAGTCATAGATCTGAGCCATACACATTCTCTGCTAATTTGAAGGGCAATGATTTCAGCGTAATTTGAAGAAGTGGCAACCAAAGTTTGTTTTTGAGATCGCCACGAGATTACAGTTCCACCAAGTGTAAAAACATAACCGGTTTGGGACCAAACTTTGTGTGGATCCGATAAATATCCAGCATCTGCAAAAACCAACTAAACCAAACTCGGGGTTTCTAGAATAAAATAATTCCAAATCAATCGTACCTTGGAGATAACGGAAAATATGTTTTATTCCACTCCAATGTCTTCGTGTAGGTGATGAACTATATCTCGCAAGTAAATTTATAGCAAATGCTATATCTGGTCGAGTGCAATTTGCGAGATACATAAGTCCACCGATAGCACTCATATAAGGTACTTCAGGACCTAATATGTCTTCATTATCTTCACAAGGTCAAAATGGATCCTTGTTTATATTAAGCGATCGATTAACTATTGGAGTACTCAAAAGATTCGCTTTATCCATATTAAATCGTTTCAATATCCTTTTCGTATAATTTGATTGATGCACAAATATCCCATCTTGGAAATGTTCAATTTGGAGTCCTAGACAAAATTTTGTTTTTCCAAGATCTTTCATTTCAAACTCTTCTTTCATATGAGTTCTTGCATTATCAACTTCCTTTTGAGTTCCAATTATATTCAGGTCATCTACATAAACAGCAATGATCACAAAGCCTGATGGGAATTTATTTATAAATACGCAAGGACATATCGCATTGTTAATATATCCTTTTTTCAACAGATATTCACTTAAGCGATTATACCACATGCGTCCGGATTGTTTTAACCCATATAATGATCGTTGTAATTTGACTGAATATAGTTCTTTGGGTCTTTTAGAGATCTTTGATCCTTCTGGGATCTTGAATCCTTCTGGGATTCTCATGTATATATCATTATCAAGGGTTCCATACAGGTATGCAGTCACGACATCCATAAGGTGCATTTCTAACCTTTTGGATGATGATAAACTCATTAAATATCTAAATGTAATTGCATCCATGACCGGAGAATATGTTTCTTCATAATCTATTCCCGGCCTTTGAGAAAACCCTTGTGCAACAAGACGTGTTTTATATCTAGTGATCTCGTTTTTCTCATTTCTTTTTCTTACAAAAACCCACTTGCACCCAACTGGCACTACATCTTCAGGTGTAATGACTATGGGTCCGAAAACATTTCTTTTTTGTAGAGAGAATAATTCATTTCTCATGGTTATTTGCCATTTTTCCCAATCAGATCTTTTTTGACATTCTGTTACAGACATTGGTTCTGCGTCATCATTTTCATTTTTAATTTCTTTGGATACAGAAAAGGAGAATATTCCATTAATATCCTCTATTTCATTTCTAACCCATAATTTTCTATTTTGGGTATAGTTAATTGAAATCTCATATGTTTCTATATTGCGTTCGTCTTCTGGACGGAGTTCCACTTCACGGTTTTCAAAAACCTGTTTGCATATGTCTTCCGGACATTCCGTTTGAGTTGGTTCCTCTATAACTTCTTCACAAGTATTTTTGAGACGCTTTTTGTAAGGTTCTTCCAGAACCTTTTGATTTAGTTCTCCCAAATACTTTTTCTTACGGGGATTTTTTTATCTTTTGAGCTCATCGGTCTCCCCCTCTTTAACTGAACTCTGGGTTCATTTATTTTATCGCCATCAACATGTTCTACAGGAACATTAATTCTTGATGGGATATTCACAGCAGGTATATATGATTTCGTCAGTCGTTTTGTATCTGTGAATGCATCTGACAATTGGTTTGCAATATTTTGCAAATGTATGATTTTCTGAACTTCCATTTCACGTTGTTTTGTGGGAAGATCAAGATACAACAAAGATGGCGTACACCATTTAATATCTTCTTGCAGTTGTTTAATTCCTCCCCCTAACGTAGGAAATTCTTCTTCATCAAAATGACAATCGGCAAATCGTGCCGTAAACATGTCACCAGTTCGTGGTTCAAGATACCGAATAATACTTGATGATATAAATCCAATATATATTCCTAATCTTCTCTGTGGCCTCATCTTTGTTCTTTGTGGTGGGGCTATAGGAACATAAACCGCACACCCAAAAACTCGGAGATGAGATACAGCAGGCTTCTGGCCAGATGTTAATTGTAATGAGGAATATTCATGATATGCACTTGGTCTTATTTGGACCAATGCTGCCACATGCAATATAGCATGACCCCATACTGAAATTGGGAGATTTGTTCTCAAAATTAACGGTCTCGCAATGAGTTGTAACCGTTTTATCAAAGATTCAGCCATACCATTTTGTGTATGAACATGCGGAACCAGATGTTCAACATCGATTCCAAGAGCCATATAATAATCATTAAAGGCTTGTGACGTGAATTCACCAGCGTTGTCAAGTCTTACTTTCTTTATAGTATAATCAGGGAATTGAGCTCTTAACCTGACTATTTGGGCAATGAATCTTGCGAAAGCCATATTTCGTGTGGTTAACAAACACACATGTGACCATCTACTAGATGCGTCAATTAAAACCATAAAATATCAAAATGGCCCGCATGATGGGTGAATAGGCCCACATATATCACCATGTATTCTTTCTAAGAATACTGAGGATTCATTACTAATTTTGGCTGGTGATGGCCGAGTAATAAGTTTTCCTTGAGAACATGCTTTACACGAAAACTCGCATGATTGAAAAATCTTCTGGTTTTTCAATGGGTAGCCATTATAATTCTGCACAATTTTTTTCATCATAACTGATCCAGGATGTCCTAGTCTATCATGCCAGACTTTGAATGTACTCGTAAACTTCTAGTTTACCGTAATATACGATTCAATTATATTTATTTTTGTGTAATATAATCCAGAGGACATCATTGGTAATTTTTCCAATATTTGTTTCTACTCCCATGTAATGCAAAGATATTCAATGTTATTTTTGCTCATTGTCTCTGTGTGATATCTATTTGTACGGATGTCTTTGAAACTTAATAAGTTTCTATGAGACTTGGGGGAATATAAAGCATCATTTATTTCAAATTTTGTTCCCATTGGCATTGAAAAACTAGCTCTTCCGGAGCCTATGATAATATTTGCATTACCTGATATTGTATTTACGCTTCCGGCGGAATCTTTCATTTTGAGGTAGGAGAAAACTTTTTATCTTTAAGTATTGTATGCGTTGCTAGGCATATATCTCCATTCTCACTCTCAAAACGATACATTTATGGATTAAAATATTGATAAAGATGTATTAATAAATGTTAAACACACATATTTCAAAATCAACTTATATTATAATAAAACTATTTTACATTAAGTAATTTAAAGTTCAAACTTACATATATTTTTTAAAAAAACATTAAGTTTTGTTTTTGTTCGTAAAGAAACTAATTACAACTTTATATATATAACATTAAACTTAATTATCTTGTTCTTTGGTATTCTCGGAATCAACCAGAAAATCAGTAACATCGAGATATGCATTTCCATCGAAGGAAAGTCTGGATTCATCCGATATAAAGTTGGTTTCACTTGCTTTTCCTTTTTGTTTCTGTGATTCTTGATACAGATTAGCCAAATGTTTTGGTGTACGACAGGTACGAGACCAATGATCTTTCATGCCACATCTGTAACAAACATTTTCATATTGTATATTTTGGCGTACAGCAGGTACGCGACCAACTTCATTTTCGTGGACTTTATTCTTTCTCCCGAATTTGAATTCATTAGGACGAAAAAATCTTTCTTTTCCACGTCCACGTCCACCTCCTCGTCCACGTCCACGACCACGACCATGGCCTCGACCACGTCCATGTCCTTGCCAATTATTGTAACTAGATGATGCAACATTCACTTCTGGGAATGGAGCTGATCCAGTGGGACGAGATTGATGGTTCATCATCACAAGTTCATTATTTTGTTCAGCAACAAGGAGAACTTGCATTAAATCCGAATAACGAGTATATCCCTTTGCTCGATATTGTTGTTGCAGGATTACATTTCCAGGATGAAATATTTGGAGAGTTTTTTCAATCATATCATAATCACTTACTTTTTCTCCACATAATATCATCTTAGAAGTGATTCCGAACAACGCGGAATTATATTCACTTACATTTTTATAATCCTAAAACCGGAGGTTTAACCACTCATGTTTGGCTTTTGGTAAGATCACATATTTCTGGTGATCAAACCTATCTTTTAGTGATTGCCAAAGATCTGCAAGATCTTCTTTTGTAATATATTTATCTTTTAAACCATCATGTATATGGTGGCATAAAAATATCATGGTTTTTGCTTTTTTTTCATCGGATATTATTTCCGACCTATCGGTGGTGCCAAGAAGGTCTTTTGCCTTTAAATGCATTTTTGCAACTACTGCCTATGTCATGTAATTTTTTCCAGATATATCAAGAGTCTACCATATAATATTTAGAAGGCAGAGTCTACCATATAATATTCAGAAGGCAGAGCCTACCATATAATATTCAGAAGACAGAGCCTACCATATAATATTCAGAAGGCAGAGCCTACCATATAATATTCAGAAGACAGAGCCTACCATATAATATTTAGAAGACAGAGCTTACCATATAATATTTAGAAGGCAAAGCCTACCATATAATATTTAGAAGGCAGAGCCTACCATATAATATTTAGAAGGCAGAACCTACCATATAATATTTAGAAGGCAGAGCCTACCATATAATATTTAGAAGGCAGAGCCTACCATATAATATTTAGAAGGCAGAGCCTACCATATAATATTTAGGAGGTAGTGCCTACTATATAATTTAGAAGGCAGAGCGTACCATATAATATACACATGTATTAATAAAACAGAATTTTATCTTATTTTAGTATTTCAGGTAGATGGTAGAAACACTTGTGCTGATAACGTGTTGAATAATAATCGAGATATAGAGATTTTATTATTATACTGATTTTATTAATCTTATAAATTTTACAGAGGAAGAAGAGAGAAAGAAGAAAGAGAGAAAGTTACTTCATCTGAATAAAATAACATACGTATTTATCGAAAAAGAATAAATCGGCAAACATAACTTTACATAAATAATCAGACGATATCGTTGACTTTTTCAACGATAATACATTTATACAAAAATGTTGTTTGTAACAGTGGAATTATACAGCAAGTACTGCCGACATCAAAAAGAAGATTAATTAAAGGCAACCACTAGTACTAGGTGGTACTGTCCAATTCACTACTAAACCAAACCGAACCAGAATCCAAATCCATCTGCGCGTAATTTTCCTTAGGTACAATCCGGTTCCGACAAATCGGACACGTCATCTTGCGGCAGTCAACGATCCAACGGTCTAAGCAACGATGGTGGAACACGTGTCTGCAATCCGGGAGCTGCCTAATCTTATCGTCGGATTCGAAATCGGAGAGACACACCGTGCAGCAGTCTTCCGGAATGGTGAGAAGATCCGAGAAACAAATCACCGGAGAAATCTCACCCGCGAGACTAGCCGCCGGAGTTAGGGTTTGTTGGGTCGGATCAGGTAGAGAAATCTGGTGGTCTAGAAATTGGGGTAGGCCGATGTAAGGACAAAGAGCATCGACGATGTCCCTGAAGAAACCTATGACGTAAAGCATCTTTAGTACGTATCCCGGGATCTGAAGCTCCGTAATATCAGCCGGAAGACCCATCAGAGAGAGACAGAGAGAGAGAGAGATGAGATGAGATGAGAAGCTTGAGATGTGGAAAAACAGAGGACAAGTATAATTGTATATATAGTGAGATTGAGATACTAAGTGCGTTGAAAGCATAATAATCGAAGCCGGCGGCTAGTCATAGGTATTGCCAAATTGATCAAAAATGGTGGGACTCGTAGTCCTTTTTTTTTTGTCACGGTGGGACTAGTAGTCTATATTATATAATATTTGGTTATTGTAGTCTAGATTAATTGGAATCTTGACTTGGACTTCGTAAAAGTCAAGAATTCAGCAGTCACACGAAAAATTTTGGTAAAATATATATTTAGCAAAAGGGGATGTAGCTCAGATGGTAGAGCGTTCGCTTAGCATGCGAGAGGTATGGGGATCGATACCCCGCATCTCCATGTATTTTTTGTTGTGGGTTGTTTTACAATGTGCAAAAGTAAATTATCGACAATGTATACAGAGCGTCGTTAGCCAAAATATAATCACAAACAAAAAGAGGAGGTTTGTTGAATTTAACGTTTAATGGTAGTGGGAAAAGAAAAAACAAATATTATATATTAAAATATTAATTTTTATATATGTAGTAAAATGATGGTGGTTTTGTGGTTGAATTGTTCATAGCAACTTTTATTGGTAGCGTTCGAGTTTTTAAATTGTGAATTTAATCATTTTTTTACTATCGTGTATGTATTTAATGAAAAAAATCTAGATTTATAGCGTTTTTAAATTGTAAAATTAATCAATATGATTTGCGTTTGGGCAATTGTAAAAAATAGTAATTTTTTAAGTTTTTGTTCTAAAATAGCATCATTAATTTAAATTTTCAATAATAGCAAAAATTTAATATTAAAATATATTAAAACTATATTTTAATAGAAAAAATTAAATCTTAAATTGGAAAAAATAAATTCAAATATAATATTTTAAATTTATCTATAATTTATTTAGAATAAATAAGTATTTTTACATAATTATTTGTGTTATTTTTGGGATTTTAATTTTATGATAATAAATTTTGAATTTTTTTTTAAAAAAGTGGTATTTTATAGTATTATTCTTTGCGTTTTTGTTCGAAAAATACCATTTTACAATTTATGTAGAAAATATAATTTTGTAATTCTAGCAAAACATACAAATTTTAATTTTGGTCGAAAAACATGATTTTTTATTTTGGCTGGAATACGTATTAGCGAGTAAATATTATTTAACAAGAAAAATAAGCACATATTCTCTGATAAAAATAATTTAGTTAAATTTTTGTAATCTGATTTTGAGATTCTAAATTTGCATCCAAATTTCTCTTTTGTTTAGCATCTCAAAAATCTAGTACAATAAATTTGGCATCCAAAATCAACACAAGAGAAATATTGATTTTAAAATATGACCATATGAACTAACATTTGACATTTGCATTCAGATGCAATCGTTTTGGATGAAAAACGAACATGGCCTAAATGGACTAGAAGATCCTCCTTGCCCCCTCTTTACAATCTCCACACCAGGCAGCTCAGCATCTGTTTCAGTCATCTTCTTCCTCCTATTCTAAGCCTTACAGATCTATCACTATATTATATTACTTGTACTTATAGTAATTGCAATTATTCCAGACATAGCTTCGGGTTGTGTGTGTTCTGGGAATCAACGTTTTTATTTATTATATAAATAAATTATTTATTTGTTTCCGTCGAGACAGAAAGCTTATCGTACATGTGCTTCCGACCAATCTTGTGATGTTTTTCAACGTTTCAATTTGTTTTACTCGGTATAGAAAAATTACGCACGCACCCGGATACGAAAATAAGGAATATGACCAGGACATTAGAGCCACTAAGGTATCTAAATGTCAATAGTGATGATCTATGTATAATATAACTGAATCTGAGTTTCATAAGTTAGCCACTGAAAATGTTCAAAAAGGATGATAGCAGAACTCAGAACGACATAAACAAATTGAAGATTATTACGATCCAAAAGTCATCATCATATGAGATTGTATAATTATGTGAACGTACGTAATATGAAATGGTAATTTTAAAACTTGATGAATAACTTGAATGTTACAAGGCTATTTATACACATCAAAATGACTACTTGAATTCTACAATAATTAAAAAGATGATGATAACAATGTAGTCAATGATTTGAATAGGTGTGGATAACAATGTAGTCAATGATTTGAATAGGTGTGGATAACAATGTAGTCAATGATTTGAATAGGTGTGGATAACAATGTAGTCAATGGTCTTCAAATGTGATGATAACAATGTGGTCAATATTTTAATACGCTCCCTCAAGATGGACGAATCGGAGTGAGACCAATCTTGGAACACAATGGAACAAAGCGAGCACGAGGCAATGGCTTAGTAAGTCCATCAGCAAGCTGGTCAGCAGATGCGACATGTGATACACGAAGATTACCAGATTGAACAAGACCACGAATGTAATGATAATCAACAGCAACATGTTTCATACGAGAATGAAAGACAGGATTAGCACAAAGATAGGTGGCTCCCACATTGTCACAGTAAATAACCAGAGTGGTAGAGAGAGAAACACCCAACTCAGTAAGGAGAGAACGAATCCACTGAACCTCAGAAGCTATCGTTGCAACAGACTTATACTCAGCCTCTGTCGAGGAACGAGCAATGGTAGGTTGTTTCTTAGCAGACCATGAGATGAGATGATGTCCAAGATACACAAGATACGCCCCCATAGAGGAATAATCGTCTTTATCACCAGCCCAGTCAGCATCCGAGTAAGCATGAAGAATAAGAGGATTAGATGTCGAGAAGAAAAGTCCACGATCTCGAGTACCACAAAGATAACGCAAAATACGTTTTGCAGCAGCCCAATGTTCTGAAGTTGGTTGATGCATCTATTGAGACAATTTGTTAACCGCAAAGGCAATATCCGGACGAATAAATAACAAATATTGAAGACTACCAATAACCATACGATACTCGGTTGGATCGGAAAGAACAGAACCACACTGTTTTGTTAAAGGTGGCTTGTCGGCCATCGGAGTGTGAACAGGTTTGGCATCTAGCATGTTAACACGCCGAAGTAAGTCATTGATATATGAAGTTTGTGTAAGTGTGAGGCCAGAAGTAGTGCGAGCAACTTCGATCCCAAGAAAATAGTTGAGAGAACCCATATCCTTGAGAGAAAATCGATGACCAAGAACATCAATGAACCTCTGGACATGAATTGCCGAATTGCCGAATTGCCAGTAACGACAATATCATCAATATATACAAGAGCAAAGATGATCACATCAGAAGATTGAAGAATAAATAAAGATGCATCCGCCAATGAATTAACAAAACCTGATTCGAGAAGAAACGAGCGAAGTGCATTGTACCAAGCACGTGGTGCTTGCTTCAAACCATAAATAGCTTTCTTAAGACGGCACACATGATTAGGCCGATCACGATCAACGAAACTTGGAGGTTGTTCCATGAACACAACTTCATCAAGGGGACCTTGTAGGAAAGCATTGTTGATATCAAGTTGTCGAAGAGTCCAATTGCGTGAGGTTGCAAGGCTAAGTACTAGAAGAACCGATGCCCTTTTGACAACAGGACTAAAGGTCTCAAAGTAGTCTATTCCTGGACGTTGATTATACCCTTTGGCAACTAATCTTGCCTTGTATCGCTCAATTGAACCATCCGGAAAACGTTTTATACGGAAGACCCAACGACAACCAACAAGATTTTCCACAGAATCAGGAGGAACCAAGTCCCATGTCTCATTCCGTATCTGGGAGTTTATTTCATCACTCATGGCATGACGCCAATTGGGATCTGCAAGAGCTTGACGATAAGTGCTAGGTTCAATCTCGTGGTAAGGTTCAACTACAGCAGTGAGAGTAAACTTAGTCTTCGGCTTGGAGATTTGATTTTTAGCTCTTGTGATCATAGAATGAGTGTTAACAGGTGCATTAACCATCAAGGCAAGCTCAACAGTTGTTGATGTAATAGGAAGTGCATTAGTAGAAACCGTATCATCAGAATTAGAGGATACAACAAGAGGAGATGAGTTAGATGGTACCTCCGAAGACACCTCCAAAGTCGACGGTGATGAATCTAAGTCAGGAGCATGCATAGCTTCGGGATGAAAGAGTGGCGTCACAGAAAGAGAAGAGATGGAGATGTCTTCAGTGGTTGGAGCCGACTGAGAAGAAGTAGATAATTGTGAGCAAGGAAAGATGTCCTCATAAAACTCCACATGTCGTGACACATACAAACGTGAACTTTTTGGATCAAAGCAAAAATAACCACTTTGTGTTAAGGAATATCCAAGAAAAAGACATGGAGAAGAACGAGGTTCAAGTTTATTGGAAGTATAAGGTCGTAACCAAGGAAAGCAAAGACAACCAAAGACACTAAGCTTTTGATAATTAGGAGAAGTGCCAAAAAGCATAGTATAAGGAACTTTGAAATGAAGAGCAGAAGAGGGAAGATGGTTGATAAGATAAACGGCCGTGGCAAAGGCAAAAGACCAAAATGTAATGGGAAGAGAAGCATGTGAAAGAAGAGACAACCCAGTTTCAACAATATGTCTATGCTTTCTTTCAGAAATCCCATTATGTTGTGGAGTATGAGGAGGAGTTGTTAAATGAGAAATACCATGAGTGGAAAGAAAATTT
The DNA here is from genome assembly GCA_018901945.1 of Pugionium dolabratum. Classification (NCBI taxonomy): domain Eukaryota; kingdom Viridiplantae; phylum Streptophyta; class Magnoliopsida; order Brassicales; family Brassicaceae; genus Pugionium; species Pugionium dolabratum. Next base: position 170,458 of record JAEVFF010000250.1, on the reverse strand, counting down.
TCCATTGCCATAAATTCACCACCATTATCAGAATACAATGTGATAATGCGGGTTTGAAATTTGTTTTCAACCAAGGCCTTGAATTTGACAAAGGTTTCAAACACTTGAGACTTTTTCTTTAGTGGATAAAACCAAGTGTAACGAGTAAAATGGTCCACAAAGACTAAATAATACTTGTATCCATCAAAAGAAAAAGTCGGAGAAGTCCACAAATCAGTGTAGAGAAGCTCGAGTGGTTTAGATGATTGAATAGTATTGACACCAAAAGGAAATTTGTGGCTTTTATTTAGGGAACACGATTTGCAAAACAGAGAAGAAGAAGCTTTATTGGATAAAGGAAGTTCAAAACTGATAATTGTTTTATTTAGAAGATCGACATGGGGATGACCCAAACGAAAATGCCAATTCGAAAAAGAAGTTTTAAAACTAATAAGTGCACGATATGGGGCTGAAACAGAGGACAATAATGGCCACTCATACATCCCATCTTTAGCTTTGCCCTTTGTGATTAGTGCTCCCGACTTTAGATCCGTCACCAGAAATTCCAAAGGATCAAACGTAACAGATACGTTATTATCAACACATAATCGATAGACAGAAATAAGATTCTTTTCCATAGTGGGAACATGAAGGACATTAGATAACTGTAAATCATGAGATTGAGTAGAGAGAGTAGTCGAGCCTGTGTTCTTAATTGGAAGACCATGACCATCGCCAATCACAACATTATCAATCCCAACATATGGATCATGGAGAGAAAGATTTTGAAGGTCGGAGGTGATGTGGTGAGAAACACCACTGTCAAAAAGCCAAGATGGAGTCTCATGAGCTGGAGCTAAGGCAATATTTGCACGAGGTTGCCAGTTGTTTTGTGGTGAAGACGATTGTTGGATGAGTTTGTATTGATAGCAGCGTTGTGCACTATGGCCTTGTTTCCCACACGCTTGGCACCGTCCAAGGTATGGACGCCTTTGATCAGAAGAGTTGTTTTCATAAGCAGGACGAGAATTATTTGTCTGGCGATAAAGAGGCCTCCAATTATAGTTGCGAGGACGTGTAGCAGCAGCATGAACAGTGACAGGGAATGATGTTGGAATAGAAGCATTGCAAATTATGGCAGCCTCACGATTTCTAAGTTTCTCATGAAATTCTTCAAATGAGACAACAGTTTCACGATTTTGAATAGCATCACACAAGACACGATAATCTTCGGGGAGACCATCAATGATGAATTCAATCAGATCTTCAGGATCGACAGGCTTACCGAGAAGAGTTAATTGATCAGCTTTGGATTTCATCAATTGCATGTACTCGTCGATGGTTTTGGTACCCTTTGTGGTTTTCTTCAACTGATCTTTGAGTTGCTTAATATGCCCACGAGATGGAGTTCCATAGGTTTTTGCAAGAATCTGCCATGCTTCAAGAGAGGTGGTGGCGTTGGTCACAAGGGATTGCAAGGGCGTAGAAATTGAACCGAGAAGAGCAGCAAAGATGAGTTGATCTTGTCGAACCCAAGATGTGAATTTTGGATTGACAATAACAGAGTCATCAACAGTAATCGTTGGGGTTGGAACAGGGGCTGATTCGTCAATGTATGCAGAAAGCCCATGACCACCGAGAAATAAACGAAGCTGAAGACACCACGACATATAGTTCATGGTGGTAAGCTTGGTAACGCCGGTCATATTAACGGAGAGAATTGGTGTTATAGGATCCACCGGATTGACTAAGGTTGTAGCCATGGATTCAGATAAAACAGACATGATTAGAGAATTTTGATCCTACAACCGAAAAAAACATACTTAGAGAATTTTGGTTAAAGACATGTCTGTTTTAACCACTTATACTCTGGCAAAATCACAATTTTGCGGCCCATCTTGCAAAATTGGTTGCGAGTCGAAAATAATTTTTATTTTCTATTCCATGTTTGATTGTATTGGACCGTTTGTGCGGTAGGAAGTTATCTTTTCAATGTTATTCCCGACAGACTACGGGCAACAAGAGTTGCATGTGAACAATTTGTTAACCCAATGTTGCGAACAAATTGAAATCGAACTTATGTAACAAAAAAAAATTGTATTTACTTTTAATTCTAAGCATATAATGTTTTTTAATAAAATATTTCTATCAGTTATAAATGTATGAAACAATATTTTTGTTTTCTCTGCATTTTATGCGTAAAACTTATTGAGTTTGATATAATGAGTCATTATTGTTCTGAAAACGAACCAGAAACTTCGGTTCAATTTTTTTTTAATTATCCATAACTATTGCCAGAGTATTGGAGTTTAGTGAGAAAACATTTATTATGTCACAAAATACAGCAATTCTTGGTTTACAAGGAAACCCCATTTTATAACATTTTCTTGCATTACAAGAAAGATTCGTAGCCAAGGAATAATAGGTCAAAACAACAAACAAATGATGCATAATTAGAAGAAGCCCCAGAAACAATATTTAAAGCAACCTCGTAAATTTGCTCAATCTCAGAGGGATATGCATACACCATCTTAAATGGTGGGATGAGGATAGAACTTCACCCATTCTAGCCAAACAAGCTCCTTATTCTCTTCTTCAGTAGCTCGTCGTTTAGGTCGTGAAGAACTTGACAAGTACGGATTACAACGAGCTTCGTCAACTGCAAAGACAAAGAGAAATTTCGAGGTTTAACAATCATGTTGGTGTTTGGAAGATTTTTACGGTTATGAAAAAAAGAGAATATATATTGAAAGTAATGAACTTTTTAATAACTTGATTGTATTACACTCAAAAACTTGATTGTGAAGACTACACTCGATCTCTATTTATACATAACGAAAAGACACAATTTGAAACAACGCGACTTTTTACTTGAAAAGATGCGACTCTACACTTGAAAGGACACGACTCTTTACTTGAAAGGACACGACTCTTTACTTGAAAGGACACGACTCTTTACTTGAAAGGTCACAACTATTTGTGTTGAACCAACACGACTGTATAAGTGAAAAGACACAACTTTACGAATTGATAATTCGTGACTCTTAATTATTAACTAACTTATATAAATGTGACTTTATATTATACGAAATTTGATTATACTTTAACACTCCCCCTTAATCATATCTCGGCTTCACTCCAAGCTTTCTTCTAAGATCTTCAAATCTTGAAACGTTTAATGCCTTTGTGAAGATATCTACGAGTTGATCTTCGCCTTTGCAATACTTTAGTTGAATGAGTCCTTTGTGCTCGGCTTCACGTACAAAATGATACTTGATCTCTATGTGTTTTGTTCTTCTATGTTGTACCGGATTCCTTCCAATTGCTATTGCCGACTTGTTGTCACATAAGATGGGGATGCCTTCTTTAAACTTTAATCCAAAATCCTCCAAAAGTCTTTGTAACCATATGGCTTGGTTTGTCGCTGCACATACGGCGATATACTCTGCCTCTGCCGTTGATTGAGCCACTGTTTGTTGCTTACTTGACTGCCAACAAAACATAGCCGATCCAAGACTAAAAGCATAACCTGATGTGCTTTTCTTATCTTCGGTAGAACCACCCCAATCGCTGTCCGAGTAACCTATTAATCTTGGTGTCTCCACGCTTGTAAAAAATACTCCAAAATTTGACGTTCCTTTGACGTATCTTAACACCCTTTTGGCTTCTTGATAGTGCTTCACACGGGGTGATGACATGTATCTTGAGAGATAGGAGCTTGCGTACATTAGATCAGGTCTTGATGCACATAAATATAAGAGCCCTCCAACAATGCTCCTATACTTAGTCGGATTTCCAAATTCTTTGTCATCTTCTACTCCTTTTCCTTGTTGTGTAAGTGGAGTGCTTACACTCTTGCTTTCTTTCATTCCAAACTTATTAATAAGTTTGTTTGCATATTTTTCTTGTGAAAGAAAAATACCATGATCATCTTGAATTATTTCCATCCCAAGAAAATAATTCAACAATCCAAGATCCGTCATCTCGAATTCATTCTTCATATTTTCCTTGAATGTGTTGATGAGATGAACATTGCTCCCTGTGATGATGATATCATCAACGTATAAGCTAACGATCAACACATCTTTTCCTTGCTTCATAATATACAAAGCCGCATCATTCATACTTCTTTTAAAACCGTTTTGAATGAAGTATGAGTCTATTCTTCCATACCATGCCTGTGGGGCTTGCTTCAAACCATATAAGGCTTTGTATAGCCTTAACACCTTTTCTTCCTTTCCTTCAATCACAAAACCAGGTGGTTGTGTGACATAAACCTCTTCTTTTAGTTCTCCATTTAAAAAGGCCGATTTGACGTCCATTTGATACAATTTCCACTTTATTTGAGCCGCATATGCAAGTATGGCTCGTATTGTATCATGTCTTGATACTGGGGCAAATGTCTCAAGATAGTCAACTCCGTATTCTTGAGAAGAACCTCTTGCAACTAGTCTCGCCTTGTGTTTAATAGGATTGCCGCTTGCATCCGTTTTGATCTTATAGATCCACTTCACGCTTATTACATTTTTCTTCTCCGGCTTGTCTACTAGTTTCCATGTCTTGTTCTTCTCAATCATTTCTATTTCTTCATTCATGGCTTTTCTCCACTCTTTACTGCCACAAGCTTCATTGTAACTTTGTGGTTCTTCATGTGCGAGAAGGCAAGCTTCTATTATTTGAGCCACTTCTTCAACCTCCACTCTTGGTGCTATTCGCATGATTTCACTTATTGACTTGTATTTCTTTGGTGGTTCAGAAGTTTCTCCTTCTTCATTGTTATCATGATCACCATCTTGAAAAGAAACAGGGCTGGAGATTTTTTCGGTTTGATCTCTTGATTCTTGTAGGTCATTCATAGATAAAGCAATAGTCTTCTTGACTTCTTCTTTTCTATCCCAATCCCACTTCTTATTTTCTTCAAACTCAACATCTCTTGATACTTCAATCTTCTCATTCTCCAAGATGAGAACTCTATAACCTTTGGATTGATTGCTATAGCCGATAAGGATTCCACGTTTTGACTTAGCGTCTAATTTTCTCCTTTTTTTATCGGCAATATGCACGTAGCATATGCTCCCAAATATTTTCAAGTGTGATACATTTGGCTTGTGTCCACCCCACTTCTTTATAGGTGTCACATCATCTTCAATTGCCTTTGATGGTAGACGGTTTTGTAAGTAAGCCGCGGTGTATACCGCTTCTGCCCATAACTTGAGCGGTAAACCTTGCTCAACAAGCATTGTTCTCGCCATCTCCACCAAGGATCTATTCTTGCGTTCTGCTGCACCATTTTGTTGTGGTGAATAAGGCAATGTAACTTGCCTATTGATTCCTTCTTCTTCACAAAAATAGTTGAATTCTTGTGAAGTGAACTCACCACCTCCATCAGATCTTAACGTCTTGATGGTACAATCTGATTGTTTTTCGATCATCGCTTTGAACTTCTTGAATATTAAGAAGGTCTCAGATTTTTGTTTTAGGAAGTATACCCAACACATGTGAGTATAGTCATCCAAAAACAACAGAAAGTAACGGCTTCCATCAAGCGATTTGTGTTGCATCGGTCCACATATATCCGTATGCACAATCTCAAGCTTTTCTCTTGTCTTTGTTTGAGATTCTTTTGGAAAACTTTTGCGTGATTGCTTTCCAAGATTACATGCCTCACATACTTCCTTGTTGACTTTCAATTTTGGTAACCCATTTACCAAATTTTTGTCTTGCATTTGTTGCAACCGTGTGTTGCCTACATGACCAAGTCTCTTGTGCCATGTTTCCATTTCCTCTTGCTCACTTGTATTCATGGCTTCTTCTTGTACTGAACTTAACTTGATTCGGAAGCTCTTTTGAGTCATTGGAATATCCATAATCTTCTTGCCATTTGCATCTACAATGATGCATTTCTTGTCTTTAAAACATACTTGATAGCCGTTTGAAATAATTTGAGGAACACTCAACAAATTTTTCTCCAAACTAGGCACCAAGAAAACGTTTTGATGACTTTCTTGCCGTAATTTGTCATGACGGTAATATCTCCTTTACCGGCTGTCATTACTATTTCTCCGTTTCCGACTTTGATCGGAACCTTGATACTTTTATCGATCTTAGAAAAGTATCTCTCGTCTTTCGTCATATGATTAGTGCATCCACTGTCTACTAACCAAATATCTTCTCTTAATGTTGTTATTGCTTCTTCACTTGCATTAAACAACATGTGGTCTTCACCCAAGTCTTCCTCTTCGAGACTTACATGCGCTCTTTCCTTTTTCTTTGAGCGACACACATTTGAGTAGTGGCCAATTTTACCACAATTGTAACACTCCTTGTTACTTCTTTTATTCTTTTCATGATTGTTTTCTTTCGGTTTCTTCCAACACTCGTTTTCGGTGTGATTGCTTTTCTGGCAAAACTCACACCACTTCTTGCCTTGAATAACACGTCTCTTGGTGTTATCTCGTTTGAAACCGGATTTGGTTCCTTTTGAGCGAGCATTAAATACTCCTTCATTAGTGTTTTCTTCTCTTGCAGCCATTCTTGCTTCATGTGCTTTCAAAATGCCGATTAGCTCTGTCATTGTTAGTGAAGTCAAATCGCGAGTTTGCTCCAAAACGCTAACAATGCTATCAAACTTGGCTGGGAGAGAGATGAGTATCTTCTGTATGAGTTGATAGTTGGTTTTCTTCTCGCCATGATAAGTTAATTGATTCTCCAAAACAATTAACTTATCGGTGAATGTCTTAATATCTTCGTTATAATACATCTTCAGATTTTCGTACTCCCTACGCAATGATTGAAGTTTAACCAATCGTACTTGAGGAGAACCTTGATACTCATCCTTCAATACGTCCCATGCCTCTTTTGATGTTGATGATGCCGCAATGCGTGAGAATATTTGATCAGTCACGGCAGTTTGCAAAATTTGCAATGCCATCGTATCATTTGACATCGCTTCTTCTCTAAGCGATTTTGCCCTTGCTATTTCAGGGGTTTCTTGTTCTTGTACAGTTCGACCGGCACGCCTTCTTCAACCACGGACCATAATTTTCTAGTCCTTAGAATGGTTGCCATCTTAATGCTCCAGAAGTCGTACTTCTCCCCATCGAATATAGGGATCACTTGATGTGAAGAGCCTTGCATAGTCTCGGCTTATTTTGCGATTAACTTATGCGATATCTTCTTGTTGGTTTTGTTCTTGTGATGAGTTGTAAACTAGTGCTTTCTCTTTTGTCCTCTTCAATCGTAAAGCTCTGATACCATGTTGGTGTTTGGAAGATTTTTACGGTTATGAAAAAAGAGAATATATATTGAAAGTAATGAACTTTTTAATAACTTGATTGTATTACACTCAAAAACTTGATTGTGAAGACTACACTCGATCTCTATTTATACATAACGAAAAGACACAATTTGAAACAACGCGACTTTTTACTTGAAAAGACGCGACTCTACACTTGAAAGGACACGACTCTTTACTTGAAAGGACACGACTCTTTACTTGAAAGGACACGACTCTTTACTTGAAAGGTCACAACTATTTGTGTTGAACCAACACGACTGTATAAGTGAAAAGACACAACTTTACGAATTGATAATTCGTGACTCTTAATTATTAACTAACTTATATAAATGTGACTTTATATTATACGAGATTTGATTATACTTTAACAAATCACACTTATGTGTCAATCCTGATATGTATCAGTTTTTCAATCAAACCCGTGATGCGTTTTTTTTTTCTGGATTGAACACAAGTCTCTAGTGGATCTTCCTTTAGATCTGACCAAAGCCATGTTGATCTTCCTTTAGATGCGACTGCTTTTTCTTCTGAAAAAAAATCGTCATCATTAATCTTGACCATCACGATCTATTCGAGAAATCAATGTAAGCACGCTTGTTGGTTTCACTTATCTTTGTAATGGCTGCCGTTGTGTTGGTTGGAACAAATGTTTGGGATTTTTGGTTTGATAAAAATGAAGTTAGGATGAAGCTGTCTGTTGATTTTCATGGTGACAGAAAATCTCAGTAAATGCACACAATGTGTTTGATGGAATGTCACAACGAAGAGGCAGAATGTTTAAGTGCATATTGTTATTAATTAATGGATATGGAGCATCAAATAATCAAGGTTTTAGTAATTGTGGGAAGAAAATTCTTGTTTTAAGGAATTTAAGTAGGTCAAAGAAATCCAAAATTCTTAGTGTGATAAAAAAAGTCACAAATACCTTTGAGTGAAATCAACTAAACTCTCCAAGTTCAAGAAAACCTCTAAAAGAGTCATGTGATATTCTCCAAATATAAGACTAAATAGATCTCGCAGCAAGGTTTGTTTTTCATGGTGAATCATCAATCTACATCACAATAATCTTGTTCGTTATTCATATCTATATCCAAGCTATCTTTGTTTGCATATCCAAACTTAGCTCCGTTGCATTCACTCTACGCTAAGTTTGCGAGAGAATATTGAGAAGCCCAAAACGAAGAACTATTTTGTATAGAAATCTAGCCCATGCAATTAGGTTATGGAAGTGGATTCATATAAATAGTTTGTAATGAAGTTTAATGTGGCAACTTTGAGAGTTGTTTTTGAGAACAACTCTCTTCTTTTCTTTTATGAATATCAACATAAAAATTATTTGATCTTGGTGTTTTCATTTCAAATTTTCTCTTCTTTATCTTTATTTGCACAATAAAACTCTAATGAGCTATCTTTTTTATCAATTTCGTTTTCACTTAAATAAGCTCTTGAGAGCATAAATTTTTTTGTTTTAGTTTTTCTATCACATCCCACATCATCGAATAAATTCAAACTCAATAGCTAGAAGTAGCACATTAAGTTACGACCAAAAATTATATACAAAGCCCTAAATATTTAGATCATGAAACCTAAATAGCATACTTCTCTTTTTTTTTTCACTGTGTTTATAAGTATTACAATCGTTTACCGGTCAGAAGATACATGTCGTATCTTCGAACCAGTATGGTATTGATGTACTTATATGAAAAAATATTACGTTTCTCGTTCTTGCGCCTGTGGCCAAACTGTCCGCCTGTGAATTATTCTCCCTAGGTTGATGCGTGAGGGAGAATTCTTGGTAGCATTGCCGGATCGCGTTGAATTCCTCCATCTCCGTTGTGAAAGCACGCCATCTGCTTAGGTATTGAATTAATTGGATAAGCTCCGTGGAGTCTGTGTAGAATCGTGTGCAGTATCTCTGCATTTTATGCAGACTTTGCATTGCCCAGCAGAGACCTAAGAACTCCATGTGCAATGGAGATGCCACTCTATATGTTCCCCTCAGTCCAAGTAGATCGCTTGTTCCGTCCTTGAGTTTTAAGATCCATCTGATTCCTGAGGTTAGCTCCCCTTCTTTCCATGATCCGTCGATGAAGCATGCGGAGGGAGATGTGTCGTTTTTTGTGTGTTCACTTCCCTCAGCCTCTGTGGGGGGATCCTTCGCCTGGCTATTGGCTTCCATGGATGCAAACCATAGGTTGTTCTCCCTTCGCGCCATGTCCAGTATGTCTATTGCAGAACGATCTATGTTTTTGTATAACTTTTCACTCCTCGCTTTCGAGATATACCATAGTATCCATGGGAAACTTCTCGAATCATGGTCCTTCTTTGCCTCATCCGGGATTCTCCATAATAGGTAATCCAGGTTTCCAAAGAGGCTAGTAAGCGGGAAGTTGGATGGTTCTGAGGGGATATGAGATAACGCCCATGTTTGGCGAGCCGGAGGGCATAAGAACAAAGCATGATTAATGCACTCTAGTTCATGCCCGCATCTGTCACAACCTGGTTCTGATCGTACATGCCGGTAGTACAGTTGGCCGTAGGTAGCTACTGCCCCCGATAATGATTGCCATAGAAAATGTTGGATTTTCTGTGGAGCTTTTACTTTCCATATAACATGTTTCAGTGGGATGAGTGATGGTTTCTGTAGCGCGGAGATCAGACTCGAGTTTCCCCATTTTTGTAGTACCTCGTAGCCCGATTTGACTGAGTACTCTCCCTCTTTTGTGAAATGCCAACACATTTTCCTCTGTGGTGACCTTGTGGTTGGGGTAATGGTCATGATCAACCCCACATCTCTTGGGGAAAATATTTGCTTTAATTCTTGGATATTCCATCCTCCACCCGCTGGGCTAATCAGATTGGATATCCTAAGGTTAGGAAACCGGGGTTGATTGTGGTTGTCGGGACCTCGTGGGAGTACGTCCGGTATCCAGGGATCTGTCCAGATGTCATCATCTGGAGAGTTCCCCATTATCTTCCGTGTGCCTCTTTTTACCAGATCTATGGCCGACCATACACTCCGCCATCCGTAGGATGGCCGATATGGTTTGTGTGCCTGGAGGACCTGCGTGTCCTTGTAGTATCTCCCTTTCATCACCCTAGCTACTAGTGAGCTAGGCGATGTTTCCAGCCGCCATAGTTATTTCACGAGCAGCGCCTTATTGAAAAATTCGAAGTTCTGGAATCCTATGCCGCCTTCTGATTTGGGTAGACATAGCTTTTCCCATGATAGCCAGTGGGTCCCCCTCCCGTAGGCCCCTGATTTCTACCAGAAGTTGCTGATTGCACTGGTCAACTTTTTGCATAATGATTTGGGGAACAGAAAGCATGACATCGCGTAGGTGGGTCTAGCCATTGCCACTACTTTGATCATCACCTCCTTTTCCCTTCTGGATAATAGCTTTGCTGACTAGCCGTTAATTCTTTGCTGGATTCGATTTTATATATATGCAAATATCTGTGCTTTTGACCCACTTAGATTTTCCGGTATTCCAAGGTATCTACCTACTCCCCCGATTCCGTGGATCCGTAGTCTCTCTCTGATTTCGGTTTGGGTACTGATTGGTACCTTTTTTCCGAAAACAATCGTTGATTTCTCGTAGTTGATTTCCTGTCCAGAGGCCTTGCAGTAGCCATCCAGAATGCTTACGACTGCCTCACACTGGGCAATCGAGGCTCGACAGAAGAATAGGCTGTCGTCTGCGAAAAGTAAGTGCGAGATCGGAGGGCTTACCTGCGCCACCCGAATGCCTGTGATGTCCTTTGATGCCTCAGCGGCATTTAAGTTGGCGATTAACGCCTCCGTGCAGAGGATGAATAGGTATAGGGATAGTGGGTCTCCCTGACGGAGTCCCCGTTGGGGGTGTATGCACCCTTTTAGGGTCCCATTGATGATGACCTGGTACTTGACTGTGGTAACACATTGCATGATCCAGTCTCTCCATCTTACAGAAAAACCCAGCTTATCCATTAGGGCTGCTAGGAAGTGCCACTCCACTCTGTCATATGCTTTACTCATGTTAGTCTTGATCGCTAGATATCCAGTTTGGCAATTTGACTTTGATTGTAGAGCATGGAAAACCTCCTGTGCGATGAGAATGTTATCAGAAATCGCACGTCCTGATACGAAGGCTGATTGCGTTTCTGATATCAGGGATGGCATGATTCCCTTCAGTCGATGACACATGACTTTTGAGATGATCTTATAGCTTACGTTACATAAGCTGATGGGTCTGTACTCCATCATATGTCTTGGCTTGTCTTTCTTGGGGATAAGACAGATATTGGTCTCATTTAGCGTTGGGTCCAAACTTCTGCTTTCCATGAAATTTCTCACTAGGTCAACCAAGTGATCGTCGACGATGTTCCAGAATCTTTGGTAAAATATGGCAATCATTCCGTCAGGTCCGGGTGCCTTTTCTGGGTGCATTGAGAATAGTGCTACCCGAACTTCTTCCTTCGATATTTTACTCTCCAATTGGGAGTTCATCTCCGGACTGATCTTCTAGGCTATGAGAGCTAGTGACGAGTTAACGTCAGTGGCTTTTGACGATGTGTAGAGGTCTTTAAAATACTCTGTTACTACCTTTTCCACCTTTGTTTCTCTTTCCACCCAAATCCCATTTCTGTCAATGAGTCCTAGTATTCGGTTTTTTGCACGCCGTTGTTTGGTTGATGCGTGAAAGAATTTTGTATTTTGATCTCCTTCTTTTAACCATAAGGCCCTACTTTTTTGTTGCCAGAAGACTTCTTCTTCATGTAGAGCTTTGCTTAGCATCTTTTTCAACTCAAAAACTTCTTCTGCGGACGTCGTGTCCGATGATTGAGCCTCCTCTAGCTTCTTCCTGAGGTCGTTGCATATCCTTCCTGAGTTAAGGTTCTCTCTGCGTCTCCATCGGGAGATCGTTGAGCGGCATTCTGCAATGCGATCCTTGATCGGGATATTGGATGTATTGTTGTATTGGAGCCACCTTGATTTGACGATTGCCTCAAACTCTTTATTTTCTAGCCATCTCTTGTCAAACCGGAACCTTGGAACTCTCCTCCCCATTCTGTGGGCGATGTGAATCCAGATTGGGCGGTGGTCAGATCCACAAAACCTAAGGTAGTTGACCTTTGTTTGCGAGAGGGCATTGTGCCAATCCTCATTCCCATTGCTCTATCGAGGCGGCATCGGATTATCGATCCGTTTCTTCTGCCGAACCAGGATAAGCTATTTCCAGTGAAAGGGAAATCGGCCATTCCGCAGTTCTCCTGCATTGTTTTGAACTCTTGAAAGCTTCTTTCCGGGCGTATTCTTCCACCTGATTTCTCGTGATTTCCATTAATTTCGTTGAAATCACCAGCCATCAACCATGGTCCCGTTCTGTTAATGCTTATGCGCACCAGTTTTTCCAAGATATTGTTTCTTAAGTTTGCAACAGGATCACCATAAACGAAAGATATAAAAACTTTATTTTCATCAATTGTAGCTGTTACATCGATGATATTTTTATTAAAAAAAGTACTTTAACATTAAACTCGGCTAGAGCCATCAGGGCCAAACCCCCACTAAGGCCTGACGGGTCTACCGTAAACAAAAAATCATATCCTAAATGAGCTTGCATATCCTGGATGAAGCTCCTACTTTGTTTTGTTTCCATCAAGAACAGTAACCCCGGGAACAACGATTTCCGTAGTTCCCGTAATCGCCGAACTGCCAAGAAGCTACCTGCTCCTTGGCAGTTCTAACTAAGGATCATCAGGCCCCCTCCGGTGGTCTCTCCTTGACCACCGGATCCTTTGGGCCCTCAGAATTCTTCTTTCTTATAGGTACCGCCTTTGAGGTTGACGAAACCTTCTCCTTCTCTTTACATGGTGCACACCTTTTGAACGATTTGGGATCCCCGAAATACATGATGGAATTTTTCCTCACTTTTGTTGCTTGGAAGGGGCTTCTCCCGATTTTCTTTTTGACTTGGAGCGCTTTGGATATCCTATCGGTCAGCCTGGTACTAGCCGCTCTTCCTCCTTGGTTTGGTCTTTCCGCCAAGATATCCCGCATGGGTGAAATGATCTCCTTTGGGTTGATCCCGTCTCTTTTTTCCACCTGAAATTGAGGTAAGACAGCATTCTCTGTTAGATTGTTAGGAGAATTGGTTGAGGAGGATCCCCTTAATATTCTCTTGTTTGCTTCACGGGCCTCTTCTTCAGTGTCCTTGTAACAGGACGGCCTTTTTTCCCCCATCGGGCGTTTTTGTGCTATCTCATCCACCGGTCTCTCAATTCTCTCCAGCGCCGGTCTTTTTGTTCGGTTCGCCTCTTCCATGAGTGGTTCATCGAACCTGAGAGCTCTCCTTGCAGAGGAGTGCCTTGGCTTCTTTCCCGGCGGGGGGACTGGTTCTTTTCCCTTGCCCTTCTTTTCCCCATTCCGCCCCCTCTCGTCTTCGTTCCTTCTTGGCGTGGGGTCTTCTTCCTTCCTCCTTGGTGGTGGGGGTGGTAGTGGGGCCCATTCTGTTTGGGGTTCCACCTTCTTAACAGGGCAGTGTCTTTCATCATGGGTGATGCGATGACATCGTTCACAGAACTTGATTAGTTTTTCATAATCAAATGTCATTGTGACTATGTTGCCGTTTGCGAATTCCAAATCTCTTAAGAATACCAGAGGCTCATCCGCGTTTATGGAGACCCTTATTTTAGCGTCCTCCACGTCATAGTGTAGCAGTTCCCCCATAGCCTGGCCGATATCCACTATTGTTTCCTCGGCCCAGTAATGTGTTGGGATTCCAACAATCCTTACCCAGAATAGGATTGTTGAAGGGAAGTCTGATTTGACACTCGGTACCCATCTTTCCAAGGTGGTCATCCATTGGTCAAAGTGGTATGACCTTTTTTCCAGGACTGCCAGAATATCAGTTTCTGAGCTGAACCAAAACATGAACCGCCCATGACTTAGTTCCTGTCCTTGGACACGGCCCTCATAGTTCCAAATAGAGGGGAGTATGGCATAAATGTGCGGACCCTATGTCCCTGCATGGGCATGTTGAGTACCCGTCCCACAAGGGTGGATTCAAAACGTTTCAAAACTGCAGAGTTATCAAAGGCTCTGATTTTGATTGGAGCCGGTTTTTTGATTTCACCACAGTTTTTTGCAACCAAGTATCCAGAGATTGTCATGGTGCCGGTTTGGTTTCGAAATAACTAGGTTTTCTTGACAAACCAGAAGAGATTAATGGGACCGAACCGGTTTGGGATTAAACCGGTTATTTGAGGATTAGCACTAAACCGGTTTTAGTTTTGCAAAAGCTAGTTTGCTCGGTACGCGATGTTACCCGAGTACCGAGAACGAGATGTGCGCTGGTGAGTTATTCCAGCGAAGGCTGTGGTGTTTCTGTCACAGAACGTCTCTCGCACCACCGGTAATCGGCTTACCATGATGTGATGTCGACGATTTGGGTAGTGGTACGGTGCCAGATCCCGATTTCGATATTGGATAATCGGGGAGCCGATTTGCGAGGGTGCCGGAAAGAATGGAAGAAAGGGATTCCTTGGGGATTTGGGCGATTTCCGGATGGAAGGGTAGCGATTTCTTGAGTCCCTATTTATAGGATCTCTGTCGTGAGTCCGGGGCCTTTCCTCTCGAGCTCGGAGGTGATGTCACCGTGACAGACTCCCCTTTCCCGATTTGGGTCTTGGAGATCCAATCGCCATTAGTGCGATGCGAGTTTGGAAAGATGGCGTAGATTGCGGGATCTCACAATCCATCCTCTTCGATTCCTTCCGCCAAATCTTCCTCCACATCTTCGATATTCCATAACCGGCACCTCCGACGTCGTTCTCCGTCTTCTCCCACTGCATCGGGCCTCTCCGGATGACGGCGTGGCCTCAGGATCCATTACGGGCTTCAAAATTCGAAACCGTAACTGCCCATTGCGAGAGAGAGATTCTCGGGACTACTAATTTTTATTTGTTAGGTGTTTGATTAGCTATCTTCTCGATTATTATATGCATACTTCTCTTTGACTATCAACATTAGATTAGAAACAAATTATTGTAAAAAATCAAATCCAAGGCAAATTAATTATGTGCTTTGGTTCGAAATTTAGCAAACGAACCAATAGTCGGTATAATTTTTATTGTGGTTTGGTTCAAACCTCATTTGTTATTTGTTGACTAAGTTTATAGTCAATTTCTTTTTAATTGTGTTAAGTTATAATTTATAACCAAATTAATTTGGTTTATTGTTTTTTAACATTTGTAACATAAAAATCATAATGATTTTTAGTGTAGAATAATTCTCATTAAAAATTGAGTAACCTTTTTATAAACTCATATGATGAATCTTTAGAAAAAATAGATGGAAAATAAAAAGAGAAAAAAGAAAACAAATATTTGGTTTTCTCATTATAAGAGTATAAAAAATACATATAAAAAAATCACTCACATGTTGAATATGAGAGTGCAACATAGAAAAAGGTTCGTTAGATTCTGTATTTGGATTGTGCAAAACAGAATAGTTGCAGTTGTATTCTGGAATTCGGAACGACATGCAAACGTCACATTATTGGGCGTTTTCAGAATTAATGAAAGATTTTTTCGCCTCTGTAAATCCAATTTTTCTAAAATTCTTGTATCGGTATTTTATATTTTATTATATATAATTTTTTCACAATTATTCAGTTGTTCACATTGTATAAAATCGCGTTTTAACATAAAATTCAAATGGAAATTAAAGATTTTCACAAATGAATTTCTTTTACGCTTTCATGTCTATACTATTATACACATTCATATAGTATGACAATTTTATTCGCGAATGATAAAAATGGTATTTTCGAGTACTATAGTAAATTAACAATTTGGACTAGTAAATTTGTAGGTTTTAAACAGTAAGATAATGAAGTATACTAAATTTTACTATGATAATAAACCATATGAACACAAAATCAACCCAAATATAGTTGCAAATTATTAAAATAAAATAGTACACTTTTCCCCACATGCATGATTAGATTAGATTTGTGATTAATTAGAGTACGACATCGCACAGGTGATGCAACGATGTTCTCCTTACTGTGCCACTGAGAGATCTCCATCAGCTGGGACTTTGCCGTAAGTTGGGAGTTCATCATCTGAGAAAACAATGTATTTGCGATCTCTGCTAATGGCAGCGCTTAACTTTTAGAATTATTCACCAAAGGATAAAATCATTATGTGAGTAATTGATATTGTTGTCGGCGAATATTTGTTTGGTTGTTGTCAGATATAATGACCCAAATTTAGGTGTCCAAATGTGAGTTGATTGGAGGATTGAGATACATTATTATAGTGTGGGGCGAGTTTGATTTGATGTTTTAGCGTGTGAGTGATTCAAGTTCGGCCCATTAGTTATCTTGTGTGGATTTTTTGTCTATCTATTCAGTTTGATTTTTCGTTAATAGAATTCAAATTGAAATACATACAGCCGGCAAGGGTCGCAACCCTTCCAAAGACATAGCTAGTGATCGGAAAATCGATTATTTCATGTATAAATTTTCACAATAGTAGTTTTTTGGGTATGTAATTTGAATTTACTTAATTTCATGTATGATTTTGTATTGTTCCAACAATTAGGTATAAATCGAACATCCGAGTAAATTTCAGATATGCAACTGCCGATTACATGAAAACTTTTGAAGATAAAAAACCCAAAACGGGTAGACAAGTCAAGAAAGAAGAAAAACGAGATAATTAAAGATCCCAATAACTCTCAAACAATAGAGGAAACGACGTTAAAACCAAACTCTGAAGCAAATCAAACGGACCATCTTCTGTGGTTAAATATGACGATTTCTACCAAGAAAAGATATTTATTTGATTAGTATATATTGAGGATGTCGTATCTTCTGTGGTTAAACCGACTATCTTCTGTGGTTAAATATCATTACTGTTGTGTGTGAGATAGTATAAGAAGCTTAGAGAGCAAAGAAAAAAGAGAGAAAATTGAATAATCGTTCTTGAATATTTTTGGATAATTTACAACGTTCTCTTACAATCTTAATTTATAGATTTTTTCTATATAATGAGCGATCGACATGTGTCCTAGTAATTAATGTTCCTTTTGCGATTGTAATACTCCAAATTTGTTTTGCAGAAAACTGTTTTGCAAGATGCCATTTCTGCAGCTGTCTTTGCTCTGAATATTGTCCTTTGCAATATTTGTCTCCTATACGTTGCTGGCATGGAGAGGAAGACTTGTGCTGGTGGGCTTGATTGTAGCTTGGGCTGTGAAGAAGAGAGCTTGGGCTCCGATAATGTGGCAGAAGCACTTTGTGTTTTGCTTTGATCATTGCTATGTTGATGCTATGTTTTCTTGTGCAGGTCTTGTTGCACGTCTTGTGCAACAAGACGTGCTTTATATCTAGTGACCTCGTTTTTTTCATTTCTTTTTCTTACAAAAACCCACTTGCACCCAACTGGCACTACATCTTCAGGTGTAATGACAATGGATCCGAAAACATTTCTTTTTTTGTAGAGAGAATAATTCATTTCTCATGGCTATTTGCCATTTTTCCCAATCAGATCTTTTTTGACATTCTGTTACAGACATTGGTTCTGCGTCATCATTTTCATTTTCAATTTCTTTGGACACAGAAAAAGAAAATATTCCATTAATATCCTCTATTTCATTTCTAACCCATAATTTTCTATTTTGGGTATAGTTAATTAAAATCTCATATGTTTCTATATTGCGTTCGTCTTCTGGACGGAGTTCCACTTCACGGTTTTCAAAAACCTGTTTGCATATGTCTTCCGGACATTCCGTTTGAATTGGTTCCTCTATAATCTTTTCACAAGTATTTTCGAGACGCTTTTTGTAAGGTTCTTCCAGAATCTTTTGATTTTGTTCTCCCAAATACTTTTTCTTACGGGGATTTTTATCTTTTGAGCCCATTGGTCTCCCCCTCTTTAACTGAACTCTGGGTTCATTTATTTTATCACCATCAATATGTTCTAGAGGAACATTAATTCTTGATGGGACATTCACAGCGGGTATATATGATTTCGTCACTCGTTTTGTATCTGTGAATGCATCTGGCAACTGGTTTGTAATATTTTGCAAATGTACGATTTTTTGAACTTTCATTTCACGTTGTTTTGTGGCAGGATCATACAACAAAGATGGCGTACACCATTTAATATCTTCTTGCAGTTGTTTGATTCCTCCCCCTAATGAAGGAAATTCCTCTTCATCAAACTGACAATCGGCAAATTGTGCCGTAAACATGTCACCAGTTCGTGGTTCAAGATACCGAATAATACTAGATGATGTAAATCTAATATATATTCCTAATCTTCTCTGTGGCCCCATCTTTGTTCTTTGTGGTGGGACTATAGGAACATAAACCGCATACCCAAAAACTCGGAGATGAGATACATCAGGCTTCTCGCCAGATGTTAATT
Organism: Pugionium dolabratum; assembly: GCA_018901945.1. Taxonomy (NCBI): domain Eukaryota; kingdom Viridiplantae; phylum Streptophyta; class Magnoliopsida; order Brassicales; family Brassicaceae; genus Pugionium; species Pugionium dolabratum. The sequence goes on along the minus strand of JAEVFF010000250.1, from coordinate 151,761 downwards.
GTAATGGGGAATATTCATGATATGCATTTGGTCTTATTTGGACCAATGCTGCCGCATGCAATATAGCATGACCCCATACTGAAATTGAGAGATTTGTTCTCAGAATTAACGGTCTCGTAATGAGTTGTAACCGTTTTATCAAAGATTCAGCCATACCATTTTGTGTATGAACATGCGGAACCGGATGTTCAACATCGATTCCAAGAGCCATACAATAATCATTAAAGGCTTGTGACGTGAATTCACCAGCGTTGTCAAGTCTTATTTTCTTTATAGTATAATCGGGGAATTGCGCTCTTAACCGATTATTTGGGCAATGAATCTTGTGAAAGCCATATTTCGTGTGGTTAACAAACACACATGTGACCATCTACTAGATGCGTCAATTAAAACCATAAAATATCAAAATGGCCCACATGATGGGTGAATAGGCCCACATATATCACCATGTATTCTTTCTAAGAATACTGGGGATTCATTACTAATTTTGGCTGGGGATGGCCGGGTAATAAGTTTTCCTTGAGAACATGCTTTACACGAAAACTCGCGTGATTGAAAAATCTTTTGGTTTTTCAATGGGTAGCCATTAGAAGTTTGCACAATTTTTCTCATCATAACTGATCTAGGATGTCCTAGTCTTTCATGTCAGACTTTGAATGTACTCATAAACTTCTGGTTTACCGTAATATACGATTCAATTATATTTATTTTTGTGTAATATAATCCAGAGGACATCATTGGTAATTCTTCCAATATTTGTTTCTGCTCCCATGTAATGCAAAGATATTCAATGTTATTTTTGCTCATTGTCTCTATGTGATATCCATTTGTACGGATGTCTTTAAAATTTAATAAGTTTCTGTGAGACTTAGGAGAATATAAAGCATCATTTATTTCAAATTTTATTCCCATTGGCATTGAAAAACTAGCTCTTCCGTAGCCTATGATAATATTTGCATTACCCGATATTATATTCACACTTCCGGTGGAATCTTTCATTTTGAGGTAGGAGAAGAACTTTTATCTTTAAGTATTGTATGCGTTGTAGCACTGTCTGCTAGGCATATATCTCTATTCTCATTCTCAAAAAGATATATTTTCTAGATTAAAATATTGATAAAGATGTATTAATAAATGTTAAACACACATATTTCAAAATCATAACAAAACTATTTTACATTAAGTAATTAAAGTTCAAACTTACATATATTTTTTTTAAAAAGACATTAAGTTTTATTTTTGTTCGTAAGGAAACTAAATACAACTTTATATATATAACATTAAACTTAATTATCTTGTTCTTTGGTATTCTCGAAATCAACCAGAAAATCAGCAACATCGAGATATGCATTTCCATCGAAAGAAAGTCCGGGTTCATCCGAGATAAAGTTGGTTTCACTTTCTTTTTCTTTTTGTTTCTGTGATTCTTGATACAGATTAGCCAAATGTTTTGGTGTACAACATGTACGAGACCAATGACCTTTCATGCCACATCTGTAACAAACATTTTCATATTGTATATTTTGGCGACCAACTTCATTTTCGTAGACTTTATTCTTTTTCCCGAATTTGAATTCATTGGAACGAAAACCTCTTCCTTTTCCTCGTCTACGTCCACCTCCTCGTCCACGTCCACGACCACGACTATGGCCTCGACCACGTCCATGTCCTTGCCAATTATTGTAACTGGATGATGCAACATTCACTTCTGGGAATGGAGCTGATCCAGTAGGACGAGATTGATGGTTCATCATCACAAGTTCATTATTTTGTTCAGCAACAAGGAGAACTTGCATTAACTCCGAATAACGAGTATATCCCTTTGCTCGATATTGTTGTAGGATTACATTTCCAGGATGAAATGTTTGGAGAGTTTTTTCAATCATATCATAATCACTTACTTTTTCTCCACATAATATCATCTTAGAAGTGATTCGGAACAACGCGGAATTATATTCACTTACATTTTTATAATCCTGAAACCGGAGGTTTAGTTTGGCTTTCGGTAAGATCACATATTTTTGGTGATCAAACCTATCTTTGAGTGATTGCCAAAGATCTGTAGGATCTTCTTTTGTGATATATTCATCTTTAACCATCATGGATATGGTGGCATAAAAATATCATGGCTTTTTTTTTTTTTCATCGGATGTTGTTTCTGACCTATCGATGGTGCTAAGAAGGTCTTTTGCCTTTAAATGCATTTTTGCAGCTACTGCCCATGTCATGTAATTTTTTCCAAATATATCAAGGGCAGCTATCTCGAGTTTTGCCAAATTTGACATTATAACATTATAGTATCTCAGGTAGATGGTAGAAACACTCGTGCTGATAACGTGTTGAATAATAATCGAGATATAGAGATTTTATTATTATACTGATTTTATTAATCTTATAAATTTTACAGAGGAAGAAGAGAGAAAGAAAGAAGAGAAAAAGTTACTTCATATGAATGAAGTAACATACATATTTATAGAGAAAGTTTGCCGACTTATTAAAGTAGACAAACGTAAACGTTCATAAATAATACTTACTTCAGCCGCAATAGTTGACTTTCTCAACAAAAGTGATATAAAATAGGGATAGTCGGATTTGACTGAGTCACGTGTACAGCACATCTATTGGCTTGCGTGCGTTTTTGATCTCTCAAATAGTTCTAATAAATTTTGTTTTAGGATACTTTAAAAGCATTATGGCTTTTTTTAGGCCACGAAAGTATTATAAATTTTATAGATGAACTACTCACCAATTTAAATCAATTCAAAATTAATTTTAGATTTATAAAACATTAAAATAAAATTTAAGATAGCATATAAAAATTAGGCAAATAACCATTGAATAATGTTTTGATATTTAAATTTACTAAGTTACTCTTATATCTGATAAATTTTCATTTTCTATTTTTATATGGTAAAAGATTTTTTTGTACTCTTTTTAATAATTTCTTATATAAAATATTTTAAATAAATTAACTCAAAGACTTGATCCTATTAAAAATTTTTTTTCACATATACCAAAATTTGACTAATATTTGTAATACAAAAATGTGTGTTATATAAAAACAGGTCGAATAAAATTGTATACTATACTGTTTATCATAACTAATATATAAATTATAGAAACTACTCCGAAAGTGAAAACCTAAATCAAAAGAAAAATATATTTCCAAACCCTATAAATAAACTCAAAATACCATTTTTATTTTATTACTAGTAATAGTGTTTGTAGTTATGATTACATGATACTATATGAAAACATATACATTTATTTTTATCATAACTCTTACAGAAATCATTTTAGATTTATAAACACTAAAGCATAAACCCATCTCCGAATGCAAACATAAAGTTACAAACCAATTAAGAACTTTTAAATTTGTGGTTTTAATTTTGAAAAAGCAAATGTATCATATTATGCAAGAAATGGAGTAGAATGTTATTATGTTTTAAATAATACAGTGAGTTCTTTCTTATAACTATTTATTCATTTTTGAAAAATTAATGTCCTTTTAAAAAAATTCAAACATTCCTATAAACAAATATAAGATTTTAAGATCAAATCAATGTGTTTTGAAACAATCACATGCAAATAAAGTTAAATAGGAAAATATTGAAAAATAAAAGAAAGAAAGAAAGGGAAAGAGAGGAAGAGAAAAAATTTGTGTGATAAGAATAATTGGTACATATTGTATTTATATAGAGAATATAATAACTAAAAATTTTTATTATTACTTACTTAAATATAGTAAGATTTTTTTTACTACAAAACCTAATTTCTGTATTCATAATTCGTTCTAAATGATTTTGTGGAAAACTGTCACAACCAAAAGTCTATGATGCTTTAGCCGAATTGATCATTGAGGTAAATTTATATGATGATTTTAGCTTAATCATTTCTTCATAATATTAATGTAAATAATATGTCATATAAAAATAGTCATAATATTACTGATTTACGATATGTTGACATAAATCTTTGTGCTGAACTAATTTATTTGAATAATCACAAGAAACTGATTTTTGTTGATTTGTGATTTTTACGTTCAGTATAAAATGTTAAAATTTGATGAATGTCATGAACAGTTTAAAATAGCAAAGGCATTTTTCACGATTTGAAAATGTTAACAAGTAATAGACTTATAGACGTCACAATTCATATATAAAAAAGTAGAAGTCACAATTTTTTTTTCTACCAGAAAAAGAAAGCACGCAAAGTATACTCCAATGAATAAACTAAAGGATAATTAGGCTGGATGATACAAAATTTTGAATATCTATACATGATATTCAAATAATTGATTTTTTTTGTAGCGTGGGAGAGAAATTTTTTTGAAAAACTCCTCATGCACATCGACATTTTCTGACATCAACAATTACCTATTTTGAACACAAGTACTGTTTATCTTCTTTGTTGGCCGAAATCCTAACGGTACATATGAACAGTGTTTTTTGAAAATGTAATGGATGATTTAGCAGCGAAAACGTGGAATAGCGGAATCTTTAAGATTTTGAACTTGTAAAAAATTTGAAAAACAAATATGAAACTGAAGTTTGGGACGATTTCCAGAAAGTAATAGCAAAAAGAATCGATAAAGAGAACGAATGGAAAGAAAGTTAAGAAAGAAAGCTGAGAAAGAAATATGTAAATGAAGCTTCGGTTGATGTCTGAGAATAATGGCAAAATTAACCGATGGAGAGAACGAATGAGAAACCTTTTTTTTTCTTGAAGTCTCTTCTCTTCACTTAATCCAGAGCAGATTTCTAACATATTTTCTGAGTGAATAATAGAAGAGATCTTTAGGATTAGTAGACAATAATGTGTTAGATCGCTAATTTTGTAAAAATTCTTGTATATTCAGCAAATTGAGTCTAAACTAAAAATAAGAGAACGCAATAAGTGTTAATTTATGAGAAAGCCACATAGTAATCAAAAGCTTCACTTTAATTAGACAAATTTTTGAACTGCAATTGTCTTCGTATTATTAAAATTTTCCAATATAACGCGTATACACATATACAAATAATATTTTCAAATCTTATAAAATTGTATTTTAGTTAATTATATACAAAGTATCATTGTCGGAAAAGCAATTTAACAACCAAAAGCGGCGTAGAATTTAACAACTTTTAAATTATATTTATCTTTTTTTTTGTTTTGCCACAACCACAAATATAATTTGAGGGAAAGAGATCTAAACGCGTTTCTTTGGAATTTCACGATATATTATTTGACTTTATACCATAAAATGTCTCTTTCTAATGAGCTATTCTAAGATGGGATATTTGTGCATCAATCAAATTATACGAAGAGGATACTGAAACGATTTAATATGGATAAAGCGAATCCTTTGAGTACTCCAATGGTTAATCGATCGCTTAATATAAACAAGGATCCATTTCGACCTTGTGAAGATAATGAAGACATATTAGGTCCTGAAGTACCTTATATGAGTGCTATCAGTGGACTTATGTATCTCGCAAATTGCACTCGACCAAATATAGCATTTGCTATAAATTTACTTGCGAGATATAGTTTATCACCTACACGAAGACATTGGAGTGGAATAAAACATATTTTCTGTTATCTCCAAGGTACGATTGATTTGGGATTATTTTATTCTAGAAACCCCGAGTTTGGTTTAGTTGGTTTTGTAGATGCTGGATATTTATCGGATCCACACAAAGCTCGGTCCCAAACCGGTTATGTTTTCACACTTGGTGGAACTGCAATCTCGTGGTGGTCTCAAAAAAAAACTTTGGTTGCCACTTCTTCAAATTACGCCGAAATCATTGCCCTTCACGAAGCTTGCAGAGAATGTGTATGACTCAGATCTATGACTCAACATATAGAAGGAGCAAGTGGATTAATCAACAATAAGGAGCCAACAAAATTATTCGAAGATAATGCTGCATGTGTGACCCAAATCAAAGAAGGTTATATCAAGAGTGACCGAACAAAACATATTCCTCCGAGATTTTTCTCCTATATCCAAGAACTTGAGAAAAATCAAAAACTTGACGTCGAGTATATTCGTTCAAGTGATAATGCAGCATATTTGTTTACAAAGGCGCTTCCTATGACAACGTTCAGAAAACACGTTCAAAATATTGGAATGCGTCATTTGCGAGATTTATGAAGGGAAACATATCTATCTTTTCGAGGGGAAGATTGCGTATATGTACTCTTTTTCTCTTATCATGATTTTTATCCCGTTGGGTTTTTACATGATAAAGTTTTTAACGAGGCAGTACGTAATATCTCAACAATAATAAATAATCAAGGGAGAGTGTTGAGAAAGTCAACTATTGCTGCTGAAGAAAGTGATTATTTATGAACGTTTACGCTTGTCGACTTTAGTAAGTCGTCAAACTTTCTCTATAAATATGTATGTTATTTCATTCATATGAAGTAACTTTCTCTCTTCTTTCTTTCTCTCTTCTTCCTCTATAAAATTTATAAGATTAATAAAATCAGTATAATAATAAAATCCCTATATCTCGATTATTATTCAACAATTTTTGCTTTCCGTGAATTATTTATTATTTTTGATAACTAATGAATACCTGTAAAAAAAGTATTCATCATATCCTTTTGATTCTGACAACGATGATATCTTCATGTTGATGGAGACTTTCACATATTTTACTCATTTGTTATAAAACAATTAAAGCTTGATATGGCAATGAACAAAAACTCAATTTGAAACGTTTTTCTTTACACATAGTTTACACTCAAATTTAATCACTTGTTGCAAAAATATTATTTGCTACTTCGTTAAATGGTAGACAAACCTCTTATTACACGTGATAGTCTCGAAATAGTAAAAAGAATTGACTGATTTAAATCACGAGACTTGATTATAACTAAAAAGAATTGGAAACAACATACATGAAAACTTAGATTTTGTTTGAAATGGTGGTCTATAGAGTATTTTTTTTTAAGTATTTGAGCTCTTTTTCAGGGTTAATACATAATATGGGTTTGGTTTCGTGAATGATATTGAGATTGGGATTTTAGCATATCTTCATTTCTTTTGAAGATAAAGAAGCATTTATACGACATAACACATAAATTTCTTTTGTAAAACTAGAGGAAAGGAGGAAACACACACAAGGCAAAACACACCAGAAATAGTGAAGTCACTTACGCAATTAAGTGTTATTTTTTTAGACATCTCTTTCATGGAAAATGTCATAAACTTGACCATTTCCACTATTCTCGCGAAGAAGCATAGAAACTTTTACTTTTGATGATTTTAGAAAAAAATAATTATTGTAATATTTTCTATAAAGTTTTTTGAGAAACATGAGTCCAAAACTTAAAAACGAGTTATATCCCTATTCATCATATTGAATCATAAAACTAATTAAACTTAGCAAATTGTTTAATAATGCAATCTCTTTTCCATGAATTCATTTTTCCATTACCTATATGGCTTTCTCTTTATTTATCATTGGCACATTCTGAGGATATTTCAAGGGGGAACACAAACTTATACTTGTAATATATATATTATTTATCATTATCTTTTATTTTGAAAATATTAATTAAATACCAAGAAACCTTTAGTGTAGTGTATAGACTAAGAAAAATCTGCTTATTTACTCCCAAAAAACGTGAGTTCGACCATTTTAGGACGGAATTCTCTCCAAATGAGGCCATTACATGTTCTGTTCTCTGGCATAGGAACTCTATAGTTGTAAAAAAAATTATAAATGATAATTATTTAAACTCAATTTTTCTTAAATTTGGATTTTTTGATAAAATATGTACATTGGTTCCATAAATCATATTGAAAATGTAAACAGATATCTTTTACTAACAATTTTTTATATTAAATATATAAAACAATGCATATATAATTATTGTTCCTTTAGTCATAATTATTTTAGAGGTAATTTGATTATAATAAATAGTCAGGGGAGGAATGTTTATATCCTTCAAAATAGATTAGCGTATAGATTTAAAAGAGAAAGAAAAAAAACTAGAAAAAAGAACCGGTATCTGGTCTCACTACCCGACAACAAGTCTTCCAATCTGTTGCGTTCTCCCATATAATAACTTTGCTCTCTCGTCAAAATTCCAGAAAACCCTTGTCTCAATTTCATTTCCTTTCCTCCAAAATTTTCTCTCCTTCCACCAAAAGATTCACAAATTTGTTCCTTTCGTTTACCTCTCCATTTGAATGGCACCGGCGACGGAGCATCAAGGGTCGTTCCTAAGTCGAATCAGCCGTCGCAATCAAATTGTTTCCATGGACGTCAATCATGAGCAAGAGCTCGAAGAACTAGAAGATTTCCAGAAATACGTAGCTGAGTGTTTCACCGAGTTATTATCTCCGTCGAGCGCCACCGCAGATGCGCCAGAATCTGCTTCGATTCTCTCGATCCAGTGGCTAATGAAGCTTCTTGATGTTTTTATGTCTTGTGAATCGGAGTTTCATTCGGTCATAACCACGAATCCGGCTCATATCTCGAAACCGCCGCTGGATAGGTTCGTATCGGAGATGCTTGATCGGATCGTTAAGGCGCTTGATATCTGTACAGCCGTAGTCAACGGCGTTGACTCAGTCAGACAAATCCAGCGTCTTGGAGAGATTGTCGTTACGGCGTTGAAACAACGGCCGTCAAGTGACGGAAGCGCCAGAAGAGCGAAACGGGCACTCATAAGCCTCCTCGCCGCGTTAAACGGCAGCAGCAGCGGCGGCGGTGAGGCCACAAATGGTCGGAAGTCAACAACAACAGAACAGTGGTCGTCGTTTGGCCGGCGTAGCGGCGGTGGAGTAGGAGGGTGTGTGAGCAAGAACTGGTCAGCCGCCAAGCAGATTCAAGCATTGACATCGAATCTCATAGCGCCACGTGGCGGAGATGCGTCTCCGATATACATAATGATCAGTGTGATGGTGTTGGTGATGTGGACGCTAGTTGCGGCGGTACCTTGTCAGACAAGTAACGCCTTGATGGTTCACTTGCCGTTGCCAAAGCAGCAGGTATGGGCCAGCGCCGCCGTGAGCATCCATGACAAGATCGGAGAAGAGCTAAAACGGAAGGAAAAGCGTTTTGGTGGTGGTGGATTGATGGAGGAGATTCAGAGGATGGAGAGGATTGGGTTAAAGCTGATGGAATTCTGTGAAGGGTTTAGGTTTAATGAGGAGGGAGAAGTGGCGGCGGAAGTGGCCATGGAAGTGGCGGAAATGGAGGAGGTTTGCCGGAAAATGGAAGATGGGCTTGAAGGGTTACAGCGACGAGTTAGGGAAGTGTTTCATAGATTGGTGAAAAGCAGAAGTGAGATTCTTGAAGCGATTGATCACTGTAATCTCTAAACCCATAAACATAGGGGGAATTTTTCATTTTAACTCTGTTGTGAAAATCTAATCTTTGATGTGTTGATTGTTTGTTTCAATTGGTATCTTTGATGTATATAATCTACAGTTATGTATACAACATGTTCTTTTTTTTTCTTTTGTGTTTATCCTGAGACATGACTATACCATGCCATTTTGATTTGTTAAATCTAGGTCAGGGTTTTCGGTTTTTTCGGTTTATTTGGATCGGTTTATTTGGGTTTCGGTTAATTCGGTTTTGTAAAAAGTTAACCGAAATAGAAAAATAAAAAATTCGGTTCAGTTCGGTTAATCCGTCGGTTTAATCGGTTCGGTTATTAATGTAAAAAAAGGTTCCGAAGTAAACCGAATTCAAAATTTATTTTTGGTCTATTATCATAAAATTTTCGGTATAATTCGGTTCATTAGATTTTTCGGTCTAATTCGGTTCATTCGGATTTTCGGTCTATTTCGGTTTAATTCGGTCTAATTTCGGTTTCATTTGATTAAATTTCAGTTCAATTTTGTCGAATTTCAGTCTAATTTTTTAATTGTAATTGCTGCAAACAAAGGTCAAATATTAGATTTTATCAATTTGACTATTACAAAGATCAAATGCAACATAAAATTTTTATACAGCTGTAAACCTAACTTACTGAAGAAATGGTAGGAAAAATAAGACAAAACATCAAGAACAAGTTTATTCTGTTTCATACGACACAACACAAAGAGAAAGAGAATTTTCAAAAACTAAAAACACGAGAAAAAAATCAGAAAAAGGGAACATGCATAAAATCTGGGGAAAAATATCAGAACACAATAATAAATCATGCCTAAAATTTAAGAAGAAGAACACAAGAAAAAATTATGCATAAGATCTAAGAAGAAAAAGATAAGATATCATACCTTGAAAAGGTATTCCGAAAAGAAAAAAAGAAGAAAACAGAAAAAAAAAAGTAACAGAAGAGAAGAAGAAACATTTGAGAAGAATCGAAAAAGAAGAAGAAGAGGAACAAGAAGAAAAAGAGGAAGAAGAAGAAGAGGAGGAGGAAGAAGAACAACAAAAGAAGAAGAAGAAGAAGAAAAAGGAGAAGAGAAGAAAGAGAAAAGGATTAGGTGGGAGAAAAGGTTGCGGCAAGGAGAAGAATAATTTGTGCCCAAAACATTAGGGTTTTTTTTATATAAGGATAGTGATTTTCGGTTTGTAAAAACTGATCGGTTTTGTATTCTCGAACCGAACCGAACTATAAATCGAATAAAATTAAATATATAGCCGATCGGTTTACTGAATATATTTAAAAGAAAACCGAAAACCGAAATTCTCGGTTCGGCCGGTTCGGGTTATTCGGTTTACACCGAAAACCCAGGCCTAGTTAAATCTCTCATTAATTGGATCAAACTTGAGAGAGAAATCAATTAGAATCACTTTTTCACATAGATATTTATATGATACTCATGTTGCTACTAATTCCAGAAACAACCATCAAATTCAAATGTAAATGATTTACCTCAAGCTACCTTTTGTGTAAGTTTATCAATGTGAATTTGAGAAGAGAAGCAAACGGTAATAAATCATCTAAATATAAGATGACAAATGGGCCAATGGGCTCTTAGTCAGCACAAATATACAGATATGTGTTCAACCATTAGTTTACTGGAAATTTCTTTCTATTTCTTTCACATCAAATTATTAAGATATTTGTTGAAAGAAAAATAGAATCTCTCCCTGTTATGTTGTACTCTAAAATTATTCGATTTTTTCGTAACAAATAATAATCTAATAATGCTAAGCATCTAAAGAATGTTTTATTCAGAAATTTAAATAACAAATTTTATTAAAAACAAACTGATGGAAACTTTAGTACAAAGATTTAACAAACGTGAAAGTTATTCGGAAAAAAAAAAACACATTTTCACCACATACAAAACTACACCAAAATATTCGACAAAAGAACAAAACATCCAAAATAACGAAATAAAAATTAAAATAAAGGATTTTCTTTTTGTATAAAAAAACATTATTAATTAACCATTGTACAAGTTCTTCGGATCTCTCCATCCGACCCGGTTTTGACCCCAATCCTTCCCATTTTCTCCATCGATTTCGAGAATTCAGTAAAGAACTGTTGTTCCGATCCTTCGGCGAAGCATCTAACCTGAGCCAACGCCGTGGAATCCATAGTCAACGCCGCATCAGACTCGAAAAGTCCACGGCGTTTCAAGACGAGCCGGTAGTAGCTAAGATCAAAAGTGTTTCGACTACCGGGATCCATTTCAACCTTGGTTGTATTATCGTCGAGAGACAAACATCTTCGTGTCTTGAGATTGGTTGCATATTCGCTATCGAGCGACGGATCTTGGTCTCCGACGCCGGTAAAATTGAAGAGACGGTTCGAGAAGGAGGAGCAATGAGACACTCCAATCGTATGTGCACCTAAAACATTTAAAATGATGACATTGTTTAAAATATCGTTACTAAAACGGCAACGTTTTAGATTATCTCGTTATGATCTATTGTTTTGGCTCACTCAACAATTACATATATAGTTTTATCAACTATAATCCGAATCTACAAAGTTAATTTCGAATTAGAAGATCGTTTATACCGGATAACAAGACAAGGTCTTTAACATCAAGTCCTTGGTTTGCAAAGAGGGTTATAAGAGTAGTGAAGTTTCCGAAAGGAGGAGGAATATTGTTCAAAGCCTCATTAGCATTAGAGATTCGTCCGTCTCTACGTCCTGTCGGAACATTCCATGTCGGTCCACCCTAAAAGAAAAACAACCAAGACGGCTTAATTTTTTTGGTGTAGCTAAGGGTTATTAAACGAGGTGAATAAAGTGTTAACATATATTTACAATGGCAACTATAGAGTCTCTAGTAGCGAGAGTGATGATATCGGCGCAAGAGACGATTCCAGGACACTTTGATTCCAAAGCAGATTTCACTTTATCGATAAAGTCGAAACCTCTAACAGTTAGATTCGGGGGAGCAACCTTCTCCACTTGTTGGTTGCTTGACGTCGCATTGATCAAGATCGAGCCATCACAACCCTGCCAACACCAATACGTAATCATATACATCTATCTATATTTAACAAATATATATGAGTTAATGTATCCAAATGAGGCCAAACAATAGAAAAGGTGAAGAATACCCGAACGAAGCAATCATGAAAATGCATCCTAATAAGGCCAGCAGCTAAAGAGGGTACATTCCTGATATGTTGGTTGACAACATCTCGTACGATCTTCTCTGCGTTAGGGCAAGAGTTTTTGTAGAATCCTAACTTCAGTTGAGCTTCTGTAAGGCTCACAAACCCTAAAATCACAAGAATCGTCACAAGAACTAACCCGAATCGCACCATTTTGTTTTATGAGACACTTAGAGAATATGTTTGGGGAATAAGAATTGCCAATTTAGGATTATATATGCTGTTTCTCGTGAGGGGATAAAGCAATTAGAAGAAGTGAACAAGAAAGAAGAAGCTAACTAACATGTTCTCTAATTATTCCTGCTCATGTTGAAATTTTCAATTATCATTATAAAATTATAATGACCTTGACCTTTCTTTTTGTTATCATTATTTTTACTTTATTGGGTTTCTTAAGAAATAAGGATTAGTTATATGGTGCATATTACCTGTTAAATTTGTTTGATATTGTTTGTCAGATTGAATTGAAACTTTATCGTTACATTTCCATGCAGTTGAAGACGATATGAATATTTTATTTGAGTAATACTATAAAATAACAAATTTTAAATTATTGTTTCAAATTTATCATATTAAGTTAAAAATTTTAAAATTATACAATTTTATATAAAAAAAAATATTATTTATCCTAGTAAAATTAAAACATTATATTTGACTTTTTCTTTTTCAATTAAAATTTAGATTTTTCTATTATATTTTTAGAAGTATTTTAGTATTAAAATTGTGTTATTATTAAAAATAAAAACAATCAGTATGACTTTTATAGCAAAAAATTTTAAAATGATATTTAAGATAATTTCCTTAACTTTTTACTCTTTGTTTTCGTATACATTTCGGATTTTATTCAATTTTTAACCCGTGTGTTTATTTGTGCTAATATGGCTTTTATTTACGTTGCTCATCGTTATCCAACTTGTCATGCCAAGAGGTATACATTCTTAATTAGTTTTTTTTTTTGCTAAAACGCAATAATTAAACAGTCATCAAATTGTTTCTTTTATATTAAAATCCATTATTTTTTTATGTAAAATCAACCGTCTAACCAATGACAATATACTATATACTATATAATACAAAAATCATAAATTTGCGTAGAAGTTAAAAATAAAATAAAAAAACTGGGTCGATTAAATATATATAATATTTAAAAACACAAACACTAAACGGCTTACCAAACGAGTGAAGGGATCGTTTTCTTACCCAATCTGAGAAACTACAGAATTTCTAAGATCTGTAAAAATGATATAAATGTATTCTTGAATTATATTAGCTTGTTACTTTCATTTTTCAACTAACTTTCATTTTGATTTTCATTTTTGTTAAGGAAAATTATTTTTGGGGATTTTTAAACATAACTTATATTTTATAGAATTTGAATAATACACTTATGTATTGGTTGACTTTTTATAAAGTAGAATTATTATAACTGTTAACTTCCTTTCTATAATAGATTTATATCATTTTATTGTTTATAAATAAACCTGACTCTTTGAACTTTTGGAGTATATTTTATGTTATTCAGTTTAGAATTACTTTAGTCGATTTATTTTTCTGATATTAATTTAACTTATTCATTTTATATTAAATATTGAGGCTCTATGTTTTATAATGATGTGGTAGATATCTGAATGATGATGAATTGATGATGATAGGATGATTATGATGATGAATTTAGTGGTATTAATGATAGTTTGGGTATGATATATTTTTAGTTTTTAAAATTCTTCATTTTTTATTAATAAAGAACTAAAATTATCGTTTTACTTAAATTATTGAATTAGATCTCCCAAAAATTCTAATAAAATTTAAGGTATGGAATGCAATAATCCTTGTTATCTATTACTCTAACCAGTAAGCTCACATCAATACGTATATAGTTTTTACATTAATGAATGTAAACATCAGTAAGTCCCTAAAATCTGTATATAGTTTTTACATTGTTGTAAAACAAATTCGTAAACTTTTTCTTGTAGCTGTATGCGAATAAGTAGAGTCATGCATGCATGTGTGCATTTAGTTTATATACACATGCAATAAAATATAACTCTTACAAGAAGTTTGGAAAATTTAATAAACAATCCTTAAAACTCAATTTGTCGTATGGTATTATTAATGTATATTACCCGGAGACCTGCTCCCACTATTTGAAGCCGCCACAGGTCCACCCATATATTATAATTCACACATTATAATTAATTATTTATAATATTCACACATTATAATTAATTATTTATTTAATATTCACACATTATAATTAATTATTTATTTAATATACACATTATAATTAATTATTTATTTAATATTCACACATTATAATTAATTATTTATTTAATATACACACATTATAATTAATTATTTATTTAATAAATACAAATTATATATAGTTTATCTTTCATTTAAAATAGTTTTGAAAATTTTAATATTAATTATAAAAATAAAATATACAAATGAATTTAAATTTTTTATATCTTGAATATACAATATTATTAAATAGGTAAAAATTATAGTTATGTTAATTATTAAATTAATCTAAATTTTTGTTTTATATTATTTTTGTATTTTATGTCGAAATATTAAATTTTTATATATAATATACTATTAAATATTTATCTAATGCAATTTTCGTATATACTATATTAAATTATTTATTATATAATATTTTTAAAAAATATTTTTATGGTTTGATACGTCATCGTAACATTTACTCGTAAATAATATTTAAAAAAAAATATTTTTCAGTTAATATATTAAAAATTTAAAAATTAAAAACAGAAAATTGATTAATCGGTACTGTAGCATCCAATTATTTTGGAGTGGTACAGTTTTATAGAAAGAGGTGAAATGGATTATTGTTTCTCTCCATTTTAAGGTTAGTAAATTGTAACAGAATATTCGACAGCTAAACTCGCATGATAATTAATGAGACACAAATGCCCACTATGCTTCTAACTAACGAACAAAAGAATTGAAAACATTTATCTACCCACTAAAAGAACAAGCACGAACACGTAACTAAATTCATACATTATTTTCTTTTGGATTAGTTTATGAATTTTTTTTCTTGTTACAAAATAAGTGTCGTTTTAGTTTTTAATGTAAATTTTAATACAAATTAATTATCTAATTTAACCTCAATTTAATAAAAACAAATGAGTGTCAACTTATAAATTATAACTATAATAGTTTTTTTAATATGTTATATTAATATTTGTGAATTAAATTGTCAAAACGATATTTATCATGAAATGTAAGGAAAGAAAATAAAACTTTACCAAAAGAAAAAAAAAAAAGAAATTACGTAATGTGGTTTATGTGTGTGTGCATGTATGTTATATAATGTGATCTGTGAAGAGAATTGAAATATGTAATTTTCCTTTATCCGTAGTAAGGAGATTTTGTGTTTCTATCCTGTCTCATAATGTCTTGCAAGTTGCAATGCATCTTACCAAACAGTTCCTGAGAGAAAAACGACATTAATTTGGTTAACAGTCAATGGTTTTTAAGATTGAAATGCCAAACAGTTCTGACATTTCTTTTAAATGCAGATAATTTAACACAAAGTGCAAGACGTTATATGTATGATGTTGAATATGTAAATTCGATTCCCTCGGTTTAAATTTTCTAATCATTTTCTTCTATTGACAAAAAAATTGATTGTTCTTCAAAGCTGAGATCCCGAGGACTTGGGGATTTCGACAAAAGGAGCGGCCAATTCACCGGTTTTATCATGTCTGATTTCCGGTTATAGAGGTCCAATGAACGGTTTGGTTTGATTTTAATGTTACTTAAGACACCGGAATACCTAATAGAAACTCGAGTTTTCTTAACCGATAATTTTTCAAAAATGTTTACGCTAGAAATCAAGGTCTGTATAGACTGGTTAAATAAATTCTGATTTCTTTATATTATTCATTCGGTTCAACTTACATGAGATACATTATAAAATAAATAAATTCAAGTTGATAGTCGTAGCTATACATGTAATCACACAAAATGTAACAATCAGTGGTAAAAATATTTAATCGTTTCAATTTACGACTTGTCTAGTCAAAATTTGAAACGGGTCTCAGGTTTGAGCACGTACAAACGGAGAAGGCGGCACCGGTGAATGAGGCGAGAAGAAGCCATCCTCGAACCTTCTTGTGTCGTTAAAGCTTAACCGGAGGCTACTCTGCCAACATTTCTTCTTCTTCTTAGCCATCATAGTTGTTGCAGCCATCGGTTTAATAAGGTTCAGGCTCTCCTCTTCGAGTTGTTTAGTGAACACTCTGATCCTCTCTAGAGCCGTCTCCATCGTCTTGTGGTCCATGTTAGCGAAACATACTCTAAACCATCCTGGTTCGTGGCAATGGAACGAACCGCCTGGAGACACGTTCAGCTTCACCTTGTGGACGATCACACGCCATAGTTCGGTCTCCGACTCGAATGTAGCGGTCTTCAAAAGATTTCTTAAATCCATCCATAGGAACAAACCCGCTTTGGCCTTTAACCAACCGATGCCTAAATCGTCTAAACCGGTGGTTAACTCTGCGTGCCTTGTAGCTAACCGCAATTTGCTCTCACGGATGAAAACATCTATAAATTCTTCGTCAGATAACATTTTGGCGATTAAATGCTGCGTTTGAGACGAGACCAGACCGAAACTCGACATTTTCCTTGCGATGTTAACCACACGGTCGTTGTAAGAGTATATTATACCAATTCTTAAACCGGGCAAACCCATATCTTTAGATAAACTATACACAATATGGATCAAATCACGGTTGCAATCTGAGATCTCCTCGATTACTTCTGCAATGCTAATAAACTCGGATTGCCCAAAAGTAGTTGCAGCATAGATCTCATCAGCAATGAGGTGAATCCCTTTGTCATTAGTGAAGTTAACCAGAGATTTCAAGCAATCCCGGTCTAACGTCTTACCGAGAGGGTTCGAAGGATTGGTTATTAGCAAACCCTTAACCGGAATATTCGATTCCCGAGCGGTTTCATACGCAGCTTCCAAGGCTTCCACCTTAATCTCAAACCCGTCAGAGCTATGACATGTAACCGGTATAAGATTCACACCGGTTCTCCATCTCAAATCTCTATCAAACCTGGAACCAAAGAAAACCAAACCAAGTTAGATCAAACCAAACCGGATTAAACCAAACACTGAAGTGACTCGGTGACCAATTTGGTCTTTGAACAAACCCTGGATAATAAGGAGTCGGGACTAAGAAACCGTCGCCGGGATTGGCTAAACAGAAAGCAACCGTCTCGTGTGCTCCGGTTGCGCCGCCGCTCATAACAATCCGGTCAGGATCAAACTTAACTTTGTTATTTCTTGTCTTCTCCATAAATTTCGCTACAGCCTGAAGAATTCGAGAAAGCAACAATAGCGTTAAAAAAAAACAATTGAAATCAATCAACCAAAATTGAAGAATTATAAAAAATGAATTGGTGAAACACTTACTTGTCTGAATTCCGGCAAACCATGATAATCCTGGAAAATCGCAATTTCGCTGAATTGATTTACACCTTCTGATGTACAAATCGAAGCTTCTGGATGTTCTAAAACCCATTTACGCATCAAATCTCCACAAAGCTACACAGTTCAAGAAAACGCCCCAAAAATTAAGTTTTAGGTTTTATAAAACTCGAGAGGAAAAAAGTTTGATTTTTTTTTTCGAATTACCTGATTTTCAGCGAGACCCATCTGGATTACTCCGTCGGGTCTTTCAATTGGGTGAAATGGGTTTTCTTCAAAAGCTTTCCAGCCATCGAAATAAGCCGAATTCTCGCCGTGACCCTCACCGGATGCGATTTTCGATAGTAGATTCCAATCTTGTTTCTCTGCCGCAATAGCCACCATTTTTCTTCTTCTTCTTAAGTTCTCTAGTTTCTTCAAGGAGATTTTAATTGTAATTGTGTTTGCTTTGTTTCTTTGTTGTTCTATTGAGATTTACAAATAATGGTTTGATATCTGAAGTGAGTTTGTTTCTATATATAGAGATTTTGAAGACCTATTTACATGTGTACACACCGAGTAAGTAGCACGACAGTGAATGTTGAATGTTCCATGAAATAACCATAAAAGCAGAAAATTTCATAAAGGCCCTCAATGTTTTCTGTAATTTTATTAGACTCCTGTGAAGTCTGAATTACTATTTTTGGTAGTGAGTTTGGACCAAATTTGTGATAAAGAGTGGAACACAAACGAAAATGTGTTGGAGTGGGGACCTGTGTGAACAAAAGATTAAGTCCAATTTCTTCATTTTAATTTTCACTTTATTCTTAAATGAAATTTGTAAAAGATGGGAAGATCGTAGTAATATTTCTTTATTAGAATCAATCGTAGTGAAGTTGTATTTCATGGGGGACTAATGTATATTATTTCGTTATACGCCTAATTAATTAGAGGTAACACTTAAAGAGAATATTAATAGTTAGCAATGTCGGCATAAATAAGAATTAAAGGATGAAACAGTTGAAAGTGTTCCCCTTTAACTGAGCATAAATAATATAAATTTTATTTGATTTGATTTAAAAAAAAACTAATTATAGGAGTCTTTATGTGAAAAAATAATCAAGAATTTTATTAAAATAAGCTAATCGTTGGAGAAGGTTGAGATCTTCTTCACCATCTCCACAATAATGCAGCACTCAACACACGTATTGATATCTGATATCTCAACTCTATTCACTTGTTTTTTTCCTTTACATTTTTTTTTTTTAATATTTTCATTAATGATATATTGTTCACTTGACACGTTAGTAAAGCAACAAAAATGAAAAGCTTAAGCTTTTGTATTGAAAAAAAATAAATTTTGTGGAATTCCATTTGTTTCTACATTTAGAATGGCTTTAAATTAGTGAGTATTATGGCTCAATTTATTGCATAAAAGGTGGAATCAGTATTATGATAGTGGCAGACATTTGGACCACAAATGTTGAGAAGTAAATGCAATATGGGCAGCCTCAAAGACCAGTAACATTCCACAGAGATTTTTTCTAGTCAAAATCGAAAACAACAAAGGATAATTTGAAGCCTTCACGTTGACCAACGCTTTTAATGACTTTTAAAAAAAATTCTCTAAAATAATATTTTTTAATTTTTTGTATATTATTATTTTAAATTTTATAATAATATCGTAAATTTACAATTAAAATATATTAAAACTTTATTTTAATAAAAAAAATTAAACTATACATTGGAAAAAATAAATTCAAATATAATGTTTTAAATTTATGTATAATTTATTTATAGTAAATAAGTATTTTTATATAATTATTTGTGATATTTTAATAATTTTAATTTTAAAATGATAGATTTATAACAAAAAAAAATTAAATAAAGTATTAATATATTACTATAAAAAAATGTGTTGGACTCTTTCTTTTAATAATAATTACTAGATTTTGACCCGCGCCATGCACGGAGTAAACTATTTATTATATTTTATAAAATAAAATTTTATAAAAATAATATATATAATTAGTTTATATATTGAAATATTGTATGAAAATTTAAAAATCATATTACCATGATAAAATAATATATCATAATTGTATTATGTATAATGTAAAATATAGTCTTATGGATTGTTTTATATGAGTAAAAATTCATTTTCTATGTGAAAAGATTTGAATATTTGAAATTTAAAAAAATTCTAGTAAAAAAATATTTTGAAACTTAATTAAACTTAAAACAAAATATAAGTGTTTATACTAAAACCATTAATAAGATAAGTAAAATATTTCGGTGTAGAAATTAAAATATGTTGAGTATAAATATAGTTTGACTATTTTTCAATTAAAATTTAAATCAAAATATTGGCATTGACATATAATAATTTATGTATTGATTAGTAGTAGATAATGTAGGGAAAGATTTATAAAATTTACTTTAATGGTTTTATGTGTATTAATGGTGATTGAATGGCATGTATAGTAATTTATCTAGTAAATTAAGACTTGTTTTAAATTTGTTTTGAGAGATTACGAGAAAGCGACACCTCAGCTGGTATAATTGTAAATAACACGTCAAAATAAGGTTATTTTTTAAAAATGATTTTCAATTAATATATTAGGGATTTTGTTACAAAGTAGGAATATGAAATCGATAGCCTAAAAGTAACTCTTATGAATTAACAGAAATTTATATGTTTGTGAAAAAATAATGAATTCAATTTAAGTGCAGTTTTCAAAATTTGGCAGAAAAGTCACAATTCAAAACTAAAAATCATAATTATTTAAAAAAAAAGTGTGAACATAGAATGTTGATAAAGTAATCTCGGGGTCGATAAAAAACCAACGACTTTGTATTATGAAGTTTTTAGTATAATAAAGTCATTTCATTTTGCAATTTTAAAGTCATCGTTTGATTTGACTAGAACATTTATGTTCTTTATTCACTTGCAAAATAGTCATCGTAATTTCCAGTCTAAAAGTCCAACAATATTTCTCTTTCTCTAATGCAAATTAGAATTTGGCTTCTGCATAAGTATGTATTTAACCAACGTTACCAATTAAGACTTAAAGTCAAATGACTATTGTGTTTTGGCTATGACTCGACACAGTTCTTTGTCATGTGGTTCTTTTTTTCATTATTAATTTGCTTTTTCATTTTCCTCTTATACGATTAAACGTTAACATGTGGTTTTGAGTATTTGAAAAGAATTATTAGGGTTTTATCTTTAGATAATCATAAGAATATTATCACAAATCAAAATTAAGCGTATAACATATAGAATAATTGATTATTTTGCAACTAGAATGTTTACAATGACCAACCATGATCGAACAATGAAATATTTTGCTTTATGGTAGATTAATATATATGACATAATTCTTAAACAATAGTAATTAGTCAGCTATTAAGTTGATTTGATGGATTTTTGCATATTAACAAACACTGATTGGATGATATATTGATCGAACGACCGAATAGAAAGCCAAAAATCTTCACCAACAAATTTTTTTGGAATAGATTATTGGAAAAAGATGAGAAACTTGTTTGACATTTTGGGTAGCAAAAAGTAGATTATCTGAAACGCACGCGGATTTTTAAATTTGGTCAAAAACCACATCTTACACAAAGTCAAAACCAAAACAAATTCCATTAAAACTAAAATACATATTTACAGTAACATTAATCCGACCGAAAAGATAGGAATAACGACCAGTTGGCAGTTATTAATCTCAAATTCTAAATCAAACCAATGTAATATTTTTTTTTATGTGACAAAAAAAAACCAATGTAATATTTTTATTATTTGGTATACATCTTTAATATATTATTTAAAATATTTTAAAAATATAATATAATGTGTTATTAATACAAATACAATGATAATGTATCATCAACACAATAATTTTTTTAATAAATATATAAATAGATTTAAATTAATAAAACAATTATAATATATACCATTTTTATCAATTTAGTTACAAATCAATATATTTTATTAAAATAAAAAATATTATTAAATTTGTAAAAATAATTATTTTTACTAATACCCTAAAATAACACAATTTTCAGTTTATCTTCCAAATTTAGCACCCTAAAAATAAAATTCCAAAAATAGCACAAATTATTATGTGAAAATAATTAAAGAAATATCCTAGATTAGCACTAAATGAAGTTTTAGTGCCAATAATAGCACTCAATTCAAAAAATCACATAAATAGCATTTCAAAAAATAAAAAAGACTAAAATATCATTAATTTAAGTCAATGTTCATCCCCTTCCCAAGTAAAGATTTTGCTATTTTAATTGCATGAGTGTATATATATTACATAAAATGTAATATGCTGATTAGTTATAGTATCACAATGGTTACATACTACTTCCTTCCCAACATGGGTCTAAGGTTCGATCCCCCTACAGAGTTATTAATAAATCTTTTGCTATTTTACTTAAAGTAGGGTATATATATATTAACCAAAATGCCATATGTTGATTAGTTACATCAACATATTGGTTTACATACTCTTTCTCTTACCTAATTGTCTAAGGTTCAATTTGCATAATTGCAACTTTTATTTTTTTTTATTTTATTTAATTATTTTATTTAGGAAACGGTTCCTTAATATTAAGAAATCTTTACTTAATTTAGGTTATTAGTCACATTTTATGCAAAATTTAGGAAGGCTCTATGCAAATTTAGGAAGTATCTCTTACGTTTTAAGAATTTCTTCCTAAAACGTGAAATTAAATAAGTAATAGTGCATATTCATCTTATTGTTCCACCTGTTTTCATCAATAGTGTTTATCCAAAAAACATCAGCAAAAATGTTTATCAATAATCACAAATACAAGTCATAAACGAAAACATCAAAATAAAAATGTCCAAACTAAAATTTATCACCAAACTCATGAAAGATGTCAAATATCAGCTTCGTTCTTATGTTTTCTTTTGCGGCATCATGTAGCTTTGACATATTTTTAATAGCCATTGAATGATATTCAATCAATTTGAACACAAAAAGAGAACAATTAGCATCGGTTTTCGTCATTAAAAAAGGAAAAAAATAGTTTTGTTCCTCTCTCAAAAACTCATTAACGCGCTCAATATTGCTCCATGAAAATTTTCAAATCAACATCGTGAAATTGGAAGAGAATAATTTTGCAATCACCAAAATTTAGAAAACTTTTTTAAGATACCATTGGAAAATTTAAACAGGAAGATAAATTTATGATGTAAAGAAAAAGTCTAATTTAAACTAAATACAGATATATATACAAAAAAATATTTATATGACAATTAGTTACAGTAGCATATTGGTTACACACTCCTTCTATTATATAATAGACCAAGGTTCGATTCCCCCTTTGTGAGCTGATTTAAAAATTTTGCAAAATATGAGATTAAAGAGATGAATAAGGTTATTTTAGTATTTTTCATTTAAAAAAATGTTATTTGTGTGAGTTTAGATTTGGGATGTTAATTTAGTCACTAAAACATTATTTAGTGCTAAATTAGTCAATTGCCCAAATAATTATTTACCTTAAATAAACTATATATAAAATTAAAAAATAATGTTTGGATTCACTTTTTCTAATTTAGGATTTAAATTTTTTCATTAGGAAGAAGTTTTTAATTATTTTAGTATTAAATTTATGCTATTTTAGAAATTTAAATGATTAATGCTATATTTGGAATTAAAACTTGAAATGATGCTATTTTAGTCAATTTATATATACATATACAAAAATTAATATTAAAATAATTAAATTTATATATAAATTAAATTTACTAATAAACAATATTATATAATTTGTGAATATTTTTTCCATACAAAACATGAGTATAAATCTAGTATATAGATAATCTAAAATTTATATTATAAAAAGGTGAAACATGAGAAATTCCTAGTCAATTTTTATCTTCTTAACGATGAAATATAAAAAATAAAATTTTAAATATTGACTAAATTAAAAATAAAAACTTAATATATATATTGACTTAAATAATAAATAATATTGAATTTCAGTCAAGAGTTCCGTATCAATATCCTTTTTATCATATATATATATATAGCATCATTCTTATTTAAAATATATTTAAAGTGTAACGTGCTAGTTCTTCACTAATGTTATTTTTATTTTGTAGTTTATAATCTTTGCTTAAGCTCAACTTAAGAAATCATTTTTAAATTAGTTCAAGATATAAATAAAAATCATATATGTATAACTACATATTCTATATATTAAAGAAAAAATACGACGAAAACCATTTTTGCTGCGTGTTCAATTTTTTGAATTCAAAACACAAGTTTTGATTAGAATTTTTTATTATTATTTATAATTTTAATTGAATCAAAATTCAAAACAGTTAATTAATAATAATCATATATACAGTAGATATATAATTTAAGTAATAAAAATATATATATTTTTAATTATTTTTCAACAAAGAGAAAAATATATGTATCTCACAACTTATATATTATAATTTGTATCTTACAATAATACAAATTTACATAAAAATAACTTATATTTTTGCCTCTTTTATTAGAAAAATTGATGCCAAAATTCAAATTAATTTTGGAAACCCAAAAGATCTGGAATTTTGCAACTTAAAACGTCAACAATGATTGAAATCACAAGAAAATACTATAACTAATACAATGAACCATCAACCATTAAAGCATTATGAGTCGGCAAACAACTTTGATTCTATGTGATCATTTATAAGAACATAACATTAGGGGTAATTGACTAAAATAGCATTATTTCAAATTTTTGTTCTAAATATAGCACTAGTGATTTAAATTTCCAAAAATAACATAAATTTAATATTAAAATAATTGAAAATTTATTCCTAATGAAAAAAATTTAAACCCTAAATTGGAAAAAGTAAACCCAAACATTATGTTTTAATTTTATATATATTTTATTTAAGGTAAATAATTATTTTTACATAATAATTTATGCTATTTTGGGAATTTTAGTTTTAGTGTGTTAAATTTGGAAGATAAACTTAAAATGGTGTTATTTTAAGGTATTACTCTAACATTAATGTAATAAATATTTTATAAACTAAATTAAATGTATTTAGCACAGTATTTCGTGATAAGAAGAATTACATGTAATACGGTATATTGGCATATATGCGTATTTAAAACAAATAATAATCAATTGAGTAGAATAAGTGAATTGATGATTGCACCACCTCTGACCAAAATAAAAATAAATAATCAATTGAGTTTTATTCATTTTACTTATGAGTTATGTATGTATAGTTTTGGGTTATTTTTATTATACAATTTTCTGGGCGATTGGTATTTATATTTCTTTCTTAAAACTAAATATAGATTTCCATTTCTAAGACTGTATTTTTTTTCATTTTCTAATCATGTGACTAATCGTTAAAAAATATTTAATTACTATGTAGAGCAATTATTCGTTCTCTATAGTGGAAAGTTAAACATCTTTTAAAAGGAGAATATGCTAATTTTGACACACGTTTTTAATCACATTTAATTTAGAATATGTATTAGTATTCGTCAAATTAGGAAACATTTAATAACCAAAAAAAAGAAAAAAAATTCATGTGTTTAGAATATTTTGTAGATCTTCAAAGTCATTCATAGCATTCAACCGTTTTCCTTATACATATCAATCTAAAAATGCCATATATTAATGGACTAATGTCCAAATTAATGTACTATTTCAAAGAAATTAATATGGTTGTAATGTCAAAATTCTCATTGAGTTTGTACAGAAAAAGAATGTATTGAGAATATTATAGTCTAATCGGGTTGTGTAAAATACAATACATTTGACATCAATGCAGAAAGTTTTTGTGTGTGTCTATGCAGAAATTTCATTTCAATAAAACAGTTTAAGAAAACACATAACTATAAATTGTAAAAGAGAAATACAAATCATTATTCAGTTATTGTATGTGTATATCTCTTGCCTATGCCACAGTCTGTAATTACATTCTCATTTTGTTTCTGTCACGAGGTGAATATTTAAATGTTGTGCTAGTTTTGGACGAAGACTACTTCTAAGTTGTAGCCCAAATAATTCTTTTAACGAAACAATTTGCCATTGAAACAGATGAAGCTTCATAACAAAAAGAAACAACTAAAACTTAAGACTCTGAAAAAAAAACAAATATTGCCCCGTTCGTTTTTATAGATGGATGTTGCGTTTACATTCAATTTGTTAGAAGCAATAGCTAAATTTATCCCACAAACGTTGTTTGTTATTAGAAATCGGTTTCTATATTCCAATGTTGCATTTTTGAATATAATTTTATTGGTGTGTGAATCTGAATAGTAATATAAATGCACCAAAATAACATCCAAAACAACATATGATGTATTTACATCTAAATTTTACATCTAAATGGTAAATCGAAACGCAGAACCTAACGGGTCCAAATTGTTCATTCTCAAACGAGAACCAAACAACCTACACAAATGACATTGAATGGTAGCCATACGTTGACGAACATTAGGGAGTATCACATACAGAATATTTAATGCACGTTAACAACATTTAACTACAAATTTATTGTACTTAAAGCTATAAATATTGGCTCAGAAATTTGGATCAATAATTTTCTCGTGTAAATTTCAATGTACAAATACTAATAGAAAAGCTGCAAAATAAAAACTCCCCAAGAAAAATGGATTAAAAGTGTCTGAATTCTTACATTGGCTGTTACAACAGGCAACTGCCCAACTCAACACTTTGTCTGGTTAGAACTACTTTGCGTGCATTGGCCCATTCGAGGCGATAAGAGAGGTCGAGATGGTGAATGAGCTGTTTTAATCGGTCTACGTGGCTTGTGTTCTTTGAGGTTTCCTGTTCGAATCACAGCAGAGATGAGTAGAATCGGTTTAAATCCATATGATAAAAGGGATTGTTGAGTTTGCAATGAAATGACAATTACCTGAAGAGGAAGTTCATGCTCATTGCTTGTGATGCTTGAGATCACACTTGTCCGAGAAGAGTTTGATGAAAATCCATCCCATGGATGCATAAATATCAATTTTGTGCATTGAACAGGTGTCAGGCTTCTGCTTAATTTCTCCCACCAAACCGATCCCAATGACCACCATCTGATCATCAAACCGTTTTCTGAAAACGCAACCAATCCCTACAATTCACAGAGATTTATTCATCAGGACCTCGTCATATTCAATGTTACTTAAGTGCAACAAGCAGTAATTTCTTTACCTCTCCATCTGGTGAAAAGCTGAGAGCTGATATAGCTGTTGTTACCGCAGACTCTGAAACTCCTCTGAGCAAATTTGGAAGACCTGGTGGTCCACTCGCATCCAAAACCCTTACTTTTGTCATACTGCAATGGGAGCCACACAAACCATTAAGAAACCGAGATGGAGGTGAGATGAAAAAAAAACACAAAGCATAAACTCATTTATGTAAGGTTTTGTACCTTTGCATGTCATATATGCGGATACATGCATTGTTAATTTCTGTGACAGCATCGCCGATTGCTAACCTTGTTGATGAATCATTCAGGATTACCATTGGAAATACACGCACAACTTCTCGTAGCGTAGCCATTGAGGTTTGAAGGCAAGTTTTACGCATGACGGAATTGCTTGGGTCCATCGTTTGAAGAATAAAGTTAACTACCTGCAAGCTTTCCTTGAATGTTATTCAAATCTCTCTATCGACATATATCAGACAAGATGTCTTGTTAATTCAAAACTTAACTATCCTCGCTGAATGTAAAAGTAGATACTACGAACCTTTTCAAGATGCAGCACCAGGTTTCTCGGAGAAGCTCGGATTATTCTGATGATAGTTCTGAGAGATACTACATGAACAGGAGAATCAGAAGCCGTGGACCATATTTGGCTTTCTATTATGCTCAGAAACCCAAGGACATCTGCCATGGCTAAACTCGGAAGAAGAATTTCGACCAGAGTCTCCTTTATTGGCAATGGTACAACTTGATGTACTCCGACTGAGGAACTGACACACTCTATCTGGAAAAATATGTCTGAAACTATCCGAGGAATGTCAGCTCCGATCCACGGTTTCCATGTAGTCTCCATTCCTTCTGAAAGAAGCTCCGCAGCAGTCGAGCTGTATTTCTCACTCATGGCCATAACCAGGTTCAACAATTTGTGGACAACCAGCATGGCTAAACCAGGTTTTACTAAGCTTGGGTACCAGATTGATAAGGCAGCCGCGACAATGATGTGAGCCGCCATTGCATCCTGAGTCGTTCCCCCAACACAAGAAATCCAGTCTTGCATTTCAAAAGATTCAAGCCAGGAGAGTAGTTCTGCCTCCTCAGCCTGAGAAAGCCGTTGAGCTTCATGGATATGCTCAGAGTCCAAACTGTCTGTGAGATGTTCTTCCTCTGTGCTAAGAACTTTAGGTTCGCTCAGATTGATTCCAGATAGGCTTCTCACCAGTTTTGCGTGTTCAGATGCGTAATCGCTGCATAATGGGAGAGGTATTGCCAACGAAGCAGTGTGGTGGAATAAAGACCTAGCAGCCATACGAACCTGTTCGCTTCTATCTTGCCAGAAAGTTACCAAAAGCTACAATAAAAAGACAACGAAAACTCTTAGCTGTGTTGCGACTATTTAGAGAACGTACAATGCCATCACCAACCACATAATATCTGGTGAAAACAGCTGCAGAACTCACCTGGAGTAATGGTGGCTTCAGATCTCGATATTTCTCTGCCAGACTCCGTGTGTAGAATGCTGCCAATGTGCTGTAATGAAAAACCCAAAAATAGTTTTGACATTCACGAATAAAATAGGAAGGTGTAAACGCTTTGCAAGAAAAGATATGGTTCCAAGGAACACATGATGTACCTGCTGGCTGTGGCAGTGGAGTGTGACAGACTTATCATGCACTGAGCAAGAGACACCATCATCACTGACCTCAACGCGGAAAACTCTGAAGATGATTTCCAGAGCTGGAACGTTATACGAATTCTCAGAAAATTAGGATATTGTTGAAAAATGTGCGGTTTTGACATCAACAGAGGTCATCAAGAATACCTCAAGTGTTGCATTCAAATTCGGGAATGCTAATGTCAATGACCCTTTGTCCCCCTGCAAACCGGAGGCTACAATAAAACTCTCTGGTCTTTTTAGCTTTAGTTGAGCTATTAGCATTTGATCGAGTTCAGAATCTATACCCCACAGATGCAGAAAGGATAAACTAAATCGAATTAGATATTCCTCAACTGCCTTGTCCATGTGAACAACTTCTGCAGGGCTATCTACAGTCTTTTGGACAGGAGACTTGTCGTTTGAAGTTTTCTGCTGAGCCGTTGCCTTACCATTACTCTCTTCTAGCATCTTATGCATATCAGAGTCCTCATGTGATTGACAAGAAACTGCTAAAGAAGAAAGATCAAAGATCAGTGTAGATATTCCAGGGAATGGGCAAGTGCATTTGATTGGAGGATATCTGATTCTTTGGAGGAAAGATGGAGCAATAGAACTCTCTTCTCTAGTCTTTTCCTGCGAAGCACTTGGCTTAGATGTCGACAAAGAGGCTGCTCGCTCGTAGTTTTTTAAATAAAATGGTTTCTTCTCTTCATCTACTGGGAAAAGCAAAGAGGAAACTGAAGTATTTCCATTTAACACAGTGCCAGAATGAGATTTCTCACTAATGCCTGCACAGAAATGATCAAACATAGAATGTGAAGCTGCACCACGGAGGACACGTTCTTGAGCACCTGTCTTGACATCCCAAATGTACAAGACGTCAATTGGATCAGATTTCCGAGAAAGGGAACGGAAAAGACATGCAATGTAACCTCGTGTACCATCCCAAACAACTTTTGTAGGATAGTTTGGGTGCCCGGGAAACATCCTTTCGACCCGCAAAGTCTCGAGAGAAGAAAGAGCAACACATGAATCATCCCCAACTGACAGAAAGCAGTCGCTCCATGGGTGCTCTGTTCGAGCTGGTGCAAGAATGATTTGGCGCACTGGAGCAACATGGTGGTGCATGATCATGACTACATTTCCGCTTTCGAGATCCCAAATGCGGATGGTGCAGTCCATACTTCCGGAGATCAAAACATGAGAAGAACTACATCCTTTTGCAGCCCCAAACATTCGATGGGCTGCTAAGCATAGAACAGGTCCTGTATGTCCCGAGAGATGCTGTCTAGAGACAAATGAATCAGTGTCTGATCTCGGGCTTGAGGCAGGTGAATCAAATCCATGAAGAAAACCAAACTTTGCAATTTCTATTTCACCGCTAAAGAAACCATAGACAACGGCATACGGTACAGACATGTTCTCAGAGATAACCATTGATGATGACACACATTGTCCACTGTCACTAACGAAGGTCTGTAGATCATATTTGCTAGTGCATTGACTTCCTAAATGAGAAATACCAGTTGCTGCACTAACCGGGCCCTTAAGATCTGAACAAGAGTTTGAGAACCAATCAGAAAAATATGATCCTTCTCCAAGCATTTTACACTGAAGCTGGAGTTCTTTTTCATTACCATTTCCTAGGCATAGTGACCAGACAGTTATATGGGGCCTCCACTGAAAAGGTTGCTCATTATCACAACAGCTAGACTCTACTCGAAGAAGATACTGCCTCAATTGTATAAAACTAAGCGAATGTTTCTTCGAATGCTGATCAGAAGCAGTAACGATCTCACCAAGGTTCTTATACCTAAATTTTCCATCTATATATGATATATCAAACAACACAGCAGAACCAATATCATCCCACAGAACAAAAGTTTCAGAAATTTTATCAACTTTATTGCCTTCGGTAGCTGATGTGCTGGAGTAAAGTAAGCTTGCTTCTTTAAAATGAAAATCCGAAGAATGATTTTTAGAAAAATGCGAATTGTCAACAAAAGCTATCTCTCCTATTGCTTCCCTGCGATTCAACAACCCAAATACACCCCTATTCTTTGAGAAAAGAGCAACAAGATTCCCTCGGGTTATTACTGATATAGCTATTTCATCTTCATGTAACCAGTTTCTAGACACAATGAAGCCTTTGTTCGATTCAGATACATCTTCACCTTTCTCAGAGTTCTCTGACACCGGAACCAACTGCAGCCTGCCAAATGAATCTGCCATGAGCAACGATTCCTGCTCCTCCAATTGAACCACACCCATGAACTTTAAATGGCCAATAGATAAATTTCCATGGAAAACCGTATGAACGATTGTAAGCGTATAAGTATCCACAACAACCACAGTGCCTTTTGACGGTTTTCTATTCTGAACATCTGTATCTGCTAAACCTTCAGCCCCATCAACAGTATCAAGAGAATGTATATCAATATAAGAACACCCAACACATACATATCGAGGTTCTGATGGCAAAGTACACAAAATCGACGGGCTTCCCACCCAAGGAGGTAACTTCCTTCGGCGCCTACAGTGGCCACTACTTCTGCTCCATACGCACAGGACACCATCAGTACAAGCACTGAGTAATGCACAACAGTTAGCAAATGGGTCCACATTACCATTATTTGAACAATCTGCTGTAACTCCAGTCCCTGAAACCGTTGTAGGATCACAAACAGCCAGATCCACGATAGGTGCAGCATGGCCACACAACATAGCATTAGCAATCGGCTTAACCTCCTGATGGATAGAAAGGCTTAATGAGATGAGAAGGCAAACAAAAGATTACAACTACTATGATCACAAAATAATTGTTTCCTGAATTTCAAGTTAGGTTAACAGAATTTGAGCTTGATGCATCTGAATTTTCTTCATTACGATAGCTGGAATCTGGATTATCAGCAGTGTTTCCAGTAAGTACGATAATACATCTTAAGCACGAGAATAATTTCTAACAATGTGATCCAAGATCTGCTAGGAAGCACAAAAAGAAAACTGGGAGAGACTTAATCGAACAGCTATATATTTGGGGAAGAATAAATTATAAACCTTAAGAAGAAATTCTCGAGAAGAAGAAATTAAATGATTGGGGAATCTAGAGTGAATCAAACGATTGAGCAAGCATAAGCGAGGCAAGTTACCGAATTTGACTCGGAAGAAGAGATACTCCACCAGATGATGGACCCATCGGATCCGCCGGTGTAGAGAGTCGGGGGATTGGTAAGAGCGGTCGTGGCCGTGACCCGATGAGATGGAGGCGCTCGAGACCATAGGCACGCCACAGATCGGCACTTCATCGACCGAGTTCAGTGGTGATCGACCCGGATCACGCGAGGCAAGCACCAATTGAGTCCGCGAACGAGTCCGGGTGATTGAGGAAGAGGAGGACGAAGTGGTGACGACGTTTCTAACGGCTGGGTTTAGCAGTGCTGCATGGCTAACATGACGGATATGAATTAAACTCAACGGCAGAGTAACGGCCGTTATGTAAGAGCACAAGTAAACTCCATGAAGTTCAAAAGCATATGATTAGTTCTCTCAAACGTTAGTAAACCCCACGTTTGCATTCTATTTAACATAAATAACAGTGTGACTAGTTAAATAACCGTGTGACTCGTTTGATCGCGCATTCGGTTGTGTTTACGATCAACATTACAACTACAACTGTGATAAATATTGTTTGTTTGTATGTCGTCGGTGGTTGTGATTGATCGCATATTTTTAGTTAAATTACTGTTTTAATCAATGATTAAAAAAATTACGATACATGACACAACGTCTGACCGTTACGTTTGTCGTAAATACCTATGACATTTAAACAAATAACAATTTATCACAACCGCAACTACGGTCGCAAAAGTCGTAAAAACCTACTACCTGTAAACGAATATCATCAATTAAAATAAAATAAAATAAAGAGTATAACCTGTTTGGGAAAAAAGAAAAGTAAAATAACAATTATTATAGTTCTTTCCTTTGTTAATTAAATATTTTTCATTTGTTCTAACTCAAGGAAGACTCAAACACATAGAAGGCCAGTATCGGTCTCCTTTTCTAAATAAATAATTTGTCTTTGAGTCTCTGCGTATTCTCAAATCCGACAGTAGTGCATTCAAAATCCATCAATGGGCAAGGAATTTGCTGATCAAGCTAAAGAGGCTTTCTTAGATGACGATTTCGACGTCGCTATTGACTTATATTCCAAAGCTATTGACTTGGATCCCAGTTGCGCCGCCTTCTTCTCCGATCGTGCTCAGGCCAACATCAAAATTGGCAACTTCACTGGTAATATTCTTCCTTCTCTAATTCACAGAAAATACGTAATTAATTAGACGATTCTCAGTCTCGTAGTCGCTTTTTCGAGTTGTTGGATTTTTGTCTGTAATTTCTCGTTGCGTAATTCGATCTGTTCACAGGGGGGGCCAATTTTTGATTTCGTTAACGGTTTAGTTTAGTTGGATTTAGGGTTCTTTGCGACTCCGTTACATTGAATTGGATAACAAAAATCACTGAATTTTTTGGAACTTAAAAGTAATTTTGTTTCATGTAACCTTCTTTATTCGTGTTTTGTAATTTGGCACCCATTTGATGCTTATCTCTTGCTCATTGTTTGGGAAACGAAATGATTTCACCCTTCCTGAAGAAGGTTTTTTGTAGCTTATTTGTTCCTGTTCATTCACCTTGTTGTTTATTAGAATTGCTTCTTTTTCTCTCAACGATCAGAATAGCTAACCACTTACGGGTTTGGTTATTCCTGATCCTTGCTTGAGTGATCAATTTTAAAGGTTAAACTGCTGTGTTCCCTAGGAAAGAATTCTATACATCTTCTTCCCCTATTTTCCGACTGAATTTTTATTAAATTCTTTGATGTGGTATTTTATCTTTGATGGTTATCCGTGAGCAGAAGCTGTTGCGGATGCAAACAAAGCGATCGAGTTGGAACCTACATTGGCAAAAGCATACCTCAGAAAGGGGTATGATATTCTCATCAGCCCTCCTCTGTATTAAGTTTAATGACAGTTTGATGATATAATTAAGTTTGATTGGAATCACAATTTTGTATTCTGATACTATGCTGTATTTGCAGCACTGCTTGTATGAAGCTAGAAGAATATAGTACTGCTAAAGCAGCCCTAGTAAAGGGCGCTTCTGTTGCACCAAATGAATCAAAATTTAAGAAGATGATAGATGAATGCAATCTGCGCATTGCAGGTATTACAAATTCTGCATAGCGTAAGATAAAAAAGTATTAAACGGTTCAATATATTTTTCTGCACCTAGGCTTAGATATATGATATTGTTTTTCTATCTCTGTTCAGAAGAAGAGAAAGACTTGGTTCAATCGATGCCACCGGCTTTGCCTTCAAGCTCTACAACACCACTAGCAACTGCAGCTGATGCTCCTTCTGTTCCAAGTCCTGCAGCACCTGCCAAACCGATGTTCAGGTAGTCTAGTTATAGGTAAACATACTTTCATTTTTTTAATGAATCACTAATATATCTCATACTCGATGGTTCAACAGACATGAGTTTTACCAGAAGCCGGAAGAAGTGGTAGTGACAATTTTCGCCAAAGGATTACCCAAGCAGAACGTAAATGTTGAGTTTGGTGAGCAGATTGTGAGTATTATCCGGCAATCAGATGAATGCATGATATTTTAACCGGAACCTATGAACATAGCTCGCTTTGTAATCTGAGATTGCATACTGATTTGATATCTGTCCTGGGCTGTCTGTGCAGCTGAGTGTGGTTATTGATGTTGCTGGACAAGCGGCTTATCATTTCCAGCCGAGATTGTTCGGGAAGGTGTGGTGTTTATTCGAGAAATGAAATTGTGGTGTTTCCATATACACTTTTACTAAATCATTTTTCATGGGTATTATTCAGATAGTACCAGAGAAGTGCAGATATGAAGTATTGTCAACCAAAGTTGAGATCCGTCTCGCAAAAGCAGATATAATCACTTGGGCCTCCCTTGAGTATAGCAAAGGGCAAGCTGTTCTGCCTAAACCAAATGTCGCATCAGGTTTTTTTACACTGAATCCTTTTTTGCTTCAGTTCATCCCCAGAGTTACCATAGTGTTTAATAGATCTATTCCAAACCGCAACTGTAAAACCTTGAACAAAACTGATCGGAAGATGGACTCTTCTCATGTAATTTTTATGTTCATATACAGCGGTATCGCAGAGGCCAGTGTATCCATCTTCTAAGCCGGGGAAAGACTGGGACAAGCTGGAAGCTGAAGTGAAGAAACAGGTTTCTTTTTTCAACTCCCGAGTCTTTACTTTATTGTTTTTCTACTTAAAGCTTTTGAATGTGCAGGAGAAGGATGAGAAGCTAGATGGAGATGCAGCTATGAACAAGTTTTTCAGCGATATATACCAAAGTGCTGATGAGGACATGAGGCGAGCTATGAACAAATCATTTGTGAGCAAATCAATCGCTCTTTTAAGTCAAAATTTCAACTTCTTTGGCCATTTGACTGATGAGAAGTACGTTCCTTTGGTTTGGCAGGCAGAGTCGAACGGGACAGTACTGTCTACAAACTGGAAAGAGGTTGGGACTAAGAAAGTGGAAAGCACTCCACCAGATGGTATGGAGCTCAAGAAATGGGAGTATTGATCTTCTAAAGTCTTTTGTCAAAATTCCGACAAATCATTTAACTAAAAGGTCTTTTTCTCTCCTTTCTTGCCTTGTGGTCTAAAGAACTTTCTGACGCTTTGATTTTGTATTAGAAACTTTTCGTTCTCTCGAGACTTTTTCCGAACGTTTCGTCACATTCTTGTGTTGTGGGATAAACCCGACATTTTCAGTTCAAAATGCCGTGACCATTTCCCACAATTTTTACAACATAACTATCTAATCAAAACATAATGTTGCCTCAATCAAACAAAACAAGAAAAAACAATTTAAGAGAACAAAATGTTGCCTCAGTCACCTACCTTAACCTTAAAAAAAAAAAAAAAGGAACCCATCGGCTTCAATCTTTTCTTGATTTCCCCATTGAGGTGAATATCTGGACTTAACCACCTTTTCCACCCTGCAAAAAGAATTTTTTTTAACCATATCAACATGAAATCTACCTATATTGCAAGAAGAGATTAACCAATATTAGAGGGAAAGAGTATTTCACCTTATGAGGTGGGGTTCCTGGTCGAGGAAGAAAATTGTTGTTAAACCCAAATCTTCCTTTCTTCTCAGATGACTTGATGATTTGGAATGAACATGTCAAGCTATCATCAACACTCATCATTGCTCCAGCATTGTCAAACTCACCACAGTAATTGGGTGCAGAGAATATCGTTACCAGTTGTCTCTTTGCAAAGAACTCATATCCATCTTCTACGACCTGTGGATTCAGATTCGGTTAAAGAAAAAGTACGAACCATTGCATGAATCTACACACCCTAGTATCAGCAATAATATATTATAAATGTGATAGGATCATAGGAATTCCAACTTATTTACGCTTTTGAATTTGAAGAACAAATTCAATAGCACCCTTAAAAAATTTTCAATATTACATAAATATCATGACCTTTTCTATTTACACTCAATGACGAACTACTAGATTTGGCACTGCTAACATACACTTATCGTATTGGCACCAAAGAGCCTATAACCAGTTCAATAAAGGAGCCCTGTTCCTGCATAAATCAGCCAAGAGTACGCTTGGTACCTGATGAGCTCGGCATATAAGATCAAGGTCATGAGTTTGAAGGAACTCAGCCACTTTGTCGGCTCCAAATGTGTATGAGACACCTCTGTCATTCTCCCCCCAGCCTTCAATGTCTCTGTCAGGATCAGCCCATAATAAATCACAAAGAATGCCCTGATCAGGAACATCAATAGGACGAGGAATCCGCTTAATCTCATCTAGGCTCTTCAATTTAGGGGATAGTCCACCATGCATGCAGAGGATCTTGTCGTCAATGAGGGCAGCAACCGGCAGACAGTTGAAACAGTCAGTGAACGTCTTCCATAGGCGGACATTATATTTTCTTTTGCATTCATCATAGAATCCATACACACGGTTGATTGACGCACACTCGTGATTGCCTCTGAGAAGAAAGAAGTTGAGCTTGTATTTGACCTTGTATGCAAGAAGAAGGCATATTGTCTCTATGCTCTGCTTACCACGGTCAACATAGTCCCCAAGGAACAAGTAATTTGCAGCTGGCGGATAGCCACCATATTCAAACAACCGCAAGAGGTCTGGAAACTGACCATGAACATCACCTGCGCAGCAGCATACAACTTTAAAATCGTAGACGTCATTTAATAAATCAAACAGGTATGGTAGCAGTACAGAGTATTAGTGTAAGCAGTGGAAAAATATTGAAAATAGGAACTTCTTTTCAGAAAAATGTAGAGATAGATAAGTATCATACACCAAATTCAAGAACTAGTAAACAAAACTATGAGCTATCCAATGAAGCTTTACGCTACTTGTTCGAGTAAAATGTCAGGCCAGATTCTAATTTCAGGTTATGCAGCATCAGAGATAAGGGACATGGTTTCTCAAAGACTGACAGAAGTTACAGGCACATCTTCAATGCTCAAAAATTACAAAGAAAGCAGAGCAATGAACTAACTTGTAACATACCGCAATTTAATCAAATCAATATACACTTATAGCTCACAACGCTAAGCTTCTCCAACAACATACTTGTAAATAAGAAAGTACAATTTATCAAAAAACCATAACACGAGCCTAATCATAGTAATGCACGTAGAGAAAAACAATGGAAAGATAACAAGATTACTGAAAACATTGTATCTTGGTTTAGTAATATCACCGCAAATCTTGATAGGAGCTTCGAGCTCGAGGAGATTAGGCTGGCTGAGAAAAACCTCTTTTGAAGCCAAACATAGTTGCCGTATCTCCGCTTCAGTTAGCTGGGCCTGTTTCACCGTCCTTCCATTATTAGTCGCCAGCAACCGCCGTATTATATCGTCCAGTAAATTCTCGTCCATTCTAGCGACAAACGAAAACCCTAACTTCTCTTACTCTCTCTTTCACGCACACACACGAAATCAAAATCAAACCGAATACAATCCCCTACGAAGAAACTGTAATCGGCGCACTACTCCCCTTCCTAATCCAGAGATATCCGACGATTGTTTCACACCGCCGGCTTCACTGGGTTCGTATCGTTGAGGGAGAAGATACAGAATTAAGTAGGTGGAAGCGGAGGCATGGAGGGGAGACTCAAAATTCTTAAACCCTAAAAATTTTAATAGAGAGGCGGTAATTTCATAACCCAAATTCAAAGAGCGGAAAGTGGGCCCTAGCTAAGTTCTCACACGTAGCAAGTTTATGTGTGACAGGTCAAGTCTTAAAATGCTCCTCATTAAAAAAAAACTTAAAATGCTCCTCATTAAAAAAACTTAAAATGCTCCTCATTAAGAAAAAAAATTTTAAATGGTCTCCAAAATATCCCTAATATATTATTTGAAAAACTTTTTAACAAATTAATCTTATTCTAACGTGTTAATAACAAAAATGTCAGCTGACGTGTCAANCTCAAATTTGAAGTTATGAAAGTGATTACTAAAATATTTTATCCAATGTTTCCACATTGTTTCTTAATATTACATTTTATACTATATGTTTACTTATTTTATAAATTAAATAACTTAAATACCTTTCAGAATGAATTTCTACTTTAGAGATATCATACCTTAAATTTATTTATTTTTAAATATCATCACTAGCTTTTATTCAAAAAATAGTTTGAAAAATAATTATTCACTCTAAATAAATTATAAAAATTATAAAATATTGTGTTTGAATTTCTCTATTCCAATATAAAGTGTGGAATTATTTTTAGAAATAATTTTTAATTATTTTTAGTGAAACTTATGAAAATTTTGACAAAAATTAATGTTACTTTTAAATAATAATTTTAAATACCATATTTTAACTTTTCTTTTAGTTACTAAAAAAATATTTTTATTCTAGTGGATATTGTGAAGGAAAATCACTCAATTAAGAAAAGTTTAAAAGTAATGGATTAATTAATACATCTATAAACAATAAAATATCATGGTCAGAATATTAATTAATAAAGGATCACTCTCTATTAGAAAGAGAAGTTAAGCTGTCGTGTTTACGTGACATTTTCGAAATGATTACTTTTTTTTTTGTCATTGGTTTACAACATAGCGAGTCAATAGTCCAATATATTAGTACGAATATTTAACACCCTCTTGTAAAGGGCGGTGGAATCGAACTCTACCGCTCCCAGTATAGACATAAATGTGATATAACCAATAAACCACTTGCTTCTTCCATAATGATTACTCTTAAACTATTTATTTAAATATATCTCTAATATATTAATTGAGAATCATTTTAACAAAATAACATCATGTTGACGTGTGATTACAAATATGACATGCTGATATGTCACACTATTAGAGCATATTAAGATAAATATTACATTAGACATAATTTACTATATTATTTACGAAATCTGCTATTAGACAATATATTATATGTAAATCTCTAATATTTCAACATAAAATGTATTTTTATCATAAAATGCAAATACAATATAAAACAAAATATTATAAATTTTGAAAAATTAGTCAAAAAAATAGAAAACAAAAGTTTAGTTTAATTGAATATTTATCACATCTAATTTTATCTAAGATAGATACAATTTAAATCTATTTGTATAATTCGATTTTATTATCTATTTTATTTTCATAATCAATATTAAAAGATTTTAAAAAATTATTTTAAATATGTGATAAATTATATATATATATATATATATCTGATTTACATTAATTAAATAAATAATTAATTACAATTTGTGAATATTTGCGTGGGTCAAAATCTAGTATATATATATTGATGGTATAAAGTATTACCAAAACTACAGAATAATTTTTCATTCAAATGGTAACTTTAAATCTAACATTTACAATAATTAAATGTTACCTTGAAATAATTCATTTATATATATTAACACATACTTATGATTTTAAAACATAAATATATATAGCAATATATTATATATATTGCCAGTCATTTCAGTCATGTTCAGTTATGTAACAATTGTTTTTCTTACAACAAACATTAGTGAAGTTTTAGTGAAAGTATTTAGGTGAAAAAATTCCAAATATTATATATCACTTAGCATTTTTCAACCTATATTAAAGTTATAGAAATTACGATAATCTTTTGTTTTAGTTTTTTTATGGAAAAGGTAGAATATGGATAAGTTTTTTTTTGAAAAGATCAAATATTTTAAGAGTAAATATAAGCATACTATTAAATAAAATATTTAATGTTCTTATGATATAAAGTGGTGGACAAATACCTTTTTCGTTTTACTTTTTAGTTTGCTCTTCCTAATGAGTATTGTACTTCTTTAGGAGGAAACCTTTGTCCTTTAGATTAATTCGCACACTCACTAACACATGTGGACCGAATCAAAACATTCAATGCAGCCCACATGATGGCCCAAGAAGTCATGGTGGCAAAATCTTTGAATAAATCTTCACAAGAACATCATCATCATTATCATCATTCATTCACTATATCATAAAAATATATATTTTGTTCATTTGAAATCAGTAATGGACCCTCACTTTCTCTGGAAACTGAAGACAAACAATTAAAGAATTTGCCTATCTAATAATCGAACACAAGTTTTTCCATTTTTTTTTGTTAGGGCGAATTTGTTGGTGTTTGGAAGATTTTTACGGTTATGAAAAAAGAGAATATATATTGAAAGTAATGAACTTTTTAATAACTTGATTGTATTACACTCAAAAACTTGATTGTGAAGACTACACTCGATCTCTATTTATACATAACGAAAAGACACAATTTGAAACACCGCGACTTTTTACTTGAAAAGACGCGACTCTTTACTTGAAAGGTCACAACTATTTGTGTTGAACCAACACGACTGTATAAGTGAAAAGACACAACTTTACGAATTGATAATTCGTGACTCTTAATTATTAACTAACTTATATAAATGTGACTTTATATTATACGAGATTTGATTATACTTTAACATTCCCCCTTAATCATATCTCGGCTTCACTCCAAGCTTTCTTCTAAGATCTTCAAATCTTGAAACGTTTAATGCCTTTGTGAAGATATCTGCGAGTTGATCTTCGCCTTTGCAATACTCTAGTTGAATGAGTCCTTTGTGCTCGGCTTCACGTACAAAATGATACTTGATCTCTATGTGTTTTGTTTTTCTATGTTGTACCGGATTCCTTCCAATTGCTATTGCCGA
Organism: Pugionium dolabratum; assembly: GCA_018901945.1. Lineage (NCBI taxonomy): Eukaryota > Viridiplantae > Streptophyta > Magnoliopsida > Brassicales > Brassicaceae > Pugionium > Pugionium dolabratum. Next base: position 110,622 of record JAEVFF010000250.1, on the reverse strand, counting down.
CTTGTTGTCACATAAGATGGGGATGCCTTCTTTAAACTTTAATCCAAAATCCTCCAAAAGTCTTTGTAACCATATGGCTTGGTTTGTCGCTGCACATACGGCGATATACTCTGCCTCTGCCGTTGATTGAGCCACTGTTTGTTGTTTACTTGACTGCCAACAAAACATAGTCGATCCAAGACTAAAAGCATAACCTGATGTGCTTTTCTTGTCTTCGGTAGAACCACCCCAATCGCTGTCCGAGTAGCCTATTAATCTTGGTGTCTCCACGCTTGTAAAAAATACTCCAAAATTTGACGTTCCTTTGACGTATCTTAACACCCTTTTGGCTTCTTGATAGTGCTTCACATGGGGTGATGACATGTATCTTGAGAGATAGGAGCTTGCGTACATTAGATCAGGTCTTGATGCACATAAATATAAGAGCCCTCCAACAATGCTTCTATACTTAGTCGGATCTCCAAATTCCTTGTCATCTTCTACTCCTTTTCCTTGTTGTGTAAGTGGAGTGCTTACACTCTTGCTTTCTTTCATTCCAAACTTATTAATAAGTTTGTTTGCATATTTTTCTTGTGAAAGAAAAATACCGTGATCATCTTGAATTATTTCCATCCCAAGAAAATAATTCAACAATCCAAGATCCGTCATCTCGAATTCATTCTTCATATTTTCCTTGAATGTGTTGATGAGATGAACATTGCTCCCTGTGATGATGATATCATCAACGTATAAGCTAACGATCAACACATCTTTTCCTTGCTTCATAATATACAAAGCCGCATCATTCATACTTCTTTCAAAACCGTTTTGAATGAAGTATGAGTCTATTCTTCCATACCATGCCCGTGGGGCTTGCTTCAAACCATATAAGGCTTTGTATAGCCTTAACACCTTTTCTTCCTTTCCTTCAATCACAAAACCAGGTGGTTGTGTGACATAAACCTCTTCTTTTAGTTCTCCATTTAAAAAGGCTGATTTGACGTCCATTTGATACAATCTCCACTTCATTTGAGCCGCATATGCAAGTATGGCTCGTATTGTATCATGTCTTGATACTGGGGCAAATGTCTCAAGATAGTCAACTCCATATTCTTGAGAAAAACCTCTTGCAACTAGTCTCGCCTTGTGTTTAATAGGATTGCCACTTGCATCCGTTTTGATCTTATAGATCCACTTCACGCTTATTACATTTTTCTTCTCCGGCTTGTCTACTAGTTTCCATGTCTTGTTCTTCTCAATCATTTCTATTTCTTCATTCATGGCTTTTCTCCACTCTTTACTGCCACAAGCTTCATTGTAAGTTTGTGGTTCTTCATTTGCGAGAAGGCAAGCTTCTATTATTTGAGCCACTTCTTCAACCTCCACTCTTGGTGCTATTCGCATGATTTCACTTATTGACTTGTATTTCTTTGGTGGTTCAGAAGTTTCTCCTTCTTCATTGTTATCATGATCACCATCTTGAAAAGAAACAGGGCTGGAGATTTTTTCGGTTTGATCTCTTGATTCTTGTAGGTCATTCATAGATAAAGCAATAGTCTTCTTGACTTCTTCTTTTCTATCCCAATCCCACTTCTTATTTTCTTCAAACTCAACATCTCTTGATACTTCAATCTTCTCATTCTCCAAGATGAGAACTCTATAACCTTTGGATTGATTGCTATAGCCGATAAGGATTCCACGTTTTGACTTAGCGTCTAATTTTCTCCTTTTTTGATCGGCAATATGCACGTAGCATATGCTCCCAAATATTTTCAAGTGTGATACATTTGGCTTGTGTCCACCCCACTTCTCTATAGGTGTCACATCATCTTCAATTGCCTTTGATGGTAGACGGTTTTGTAAGTAAGCCGCGGTGTATACCGCTTCTGCCCATAACTTGAGCGGTAAACCTTGCTCAACAAGCATTGTTCTCGCCATCTCCACCAAGGATCTATTCTTGCGTTCTGCTGCACCATTTTGTTGTGGTGAATAAGGCAATGTAACTTGCCTATTGATTCCTTCTTCTTCACAAAAATAGTTGAATTCTTGTGAAGTGAACTCACCACCTCCATCAGATCTTAACGTCTTGATGGTACAATCTGATTGTTTTTCGATCATCGCTTTGAACTTCTTGAACATTAAGAAGGTCTCAGATTTTTGTTTTAGGAAGTATACCCAACACATGTGAGTATAGTCATCCAAAAACAACAGAAAGTAACGGCTTCCATCAAGCGATTTGTGTTGCATCGGTCCACATATATCCGTATGCACAATCTCAAGCTTTTCTCTTGTCTTTGTTTGAGATTCTTTTGGAAAATTTTTGCGTGATTGCTTTCCAAGATTACATGCCTCACATACTTCCTTGTTGACTTTAAATTTTGGTAACCCATTTACCAAATTTTTGTCTTGCATTTGTTGCAACCGTGTGTTGCCTACATGACCAAGTCTCTTGTGCCATGTTTCCATTTCCTCTTGCTCACTTGTATTCATGGCTTCTTCTTGTACTGAACTTAACTTGATTCTGAAGCTCTTTTGAGTCATTGGAATATCCATAATCTTCTTGCCATTTGCATCTACAATGATGCATTTCTTGTCTTTAAAACATACTTGATAGCCGTTTGAAATAATTTGAGGAACACTCAACAAATTTTTCTCCAAACTAGGCACCAAGAAAACGTTTTTGATGACTTTCTTGCCGTAATTTGTCATGACGGTAATATCTCTTTTACCGGCTGTCATTACTATTTCTCCGTTTCCGACTTTGATCGGAACCTTGATACTTTTATCGATCTTAGAAAAGTATCTCTCGTCTTTCGTCATATGATTAGTGCATCCACTGTCTACTAACCAAATATCTTCTCTTAATGTTGTTATTGCTTCTTCACTTGCATTAAACAACATGTGGTCTTCACCCAAGTCTTCCTCTTCGAGACTTACATGCGCTCTTTCCTTTTTCTTTGAGCGACACACATTTGAGTAGTGGCCAATTTTACCACAATTGTAACACTCCTTGTTACTTCTTTTATTCTTTTCATGATTGTTTTCTTTCGGTTTCTTCCAACACTCGTTTTCGGTGTGATTGCTTTTCTGGCAAAACTCACACCACTTCTTGCCTTGAATAACACGTCTCTTGGTGTTATCTCGTTTGAAACCGGATTTGGTTCCTTTTGAGCGAGCATTAAATGCTCCTTCATTAGTGTTTTCTTCTCTTGCAGCCATTCTTGCTTCATGTGCTTTCAAAATGCCGATTAGCTCTGTCATTGTTAGTGAAGTCAAATCGCGAGTTTGCTCCAAAACGCTAACAATGCTATCAAACTTGGCTGGGAGAGAGATGAGTATCTTCTGTATGAGTTGATAGTTGGTTTTCTTCTCGCCATGATAAGTTAATTGATTCTCCAAAACAATTAACTTATCGGTGAATGTCTTAATATCTTCGTTATAATACATCTTTAGATTTTCGTACTCCCTACGCAACGATTGAAGTTTAACCAATCGGACTTGAGGAGAACCTTGATACTCATCCTTCAATACGTCCCATGCCTCTTTTGATGTTGATGATGCCGCAATGCGTGAGAATATTTGATCAGTCACGGCAGTTTGCAAAATTTGCAATGCCATCGTATCATTTGACATCGCTTCTTCTCTAAGCGATTTTGCCCTTGCTGTTTCAGGGGTATCTTGTTCTTGTACCGGTTCGACCGGCACGCCTTCTTCAACCACGGACCATAATTTTCTAGTCCTTAGAATGGTTGCCATCTTAATGCTCCAGAAGTCGTACTTCTCCCCATCGAATATAGGGATCACTTGATGTGAAAAGCCTTGCATAGTCTCGGCTTATTTTGCGATTAACTTATGCGATATCTTCTTGTTGGTTTTGTTCTTGTGATGAGTTGTAAACTAGTGCTTTCTCTTTTGTCCTCTTCAATCGTAAAGCTCTGATACCATGTTGGTGTTTGGAAGATTTTTACGGTTATGAAAAAAGAGAATATATATTGAAAGTAATGAACTTTTTAATAACTTGATTGTATTACACTCAAAAACTTGATTGTGAAGACTACACTCGATCTCTATTTATACATAACGAAAAGACACAATTTGAAACAACGCGACTTTTTACTTGAAAAGGCGCGACTCTTTACTTGAAAGGTCACAACTATTTGTGTTGAACCAACACGACTGTATAAGTGCAAAGACACAACTTTACGAATTGATAATTCGTGACTCTTAATTATTAACTAACTTATATAAATGTGACTTTATATTATACGAGATTTGATTATACTTTAACAGAATTTTATAATTGAAAGCGCCGGAAACCTCGGATTCTTCTCTTCTCTCCAATGGCTCTGATGCGAACCAGGAGCCAATTGAATGTATCTTCATTGACTCCACAACAACCTCCGTCTCCAATCCCTAGAGCCAGAGGATCTCGTTCGGCTGCGAGCGAGATTCTCACCGAGATAATAGAGAGATCTGTTCAGGTTCCAGAGCTCACGCTCCCTGTGTCGCATTTTGGCGGTGGATCATGCGGTTCACGTCATCTTATTCCGGCGGAGATTGATTTCCGGCTATTGGCGTCGAGAAGAGAAGGTTCGGTGGATCGGTTGGTACGATCGGCGAGGGAGTTCGGTGCGTTTCGTGTGAGCTACCATGGGATATCGAGCGAGGAACTGAGGTCGCTTGTGAGGGAATCTGGTCGTGTATTCGGAGTTTTGGAGGGAAGAGACAGCGGGTTTCGCCGGAGTGCTGTCGGAAACAGAGACGAGATCGTCTGGGTACGGTCGTGGAAGGAACGGATGGAATGGGCGCGCGAGTATATCGGACCGGAAAGGTACCGCTGCTTCAGGTATCTTGGAACCAAAGTTTTCTGTTAGTGTAATAAAGTCTCGCGTGTAATAACTAACATGTAATACACAAATGAAATCACTTTAAAAAAAATTGAATTTTTGATGAATGATATAGTGGAATAACGTTTTAATATTTTGTTGGAAATATTGCAGCCAAGAAATGGAGAATGTAACTGATAAACTTGAAGAAATAGCAAGGAAACTAGGGCAAATAATTATAGAAAACTCAAGAAGACAAACTGATAAAAGAATACAAAGAGGAGAATCTGTGCTCAGTGTTTACAGGTACAATCATGAAAACGTCACTGAACAAAGCCCTCCTTTGCCTAAAGAAAAGACTGAAGAAAAATTGCTTCATTACACACTCAGCCTTCACCTTCCGGCTAAGAACTGCGAATTCCGTGTCAACTCAGGAAAAGGACCACTTTCTTTCCACGCTGATCCCGACACTATCCTTGTCACTTTTGGTCGTCAACTTGAGGTATGTATATATGAACATTTTTTAAAACAACTATACATATGTGATATGATATTATATGATATAAATCCTTGAAACTAGGATTGGAGCTTAGGAGAATTCAAATGTCGTCAAGGAGAAATCATTTATCATCCAGATGCGTATGGCTCGCGCACTTCCTTCTCCGTAGAACTCAAATGCATGTCTATTTTCTTATCAAATGCTTCTTCTATGGCAACAACTTCCAAAACCTTCTCTTTAACCCATCAGATTTTAACTGCGTTACTCCTACTTTTTTTCTTCCAGTCTCTTTGGATTTATGGATCCCATACACTTTGAATCTTGGATTATCGAATTGTATAGTGTGTTTATCTTAAATCTATAGGTGGAAGCTTCGTTTGTATATGTAAACCCAACACACTAATTTGTTGATACGAGTGTGGAATTGATTCATTGGTTATTTGTGGGGGATCGACTCACATTGATGACTTTAGAAAACCAAGTTTTTGTTTTAAGCAATCTGTAATATATACAATCTCGTGCATTTTTGTGTAAATTTGTTTTTATAAACGATTATATATTTAATATATTATTTAAAAAATATTTTAAAAAATACTATTAACCTAACATGTTATTAACAAAAATATCATGTTTCTCATCACCAAATTTCAAATAATTATATAAATGATTTAAGTTATTAGAATAATTACAATATATATATGATTATTATTAATTTGGTTAGAAAATTAATATATTTTATTAAATTAATCAAAAATATTATTAAATTAGTAAAAACAATTATTTTCTTTTGTTAATTTTTATATACAAAAATTAATATTAAAAAATTATAAATAAAAATTAAAATTATAGAAATATTTAATATATATTTACTAATAAACAATATTGTATAATTTATGAATATTTTTCTCCATAGATATAAATCTAGTATATAATTGTTTCATAATCGTAATTAAGCTACAATTAAACTTATTGAAAGAATATTGAGATTAAAGAAGAGAAATGTGAAGAATTGAATCTGGAAACTCAAAGAAAAATATGAGAAAATGAAAAATGTCTTAGACTTATGGAAAAAAATTTCCTAAGAGTTCTATCATACATTGAGTGTTTACAGCCCTTTTTATAAAGAATTTACAATGTGAACTAAAAAAAAACGAATTCAAACTCGTGGATGAATTTGAATAGAGGAATAACTTGTCAACAACCAATGAGAAGAGCTTGATTCTTCTTTCAAGACAGCTATTTAACCATTTTAACCATGTGGTTAATAATAATTCTCGCTCCTTTTTTTTTTCGTTATTCAAACTGAATTTTCGTGTTCACATTTGCCTTGTAGATCAAGATAGTTTTTATTTGATTTTTCTATGTCAATACTTATAAAGATAATCAAAGCAACATTTTTAAATTAGATCTCTTAAATAATCGACTCTAAAATAAATACTAGTAGTAGATGTAGTTTTCACATAAATAAAAGTCAAATATTAAGATGTAAATAGATAGTAAATAGTGTTACGAAAGCTTCATCAAGAAACCATGAATGAGGAGGAATTTTTCTTTATTTGTTTGTTTACTTTGTCGAGTTTTTGCCTTAAAATTTGTATCTTATATTATATTTTCCTTTTTTTAGAGGTTTCTTTATATGATATATTTTGAACAAGTGCACGTGTAAGGATTAGTTTTTGGCTTTTTCAACACCAAAAGGGGTAGTCTTATGATTTAACTCAACACACGAATGACTTGGATCCACGAATCCAACTTGAAATATATTATGACATAACTTCTTCTACTTTCAATCCTAATTTTAATATAATTTCTAGCTATCAAAAAGTAAAGCTTTTATGCTGACATTTGATGTTCCGACAGTATTCAAGTATAACTGTTATTGTGCTGTCATTCAACTTTAAATATTATTCATTATGTTTTTAATAAATTGACTTTCATCGTATTTTAGGTATTTTGTTATTCCAAAAGATTGATTTTTAGTTTTTATGCATTTTAATAATTAATCTTAACTAAATATAATTTCAAAAATTTTAGTTGAGAATATTTGAATAGCTATTGTTTACTAGAACAATGTGTAGAATGAAAAAAATTCATATACTTAAACATTTATTGTTTTTACTTTGTATAAAAAGTTCACAAATTATTCGAGTATTTACTAATATAAAAATGTTATTGGTTTGATTACTAACTACCGACTTACCTTTTGAACGACGTTTGTAAAGTGGTCAATTTATCTCAAATTTATATATTATTGACAAACAAAAGTATATTCCCTAGTTTACATATTTTTTGTGTTCACAAAAATCGATTTTTTACATTTATAATAATTAATGTTAATAAACTGTAAATTTTAAAAATTATTAATCGAGAGTGGGATTTGGTTAATACATCGTATAACTATCGCATTGAAATTGTTCTATCCCATGCTTCTTTTTAGATTGATTTACATAGAATACTGTCATAATTGACAAAATAACTATAAGAAACTGTTGATTTTTTATTTTATTATATCTTCACCAAAATTTTCTTTTCTGTTTTATCTTTCTTCTGTTCTTTATCATTTTCTCCTCTGATTGTTTTTATTCTTAATTTATCATTTACATACTAAATGATTATTATGTTTCTCATTATTTTTTCAAAATCAACACCTCAACAATTAAAAAAAAAAACCAATGCTAAATAGTATCGTCCATTGTGATTAATATATATTATGTTATTATTAGAAATTCAAACTAATTATGCTATTTTTAAAACAAAAATTAAATTTTTTTAAAAAATATTTCCTTTTATAAAGCTATGTGACACATACAATAAAATTTTGTTTTTTGAATTTTTCTCTATTAGTTACCTAATTATATACCCATCCTTTGTTATTTAACTAATTACCTGTTTTTTATATTTTTAATCCATAAAAGTCAATCAAATATATAAATATTTTTCAAATTAGCTTACGTGGCGAAGCTAAGGATATTCAATAAGAAGTGAGGCATCGCGCGCATGTCTTTTAATTTGTATACTGTTTCTATTTGCGTTTATTGTAAATGGCCGAAGACTCTTCGGATTCCATCATCGTTAACGTTGTCGGAGATGATAACCAATCTGCGTTATTCGGAAAATACAATCTCGGGAAGTTTCTCGGCAGCGGCGCGTTTGCCAAAGTCTACCAGGCGGAGGATCTTCACAACAACAGCGAAAGCGTTGCGATCAAAGTCGTCCAAAAGAAGCGTTTGAAGGACGGGCTCACGGCGCACGTTAAGAGAGAGATATCGGTCATGCGGCGCCTGCGTCATCCTCATATCGTGCTCCTCTCCGAAATCCTCGCCACCAAGACCAAGATCTATTTCGTTATGGAGTTAGCCAAAGGCGGTGAGCTATTCTCCAGAATCTCCAGCAACCGTTTCACGGAGAAACTTAGCCGGAAATATTTTCGGCAGCTGATATCCGCTGTGAGGTATTGTCACGGGAGAGGAGTTTACCACCGTGATCTGAAGCCAGAAAATCTTCTCCTTGACGAGAATCGAGATTTGAAGGTTTCCGACTTCGGTCTCAGTGCGATGAAAGAGCAGATCCAACCCGATGGGATGCTACACACGCTCTGTGGAACTCCTGCTTACGTGGCGCCTGAGCTTCTCCTGAAGAAAGGCTACGACGGATCAAAGGCAGATATCTGGTCGTGCGGCGTCGTTTTGTTCCTCCTCAACGCCGGTTACTTACCGTTCAGAGATCCCAACATCTCGGGACTCTACCGGAAAATCCGCTTGGCTCAATACCGAATGCCGGATTGGACGTCTTCAGAGCTACGTAAGCTTCTTGGCCGTCTCTTGGAGCCAGATCCGGAAAAAAGAATCACCGTCGATGAGATTCTAAAGGATCCGTGGTTCAATCATGGAGTAGACCCGAATGAAAACATAGGGATCCAGGCAGACGATTACGATCTAGAGGAAACCGGGAAAAAACTAAACGCCTTTGAGTTAATTGCGTCGTCATCAAAGGCGAATCTAGCCGGTCTGTTCGAAAACTTCGTGACGCCGGACCACTGCGATCAATTCGTCTCCGATGAGAGTACGGCAGAGATTATGGGTAAGGTCGTGGAGGTTGCGAAGAAGCTGAATCTGAGAATTGCGAAGAAGAAAGAAAGAGCCATAAAGCTGGAAGGGCCAAATGGAGTAGCCAATATCGTAGTCAAAATTCGGAGGCTAACAGATGAATTAGTAATGGTGGAGATGAAGAACAAGCAAAGAGACGTGGGCTTAGTGTGGGCTGACGAACTCAGGCAAAAGCTACGTCGTTTGATTAACCAACCGGTTTATAGGGTTCCTGACAAACCGTAAAATGGTTTCAGCACAAAACCAGTATCTATGCGTGAATTTTACTCGGATTTTTAACATACGTGAGGGTTTACCCGTTTGAAAAAGAGAACCAGGTTTAATTTTAGAATCCATTGAGGATTCTAGAAGCATTATGGTGAACCGGTTCGGTTTACATTGAAGGAGAGAGAGAGTAATTGGAAAAACCGCCTATTTGTAAATAAAAATGACAAGAAGAAAACTAATTGCTGTATGAATAAACACACAAATATATTTGCTTTATTCGTTGGAGAGAATTAAAAAAAAAAAACTGGTTTCTGAATCTCTAGTCTTTGTGTATGTGTGACTGTGTGTTCTGCAAACTTGGGCCTTTGTGTTCCATAAAGCCGAAGCTTATGCGTTAGGGGATCTTTTTGTATTTTACTCTTTAAGTTGTATTAAGCTATGAATGTTCTTGGCGTTAGGAATAAAGCCAATGTATTTTTTATAACAATATATTAATCCTAAACGTTTACAAGATCTTGATCGTACGTATACAAAATAGAAGATGGAAAATCTTATAGTATGCTTGTACCACAGTATAATAGAAACAAAAAAGAGTTATTTCATATTGAAAATGGATGTTTTATCTTTTGATGAGAAAATGTATAATCGATGCAAGGAGAGATGTCATATTGAAGATTAATAAACGAAGCTCATACAAGTTTTATACAAGGGAATGTCTACAACATTCTCCCTTAAAATTGGAGTAAGAATGTTGTAAAATTCAAACATAGAAATCCGCGATCGAAGTGAAACACTTTGGCTTGAAGAGGTCATCTTGCATAGCTTTACAAACTAAGTGAAAATCAATTTTAATGTGCTTTGTTCGCTCATAAGACACAATTATTACTATGCTATATGTCGAGCGAAAGAGAGAGAGAGAGAGATGTTATAATGCAATGGTAGCTGTCGGTAATTACGTGGTACGTGTAGGTAAGTCTATCGAAGCTAACCATTTTTTTAAGTAAAAACTCAAAATCTTATGTTGAAGAAAACCAGAGGACAAATACAGACGAGATATATCTGCAAAAGTTGTGTCCCAAAATGATTTTCAATGTTTCTTTTCTTTTTTTTTGGCTTTCTGGAATTTGTGACTACCAAAACGACTGTACATCTTGGTTTAGGAATTGACCCTCCACAAAATGCCTCCCAGTTCCATCCCCAGTCTTCTTCACTTTCCTACACAGTATTAACAATACACCACAATCATTACACAGTAATCTTCATTGCCATTGTTCCAAATTAGCAACCCAAATTTATATAACCAATGCGATTCGATATAAATTTAGAATGCCAAAGAACATTCTCAAGAAATACTTGTGTCTTTGCAACATGCGTATTATTGTACACAGCCATGTCTCTATATGTTTTGATAACTGTAAGAAGAAGAAAAAAACGGAAATAAAAGGTTACGAAGAAACTATTCTTACTTGAGCCAGTGATTCGGAGAAGGGTGTTCAAATGGATTCTCTGGAGCCAACCCAGTTGGACTCATGTATGCAACATTATTCGGAGAAGGGTGTTCTTCTGGTCGACTTAACGACAAAACACTACTCTCAATGCCAGATGATGCTAGGAGGAACATTTTCTGTGACCAAGGATCATGGTTGCTTGGACCAGCAGTTGGGCTGAACGTGCCACTTCTCTGATCATTTTCACTGAACGTGCCACTTCTCTGATCATTTTCAAAACAGTCCTTCCTGTGTGAATAAGTACAGTGAATAGCGTCATCTTTTGCAAATAATGATGACGTCCTACTATGAGGCACATGATGCAAGGGATGTTCCTCGTTAGATCTAGTATTATCTGAAGCTAGAAGGAGGTCTTGGCCAAAACTAGTCTTCCACATTTGCCAGCTTCCATCATTAACTTGTTTTTCATCTGCAACTCGCAATCTTGACAACGGAGACTCGATTGGAGATGGCTTATTGGTTTCACAAAAAGCTGTATTCTTCAACAAGTGGGGTTTTTCCAGCCCTACACCAGTTTCAAACTCAGCTCTTAGATCAAGTGATTCTGAAATAGGTCCCAATAGAGATATTGGATCTGGAACATAACACGGATCTTCAAAACGCTCTTCTTCAGGTTTAAAAGCATGTGAATTTTCCACAGGCTGAGGTAGAACAAGATCTTTTCCAGATGAGAAACTTAAGCTACTGATAGTCAATCCACTAGAGTATGCTGGCATACTGAATGGTGATGGGAGGCCAAAACTGATTGGATTGTCAAAGGTTCGTATTGAATGATCTTGATTAGAAACCTGTGAACTCTGAACGGTTTTGGGCTTTGCACTAGGTCGACTTATAACATTAACATTGGAGGAATCAGGTACAGACGGCGAACGGGCAAATAGTTGCTGCCATGATTTTTTAGGTTCTCTATTTGGTGGGAGCTCAGAAACAACCTGAGGGGGAACATCATAATATTTTTAAGTATCCTTTACAACAAACTATCAACTTAACAAATACGAAATAGATGAGTTCACAACTTCATAATAGACTATAGTTTAATCAACCAGGTCACAATAGCATAAGAAATTTTGCAAGAACACTTACAGGAAGATTAGTATTCCTTTCCCCTCCATTTGAACCAGATTTTCCGGCTACAAATTCAGGAGGATTGATATGCCTAGTATGAGCAGATGCATGAGAATGGTCTGCAGAGCTGATGGGCTTATTCTCCTTTGCAATTGTAGCAGACATATTGACACCTCTTCCAAAGAACCGGTTATCTGTAAAGGCCTTAGAAGAAGAGAAAAACTTACCCTTCACTCGATCAAAGTACCTACCACCAGCACCTGTCATATTACTGTTACTAGTAGCATTATTATCTACTCCATGTCCATGTCTCCTGAAACTATCAGACGCTCTCTGATGTTCCAAATGATCATTCTTATCAAGTTCACGCTTAGGCTCAATTTCCTTTCCTATTCTCTTGTCAAGCTCTTCCGCATCGGAATTGCTCTTACTAGAAGCCTTATCTCTTTCTTTCTTTCTCTCCTGGCGCTTCTTTTCTGCCTCCTTTTTGGTAGCTTTTTCCTTGGAAGCAGGTGAAGATTTGCTGCATTTCTCGGCTTCAATTTTCTCATCTCTCAACCTTCTCCGTTCCTCCACTAGTCTGGCGACTTCCTCTCGTTGTTTTCTCTCTTCTTCCTCCAAGTGCTCTTTTTCTAGCCTAGCTTGTCTTTTCTCCTCAGCTTTTCTGCGTGCTTTCTCAATCCTACTCTCATGATAGCTGGTCCCATTCTCACCCTGCCTAGCCAGTAATCGTCTCTGGTCAGCATCAGTTGACGACCCATCAACCGAAGAGCTAAAGCTAAAAATCTTTCTCCAGAGCCACCTAATGCTCATGAAAAAAGAAGCAAAGAGTCGGCAAGCAAAAACTACGCCCCCAGGATATGATTTCTCCCCCAAACAATTCTCATCTTCTCCAAATGTATTATCGCTAGTCCATATGCTATTTTCTGACCATTCTTGCCCATGCATCCATCCATTCTCATTCCATCCCTTTCCATTCAACATCTTACCACCCCTTCCAACAAAATCCCTCAAAATTCCAGAGCCAGAAAGCCCTAGCCCGGGAGGCACAGGGATGTCTAAAACAGGCCTCTTTGATATATGCCCACAATATGAGCACATAAATCTTCCACCACCAGGATTTTGGTCACGGTAAGGCGTTGAGCAGTTACGACAACGCCGTGTAGCAGTTTTTTTTAGCTTTTGCAGTTCCATAGCTTCCAACCGCTTTCTCTCCCTAAGACGGGCATTTCTCCGCACCCGCCAAGTAGAGAGCTGAGGCATCAAAACCTCGTACCAGAACAAAGTAACCAAAAGCACAAATACACAAGCTAGCCTTGGAGAAGTTATTTCAAAACGAAAAGCCGGTGGAAGAAGCTGAGACAGAGCCCATAGTCCAATCAACGGTAAAACCAACCAAGGCAGCATCGTTGCAACCCGGCGAGACCACTTTTGAATAACACACAGTATACACATTATCCTCTGAAACCAACCCTTTTCTTCTTCTTATCAGACCGAATCAATCCAAAAACCCTAGACTCAGAAATTTCTCAACTCAGGGGATGTGCTCACAACAGAAAACCCTAACCCTATTCTACCTTTAAGGTTGTATACCATCGAAGTATACTACTCCAAGCGCGAACAACTTGAGCAAAAATTAGGCCTTCAAGAATCAACAAAACACCTAATGCACGAACAACATTTGAATCAAATTGAAGAACGCCCACGTTCTCAAAGTGGAAAATCGATTTTATTCAATTAACGACAGCAACGAAGAAACCCAGACCTCGAAATAACTCAGGGCGCAATGTGAATGAATCGAGAGAGAGAGACAAAGATAGTGGGCAAAGACAAGGAAACTTACCAATAATAAAAGAAATCGGGAAAAGCAAAGGGTTCACGATTGCAGTTGGAGTGCAGATTTCAGATTCGGATCCAATTCGGTAGAAGAGCGCCGTTCGATTCTTGGCAGCGAAGAAACCGTAAACAGCAAAACGAAAGATTGATGATGATGAGAGAAATGAGAAAGAAAGCAAAACCGGGTGGTGAATCGGGGCTGGGTCGTCTTAATATGATCCCAAACCTATTGTTATTAGTCGGTGGTGTCCCCCCTTCGTTTTAGGTTTATCCAACACACATAAACTTTTCAATATATTACTATAAAATTACATATGTCGAGAACCATTGATCAAATTATAATTTCACATCAGATTTTTCCACTACCAATGAGTAATTGCTTAATAAAAACATATTATATTTTTTTCTATTTTTTAAAGATTTATATGGTTGATTTTTCCACTTTATTTTCTTGTTAATTAAGTAATTTTAGCTCACACAAAATAACATAATGGATCATTTACAAAACTAGTAAAAGATAAGTACTTTAGCACACGTAGGACATCCAGAGAATCTAATTATACTTTTAAAGAACTAATCAAACTTAAATTATGTTCCCAAAAATGAATTTATAACAAATAAAATATTACTATTAGAACATTTTACATTGTCAGAATTCGATTTGATGCTACTGACGTCTGAGGACCATTTTTAATGTGGTGGTCAATGATTTAGAACCAGGACTAAACCGTCTGGTTTGATCGGTTGAATCACGAACCGCTAGCTTATATGGTTTAAGTTTATAGGTTTGAGTTTTAAAAAAACTAAAATAGTTATTGATCCAAAAACCATATAAAATCTAACAAAAAAACGAAAATCGACTAGATCATATCAATTTGATTTTATATAATATACTTTTCATTCATAAAACCATAAATATATCATATATAAAATTTTATAGTTTTATACAATGTTTTTCATTTAAATATATTTTATTATTAGTGATAGCAGATTTGGTTCAATTGACACTTAAAAATACATCAGATTCGATATCCAATCCAATTTTTAGATCATTGGAGTGGGCAATCCAATAGTTGATAAAGTTAACAAAATAGTAAAAGTTACAACAATATTCTCAAAACAACATAATGAGGAATACATAAGGTCAAGGACTTAAGAACATGTTGTTAGCTGATTTCATCAATTGACCTTCATCGTGACCAATCATGTTATGACTTATGCATGTGTGATGATAGACAAGACCAAAGGGTTAATTCATCATTTAGGTCAAATCATGTTGGTTTTGCAACCACTACCAATAGTGATTAGTCTTAGTGGTAGCAATTAACATTGACAAAACAAAAGAACCTAAAGAGTTTAACGAGATATCAATCAAATCGATCAATGATAATCGGCATGCAAAAGATATTGGGTTTTAATTAGAGTAATACCTTAAAATAACATTTTTTAAATTTTTTCTTTCAAATCTAGTATTATAAAATTAAATTCCTAAAAATAGTACAAATATTTATGTGAAAATACTTATTTATTCTAAATAAATTATAGAGTAATACCCTAAAATAGCATCATTTTAAGTTTATCTTTCAAATTTAGCACAATAAAACTAAAATTCCCAAAATAGCATAAATTATTATGTAAAAATAATTATTTACCTTAAATAAAATATTGTATTTGGGTTCATTATTTCCAATTTAGAATTTAATTTTTTTCTATTAAAATATAATTTTAATGCATTTTAATCTTAAATTTGTGCTATTATTGGAAATTTAAACTAATGATGCTATTTTTAAAACAAAAACTTAGAAATGTGCTATTTAAGACATTTACCTTTTTAATTACATATTTCTCAAAATTTTAATTAAAATGTATTTTTCTGATTACGCATGTTTTTCAATTCGTTTCTTGAGATCTACCTAAAAAGGTAAATTTATACAATCTTCTTTTGTACAGAAAACACATTGTCCAATAGAGAAACAAACACCAGTGTGATTGTTAATTCTTCAATCAAATTTGGTATAAAATTTTGGAGCAATTAGGTAGATCACCATGTTTAGTGAGTGTTAATTAAATGATCATTGCTCTTTTTTTACAAATAAAAAAATATGTTAATTGGAAGCTATTTCTTTAAATAACCAATCTAATAAAATAAGAAGTCAAATCTCTAAAATACTATTTTTAAAAAAAAATATTCAAAAAATAACATCATTACCTTAAATTTCTAATAATACCACAAATTTAATATTAAATAAATTAAATCTTCATTTTAATAGAAAAATAAACTCTAAATCGGAAAAATCTCAAATATAATATTTAATTTTATATATAATTGATTTGTAATAAATAAATATTTTTATATAATTATTCGTACTATCTTAGAATTTTAATTTTAACGTGTTAGATTTTTAAAATAATTTTAAAATGCTATTTTTAGGATATTAATTTTAAAAATTAATGGTAATAATTAAAATATTCATGTGTTCTTCTCTGAAATTAAATTAATGACTCTCGGTGTGTTCTTCTTTAAAATATTACTAGATTCATACCCACATAATGCGTGGAAAAAAATATTCATAAATTATAATTTATTAGTAAATATAAGTTAAATATTTAATTTTTATTTAAAATTAATTTTAACATTAATTTTTAATATACAATTAAAAAAAAGAAAAATAATTTTTTTTTACAAATTTAATATTATGTTTTTATTAGTTTAATAAAGAGTAATACCCTAAAATAACACCTTTTAAATATTTTCTTCCAAATCTAGCATCATAAAATTAAATTCCCAAAAATAGCACAAATACTTATGTGAAAATACTTATTTATTCTAAATAAATTATACATAAACTTAAAGTATTGTATTTGAGTTCATTATTTCTAATTTAGGGTTTAATCTTTTTCTATTAAAATATAGTTTTAATGCATTTTAATCTTAAATTTGTGCTATTATTGGAAATTTAAACTAATGATGCTATTTTTGGAACAAAAAATAAAAAAGTGCTATTTTAGACATTTACCCTTTAATAAAATATATTAATTCTCTAACCAAATTAATAACAATTATATAATTGTAATTATTCTAATAAGTTAAACTCATTTATATATTTATTTGAAATTTACTGTATTGATGATATGTCAGTATGGTATTTCTATTAATAACACGTCAAAATAAGGTTATTTTCTTAAAATATTTCTCAAATAATATATTACAGATTACGATAGTAACTTAAATCTATTTATATTTATTTAAAATTATTTATAATTAACGTATAAAAATTTAAAAAAATAAAAATTATTATTTTTGCAAATATAATAGTATTTTTTGGTTAGTTAAATAAATTATATTTATTCTCTAACTAAATTAATATCAATGACATATATTATAATTATTCTAGTAAATTAAACTTTTTCATATATTTTAGTTGAAACTCATTATGGTGTTGACACGTTAGCATTGTATTTTGGTTATTAACACGTTGTTATTTTGTTAAAAAAATTTTCAAATAATATATTAAGGATACGAAGTGAAAACATGTGAAAATTGATTGGCTTTATTCCATTTTTTCTAGTTCTATGGTACAAACATTATTACAGGCGTGTGATAGCTCGCATGAGCCACGAAAAGAAAAACAAATGAAATAATCTGAGTATCTTCAGCTGTATCACTAGTAAGTAGTTAACCATTTTTTCTGACAGAAATGTACAAAAGTACAAAAAAAGAAGACAGATTCGTTTCTTCACGTCAAAAACGAATCAAAAAACGATGAATCCTCGTTTGGTTCTTCCTTGGTGCTAGAGAAACCACCACCAACGAAGTTTTGTTGCGTTTGAAAGTTGCTGTTATTAGCGTAACCAAAAGGCTCACCATTATTGTTGTTGTGCAGCACCTGAAGTGTATAAGGTGCTTGAGAAGAAGTAGTGTAACTGGATTGACCAGCAATAGCAGCTGGTCTAATTGGGACCGAAGCAGAATCCTGTGACGATCTGTTTGTGGCGTAACCGCTACCGCGAGCTGCAGGTACGTCATGGTTGTGTTTACCTTCGTAGGTTGTTATTACCGCTCTCATATCGTGTGATGCTCTCTCAACATGTTTTCTCACTGGACAACCGTTGGTTGTGCACTTGTAGTAGCTTCTGTTAGATTCATTAAGTTCAAAAAGAAAGAAACAAATGTCAGATTTGGGTTGTGATTAGTGAGAAGCACAAATGTTTTATGTTATATATTTACCTTGGATTTGGGTTTCCCTTAACGACTTTTTGGCCGTATTTTCTCCATCTGTAACCATCATCAAGAATGTCGATATCACTCGTTGTCTGCACTACAATTCTTGGCTCTCTTACTGTTTTGCTTCCATTACCATTCCCACAAATTGTTTCATTTTCTCCTTTACTGAAAAAAAACAAACAAATATTTTGAGCTTTCTTGTCATAGATTGTTTAAATTGTAAACGAATTTAGCTAGTGATGATGATCTATTACCATCTTTTTGCTTCAGGTTCACTCCCACAATCTTCTTCTTCTCTGCTGATAACTGATGAGCCTTGCTCAAACCCATCATCTCCGACAGAACCAGAAGTAGTATTATCCTCTTGTTGGATCGCAAAGCAATCAGAGTTATGAAAGCTATTATTGGAATTAGGTTGATCCAAGCCAGCATTGAACAAAGCTGAATGAAAAGTCGAAGAAGAAGAAGAAGAAGATCTTCTAGTTGACTGAGGTTTAGGATGGTTATGGCTTCCCTTATACACAATCTCTGTTATTTGACCTTCCAAAGATCTCTCCACTTTCTTCTTCGTTGGACAATTTTGGAAAGTACACTTATAGTAACTCCGAGGATTCTCGCTCCCTTTAACCTGTTTCTGTCCGTACTTTCTCCAGTTGTAACCATCTTCTCCTTTCCTTTGCTCCCTCCAATTGTACGATCCAGTTTGATTGTTTGAACGAGTCTCGGTTTGGCTCCATTGATCTGACTGGTTCTTCCTCTGTTGTTCCTGATATACAAACATTCAAATTACATGAGTTCTGTTCCAGACAAAACCATGAAAGAAAATAAAAAGTGATAAGATGATCGAGCTGTTGTTTGTTGAGGAACATACCTGTGATTGAAAAACAGAACTGTTGGCTGTTGTTGTTGTTGTCGTCGGAGCGGAAACTTCTGATGATTGTGTCTGGAATGAGAAATCGAAGAAATTAATGTTGTTGTTACTCTTCTTCTCTTCCTCATTTAGATCTTTCTGATTACTCTCATTTGTGGTAATAGCTCCTGTAGTTGGAGAAGCAAGAACCTGCAAAAACATCCAAAAGTAAAGAAAAACATTATTATTCTCAGTTACTGTGCATTAAAACTCTCTCTCAAATTAGGGATTCTCGAATAAATTAGGGATTTGTTCCGAAATTCAAGGTAAGGCGAAACAGCAATAACTAAGAAACATAACCTGAAAATAAAATCAAGAATGATTTTGAAACTAATGTTGACCCAAAAAAAAAGAAATCCTTGACCCATGACTTCCGATCACAATTCGTGTTCTTGAATAACAGATGTTTAATTAATTAAATTTTCAAGAAAACGAAATACATCAATCCCAGATTCTCAATAGTTCAATTGATCTCAAAAGCAATTGCAAAAAACAAAAACACAGAGAGGCTTACGTTAGCAGAGGAGGAGACAAAAGCAGGGGAATTAAGGAAAACAGAGGGGCTAAAACAAATGGAAGGAGAAACAATAGAAGGAGAGATTGAAATTGAAGAAGGAGCAAAAGATCTGAACTTCGGGATCTCAAGTTCATCTAAAGATGAAGTTGATGTTCTTCCGGTTTGTTGTAACCAATTAGCAGAACCACTCATGTTTTGTCTGGTTCTGCTATTGTCCATAGTAAGAAGAGAAGAAGCAGCCATACGAAAATGGAAGTTTTTCTTTGTTTTATGAAAGACCGAATTTTAAGATATTTGTAGAAAGTGTTAAGAGAGCTTGAAGAAGGGGGCGAAGAAGAAGAAGAAAAATAAAGAGATGTGTTCTTGCAATGTTTATTATGAATTTGTTCGTTCTGTCTGTATATATAAAATATTGCATGGTCTGATTGGTGAATTTTAATTTTAATTTTTTTCATGGCACATAATGAAAAAAAAGTGTAGTTTCTGAGAAGGTGATAAGAAGTTTGACCGTTGAAAGCAGATGGAGAAGAAGAAGAGGAGATGGTCAGACCATGTGGCTTTGACTTTGAACAGATTTTATATGAAGGCGGCTTGGCTTCTCCATCTTTCGTCATCTTATGTTATCTTTCTGACTGCCACGTGTAATCATTATTACTCAATAGAATCTTGGAAAATTTTGACTGTTTTCTTTAAAGTAAGATTCGGAGTGAGGTATTACCAAAATTTCCGAAGTCGATATTGAATTCATTGTGAAGGTACTTGCATGATTAAAACTAAAAGCAGACAAAAGCTTATACGAATGTAGTTTTTGTTTTGGTTAAAATATATTGATTAATGAAATGTTTTGGGTTTGGAAGACAAAGAAATTGAATGCGAAGAACGAAAAAGAAGCTACGGAAGCTCATCTGACAGAGACGAAAATGCAAGTTGAAGCAACAGATAAAGCAGAGAACACCAAGAAGAGGCTTAGGCTTCATCAATCTTCTTAATTTGGGTATTTTTGTATTAGTTTTGTTCGTTTGCTGATCGTCGGTGGTTGCGGTTGCGACTATGACATATAATGTCATGGGCGGTTGTAGTTACGGTTAATTACAAATTTTTAGTCGTACCATTGTTTTAATCGGCGGTTAAAAAAATTACGATGTAAAATATATCAACTAACTGTTGCGATTTACCGCAATTAACTACGGTAGATAAACAAACAATAATTTATTACAACCGCAACCACAAGAAATTACGACTGACAAACGAATATTATTATAGATATTCCATAATGGTTTTTGTGTTTTTTTGTATAACATTTTTTGTATTTTTGGTGAGTTTTCTATCTAATTCAATGAATTGACAGAAAAAATCTATTTATTGAACTTGGTTTTGAATATTTCTTGTAAAATTAAATTAGACAAATTTAACGTCTTAGAATAAAGTAATTTGTATCTTTATTAAAGTATTAGTATGATTTATGGAAAATACAAATTTAAATAATTAATCGATAGCAGAAAACAATTGTAATCCTTTTTTGTTGATTAGTAATTGTAATCTACAATCGACTAATTTTTTGTTTTAACAAAGTAAAGCAACAAATCTTAATTCAAGTAAATAGTTTTTTCCCATGAAAAGAGAGTAACTTTACTAAACATTTGTTCAAGAAAGGAAATCTCTCGAAGTGAAAAATATGGTCTCGGACACGGTAGAGATGAACGGTATAGAGTAATCCTGCTAACGTAACGGTGGAGAATGAGATCATCGTCAATATCCAAAAATCCTGTAATCACAATCCAGAACACATTATGTATTATCTCGTATGTTTATGAAGATATGCAAATGTAAACCCAAACAATATATATAATTAAGCCTAATTAGTTTGTGTTTAATGGAGAAAGAAAAGAGTCATTAATCATAATGTGATCCATAGAATCTACGTACCTTTGGATTGGATACAATGATACCTAATAGATATGCCATCAAGTCAAGAGCCGATTGCAATGAGTTTTGAACACCTCCAACCACACAACGGTCGGATTCTGAAACGAGTTCCTAATTAAGACCAAACATTAAACCAAAACGTTATCATAACTCTTTAAACATAAACTTACTATAATAATTAACCGAAAGAAATGTTAAGATACCTGCATTTGTTGGATGACAGCAAGATCGAACATCCACAAGCCAAGTCTCGAAGCAGCAACTCCTGCCATTAGCATGTAAGATGCTATTTTATCCTTTTTAACCCAAATCGATCCAACGCATACCAAAAGGCAGCTCCACTGCAAGAACAACAATCAGGCCTCATACATATTTACTACTTCTTTTAGAATATACAAATGCTATAACATGTGGTCAAGTTCTACTAGATTCATATAGGATACACTCAACAAAGATTATACGGAACAAAGAATGACAAAAACGATTTGCTAGTTTTGAGGTCGTGATTACTTGCATCCGAGAAAAGCGTGCGAATGATTACCTAAACATCAAAATTTTGGGTTGAAAACAATTGCAATGAGTTTTTGACCAATTTGCACGTGAGAGATTTTTGAGAGAGTTTTCGAAAATGTTACTGTCAGTCGTGTAGTTTATCGCCGTGCAAAACTTATAACATTTCGAAAATACAATGTTTTGCCATAAACACATAAAAAACAGAATGAATAAAAGAAATGTGTAACACAAAAACTTGCAGGAAATCACCTATCCCAATACTACTCTCGCCCAAGTACGGTTCACTGCAGAGTTTTGTTGGAATCCGGTACATAACCAAAGTCGCTCTATATGTCTATAACACTTTCTAATGGATTTAATCAGTTTCAAGTAGTATACCTGAGACCAGAAGGACCAGAGGCCGGTCCTCAGCGTTGAGATACGGGATTGCATTAGAGGATACACAACTGTAGCCGCTAGTCCAACTGTGGCACTTATTCCCCTTCCTATACCGATGATATATGTCGGTATCCCTTCCCATTGCAATGTCGCCGTCATCAATGTTCCAAAGCTGTGTCAAAGTGATAAATATAAATCCCATGAATCATTGCAGTTATCTACTTGACATTCACCGAGAATTAGCTCACTGATCACTATAAACTACAGACACTTCAGAACCATTTAATTGTAAGAGAAAGAGAGAGTGAACCTGAGGACGGTGAAGAACAAGAGAGCTAGAGAAACCCCGGGAAGTACAACTTCTTGATTGAAATAAGTTTTCCACGCCTCAACAAAAGAGGAATCTGATATTTTATCCATAATCTTCAGGATTCTTGTTCTACATCCCTCCTCGGTTCGTGGAACTAAAGAAACAGAAACAAGTGTAGCTGTTCCTTCTACTGGCTTTGTCCGGGAACGCAAGATCCGTCTCTCATTGCTTTGTGCAATCGCAGGAACACCGGTGTACACAGATATGAAGAGCCAATACTCGACCCAAGCGGTTATAGTGGCCCAAGCTGCAAATGTGATCGCTGACGCCTTAAGAGAGACAAAAGTGATTATCAGACCAGTGATGACTGGAGAAAGTAGCTTTGAGCTCAAATCAATGCCTCTAATGACAGAATTCATTCTTGTCAATACTGCTGGTGCATGACCTTCCGACATAACCACAACCCTTTTTTGGTTTTATCGAAACAACAACAACAAAACAAACTTGAATGAATTAGTATTAAAGTGTTGAAATCATTCACTTCTTCCATTGTAAATCTAAACTTTACCAGTCTCGTTCGATCAAAATGGTGCCACCAAGAGTCGAAAGCACCCCTATTGCGCCAGCAACATTCGTCAACACAAGCAAGACTGCGAAAACCGGGATATTCCTGGAAGTAAGATCAGAACCTAGCAACAACTTGATGACTGAGCCACCAGCAACGATGTAGGAGAGGTTCTGACAAAGGAGCCATAGTCTGAGAACTTTAACGTAGTCCATTCCCTCGATCCATTGCCCCACAATAGGACCAAATATCGCAGTAGAACCAGATTCTATCGCACCGTAAATCGCCGCCAGAAGCAAAGAGTTTGGCCACAAGTAGATCATATACAAAGCAACTGAGAATTCCCAAGTTCTGCATCAAAGAAACCAAGAAACTCATACGAATGCTTCTTGAAAAGAAAAGAAAAGTAGCCATCTTTTTCAAATCATCTAACTTTCATTTAAATTCATCCAAGATTTGAACATCAATTAAGAAACCCAGAATGAAATATTTTACTGTGAAATTTATATAAATAAAAAATGTTTGAGATGAAGATTGTAATATAAACCTGGCACTCCATCTTGCTAGAAAATATCCAACGTATAGAGATATCACAAAACGATGACGTAATGCTGCTGGTGGGTTTTGTGGCTGCCCTTCTTCATCATCTTCTTCTACTTCACGTTGTTCTTCCTCCTGTTGAACAACCCTCACTTCTGTCTCATTCTCCATTTTCTGCTGAGAAATAAAAAGTTTCAAAATTTAAAATCAATCAAGCGAATCACTGTTCGTAATACATTTGCATGTGTGTATGTAACAACGAAGTCTTTCCAGGAAGAAAATCGCTTCAGAACTTCAATAAGAATTCCCATTTAAATATATAATCAACCCTAAGAAAATAATAATTAATTCAAGGTTTCTCTTAATTCTATGAATAAACTAATCGAAAATTCTCAATAAGAAAAAACACGAGGAGACGCGAATGACTTGAAAGTGAGAAACAGAGTCGAAGAATTTTCAGAATTACTTTAAATTTTGTAGACAAATGTTGTTATTATTGGTGATATCAAAAAATGAAAGAGAGAATCTGAGGAAAATGAAAACGAACGTTATAATTTTATGGTTGAAATTTAGAATTGGTTTAATTAAGAAACCAGCCTGAAGCATGACACAATAAGCACAATAAACCATAAACAAATAACAAATCCTTGTCAAAATTTAAAAAAAAATCTACTACTAAAATATTAGTAGAGTTTTTTTGGTGTATCAAAAATCATAACCTAATGTAAAACTTATAGAATTAATCAGCATGTCACTTAAATATCCCTAATATATTATTTGAGAAACTTTTTAACAAAGTAACCTTACTCTGACGTGTTAATAACAAAAATACCAGCTGACGTGTAACACCACAAATTTCAATTTAAATATATAAAAAGGTTTAAGTTATTAGAATAATTACAATTCATGCCATTGATATTATTTTGGTTAGTAAATAGATATATTTAATTCAACTAACCCAAAAATACTATTACATTTGCAAAGACAATAATTTTTAGTTCTTTAAATTTTTTATATGTTAATTTATAAATAATTTTAAATAAATATAAATATATTTAAGTTATTACCGTAATCCCTAATATATTATTTGAGAAACATTTTAAGAAAATAATCATACTCTGACGTGTTATTAACAGAAATATCATGATAAAGTATCATCACTATAGTAAATTTCAAATAAATATACAAATAAGCTTAACTTATTAGAATACAATATATGTCATTGTTATTAATTTAGTTAGACAATTAATATATTTTATTAGACCAACCAAAAAATATTATTAAATTCATAAAAATATTTATTTTTATTTCTTAATTTATATACACATTAATGTTAAAACTAATTTTAAATAAAAATTAAAATTATATAAATATTTAATTTATATTTATTAATAAAATATAATTTTCAAATATTTTTCCCACGCATGGCGTGGGTATAAATCTAGTTGTAATAATCGAGTAACAAAAAACTAAACCAGATAAAAAAATTCTCATACTTGCGTTTTGGTTTGACTAATTACATTTTATTTTTACCAGCTATAATTTTACCATGCTCGTAATATATTATATTTATAATATACAAAATACTATATTTAAAATTATTTTACTAAATATACCATCATTAGTCACAAAAAATGTCACAAAACTTAACATACATAATATTTTTTTAATACATAAAATATCCTAAACTGGAATATGTGAATCCAAATGTAGTATTGTGATTTTGTTTTTAAGTAATTTAGGATAAATTAAATATTTTTATATAATAGTTTATACTATTTTCACATAAAAAATTAGTAATGATTTTTTTTAAAACATGAAAATTTGGTTGTAAACATGTCTAAATAACAATTGTCATTGGATTTAGCACTGAAATAAAAAAAAATTCTTGTAAAAAAACTTAAAACATAATATTTTCCATATATCTTTACATACATAGGAACCATTATGCCAAAAGTCTCTTCGCTGTATGAAATTGTGTTATGGAGCACAATTCTATAAACATTACCGATCAGAATTATTGGTTGCAACGATTTTACCTACATTTCAAATAGGCTTGTCAATATGAGTTTTGACTCGCGGATCCTGCTCCGTTTGATTTGCTGCGGGGCGGGTGCAGGTCGAGTGAAAAAAAAGTTTCATATGTGGGGTGGGTACGGATCGAGCATTAGTTACAGCATAACGGATGCGGATTGTAACTTTTTAATATGTGGATTCGCGGGTACCTGCAAATTTTGGATTCAAATTAATTAATCAAATTGAGGCCCAACTAATTTAGATCCAAACTAATTTAAACCCAAATAAATTAATTTTATTAGATATATTAATTAAATTATTTAAATATTTTTAGAAACTTTAATTAAATTTATTAAATATTTTAATTTAAATAAATTTATTAAAGATTTTAATTTAAATAAATTTATTAAATATTTTAGTTTAATTAAATTTATTAAATATTTTTAAAAATTTTATTAAATTTATTAAATATTTTAGTTTAATTAAATTTATTAAATATTTTAGTTTAATTAAATTTATTCAATATTTTTAAAAATTTTAAAAAAATGAAGCGGGTTATCCGCTAATCCACCAGATCCGTTTGATTAATGTGGAGCGGGTGTAGGTATGAAAAACTGATTCACGGATAAAAAAATTTATGGAAAAAAATTTGTAATCCGCCGTGGGGTGGGTCAGGCGGGGCGGGTTTGACCCGCTTGACAGATCTAATCTCAAATATGTAGAGTTCAATTGTATTTTTATATGTTAAAAAAAAAAACTTTACCGATCAAGAGTCTATTTTCGTTCGCTATTTTAGAGTGATATGCTTATTCCCTTTTGACTTTATTTTCAATCATTTTTCAAACTTTAAAAATAGTAGTTTGTGTAAAACATATCGATTAAATTTAAGATCAGTTGCTTGCGAGTCATTATATATACTTATAGTTGTAGTCTTGTTGATACATTATTGTAACTTGCAAGTATGGCATGAATGTTGCCGAAGTTTGATAAAAACACATTATAAATAATTTTCATATCCTCTCATACGGACATTAGAAATTAACTAATGTCAAGGTTTCATATGCAACTTTAGTTCGCAATTTTAAGAATATGACTTGCAGAAAAGAGGTCAAAGAGATGTGAAACCATAACACTCCATTCACATCAGAATTTTCAAGAACATTTCTGATAGTATATATAGTCTGGAGCCAAAAGTGAGAAACCAATATGTTAAACCTTCTTTTCATTGCTACGAGCATACACATATCAGCAAAAGCTTACACAAAGATCAAAAACAAAAAATTGAGTTATAGAGCTACAAAACGATATTGTTTACTGTTGGAACTTGGAGCATCAAAGATGAGACAAAACAGAACAAAAAAAAGACAAGCTCTTTTGATTAAACAAGTTATCTTGAGTATTATAGATATGCTTATTCAGAATCTGAATCTGAATCACTTGCGTTATAACCTAAACAATCACAAAAACCAAAAACAAAGTATCATATATCCAAAGAGTATTTCTTGATAAACAATATTTTGATTTGTGATAGTAGAGAACAAAACCTGGTCGTTTATCCTTCACTTTCCACACTGAAGAACGAATTCTTGATGCTTTCATGATCCAAAGCCTCCCCTGCATTATTCAGGAAGATTGATAATCGAATTCACTTCCGATTTTTCGAAAAAACTCAAATCCACCATATTAATTAGAGATTTCTAATAAGCCCACAGCAAAATCCTAAAAGCTAAAGTAAGAGATTGAAGGGGGAAAAAAAAAAAGAAGAAACCTTTCGAGGATCTTTAGGGACTCCATAGCCAGAGTAATACATCTGACCCAATACGACCTGCATAGTGATGTTCCCAGCTTTAGCTTCCTCAAGAGTGTCTTTGAACCACCGCTTCGCACAATCGGCGACCACCGAGGAAAGCGGGACGCAGCGGCAATTATTGTCGCTGCTCGTGGTGGCGGCGGCTGAGGGACTTTTGTCTGAAGCCTCCATGATGTTGGAGGAGATGGGTCGGATCGGTTTTGACGATTTGATGAATCCAGCAGCTGCAGCGGACGCTCCTCTTAGCCCTGTTTTGATGGGAATTGATTTTCCCATTTAATTTATAATATGAAGAAGAAGGGATTTGGTTTTTCTTCCGTCTCTTTATTTGGGTTATGACGTTATTGTGCGCCGATGATCGCCTTTAGGAAAAAACTAATAACCAAACGGTTTAAGCTGCTTCCGGTTTAGGGGTTTGATTTCATAAACCGATAAATGTGTGCACTATTGGATTCTCATTAGGATTAGAGGTTGCTATGATCCGAATTATACAAAGTAAAAGCAAAATATTAAAAGAATGAAAATTAAAAAAAAAACCACACAAATCCGTGAAACTAATAAAAATTATGGAATTTACTTACAACATGCACACACCTATATATAAAATATAGTGTACAATATACATATATGTATATAAGCCATGACAATACGTATTTGATGTTATGTCTGATATAGAAACTGTATAACCTACCTGACTCCAGCGCTTGCGCACTCATCATGAAACACGAAACGGACACGATGGAAAAGTTAACTGTGTAGCCAACTATTATGGTTCAAGAATCACTCCAACTATCTGAATCTTCGTCCTCGTCACTTCCAGCCATTGCCTGCATCAATGTCACACCAGGTTTAGATGTGTGTCCGAAAGAGAAACTAAGTGTATTTAAGAGGATTTCATTTGGTCTCTAATCGGCGTGCTAATAACTCAATGTTTCCATTTAAGGAACTGCTTTGGGATCTAAATCTTTATAGTGTGTAAAAGTTATATTTTTCTCGATTCATGTAAAATCAAAATGCTATGACATGACGGTCTCTAGGATTATCAAGGACCACATAATAGGAAAATATTTACTACCATAAGAGGAGATGAAAAGAAAGTAAAAGACCTGGCGTATTGTGTTTGCTTTCTCTAAGATTGCAGCTACCCTTAAGTTCGTTTTAGGACCAGTTTGAATGCTGGGCCGTGTCGCTACTGCAGGTTTCAGACTGACAGACTGCATAAACAAAACAAGGTCATAAAACTCCAATCTAAAATTCTGTAAACGACTTTAAAAACTGTAAGAGCAATGTGTGCTACCTTGTTTCGTATTTGTGCAAGCAGTGAATCTTTTTCATCTTGTTTTGATTTGATTGGTGGTTGGACCCTCTCAGAGACTTTCTTCATCTGCCAAATCATCAGAACAAATGATTAGAGACACATCCTAGCAAAGGTATGGTTATTGTGAACCAGATGTAAATCCTTACCGTGCGTCTGTCATGAGCTGCAACGGCATCAACAAGCGGACTTCTTGGCCGAGGAAGCTTAACCATAGGGACTTCTTCTGCTTTATTTGTGTCCAAGGTAGGTGCAACAGTGAACGCGCTGACAGGCCACATAGCATCTCCCACTGAAGCCGGAATTATCTTCTGAACCAGCGAGGTTGATGGTTCTGCTGTTTCTGCATTGGAAGCATCAGGAACAGAGTGACCATTATCTTCTACCTGTGTTGATTGAATTTTCATCAATGCATGTACATCTGTGTCGTCCTTGAAATCTTCGTATTTCACTGATGGACCCTGAGACAACTGCAATGA
This sequence comes from Pugionium dolabratum, assembly GCA_018901945.1. Taxonomy (NCBI): domain Eukaryota; kingdom Viridiplantae; phylum Streptophyta; class Magnoliopsida; order Brassicales; family Brassicaceae; genus Pugionium; species Pugionium dolabratum. Next base: position 81,092 of record JAEVFF010000250.1, on the reverse strand, counting down.
AGACTCTTGTGAATTAACGAGCCTGTGTTTCTGAGCTGCCTGGTCATCCAAAATATCGTTCTCTTCAGAACCAAACTCCCCTATACGCCCCTGATTAGGCATTGTAGGGAGTTTAGCAGAAAGATCCGCTGACTGAGTTATCTGATAGCCAAAACTGTTGTATTGACTATTCAAATCATTGCCAGTGGTTGGGAATTGAATGGATGACTGTAACAGCTCATCTGATCCTTTGTTCACAAACTCTCCAGGAAGGTATTCTGATTTGTCACTTCCTAGAGATATAGACAATTCTGATGCTTTAATCCCAATCTGGCTACTCATGCTAGAAGCAATGGGTGGTAGCACAGAGGGATCAGGATTACTGGTTTCGCCTGATTCTCCCATGAAGGTAGGAACAGAAGAATGTGGAGCCTTCCCAATACGCCACTGCATAGGAGGAAGGGGTGGCAGTGGTGGCATGTCCTCTTGGTTGGGTGGACAAGTCTCAGGGATCAAACTAAGAACAGGAGCCAGATTCAATTCTTGCTTAGGACTGTTCAATTCTACACCTGCTGATTGCTGTAAAAATTCTAAGCCTGCTAACTGTGGCACGAACTCTAAGCCCCCGGAAACACTTGACTGCAGCAATACCTCCTCATCTGCAAATGCATGGCTAGCACAAGGTGTTTCCACTTTAACTGACTCCTCTATAGTCACACTCTTCAAAAGGTTCTGATTATTTGGTGAAGAATCCATGCAATTATCAACAAGAATGCTCTTACAAGGAGATTTGGTTTCTGTGTCTCTGTCAATTTGCTCCACAGATGTCATGGGACTTGACGATTCACAAATTGGGAGGTCAGTGTTGATGGGGGCCATACCCAGACCATCTGAAGATACTTCCAGTGGGCTTTTATGCATTATTTTCTCTGACTCTGAATTATTTTCTGATGGTAGTGTCTCGTTAGATTCGACAATTGTATCATGGCAAATCTCTCCAGCTTCAGAAGAGGATTCAGAAATATTGGTTGAAATCCAAGGCAGAGAACTTATCAAACTAGAAGATGACAGGCTAACAGCATGGTTAACATCATCACTGGAACTGTCCACGTGATTATCAGACAGAGCAAGCTTTACATTCGGGACAATGTATGTGGCTGTATTGTCCAGCCCTAGAAGATCATGAAAGCCTTCATCATGCATTTCAGAGATCTGTTCATCGCATTTGCTACAAGAAGGTGAAGCATCTCCCACCAATTTCTCTCCTCCAGAGTTCAAATCAGAAGTCAGCTTACTATCAACTTCAGCAGGCACGGGCATTCCATTCTCCATTGTGTCTTCATGGGACTCTGGTACAGATACATCAGCAGTGGTGCCAAATGCACATGACTGTTCATTGGAGATCTCATCAACTGAACTTTGATAATCAACATCATCAACTGAATAATCAACGCCAGCAACTGCATTAGTCAATGTAACACAATCGGTTTCTTCATCAAGAATATCTTCTAAGTGAATTTCATCTACTGTACCAGGACCACAGACTTTAGAGGGCATATCAGGTAAAACTTCCATCTCCATTCCAGTTGAGAAAGGTAACACGTTACCTGTTACGCTACTACCATCACAGCTTTTAGTATTGCTGCCTGAGTTTGCTAAGACTTTAGAACAAGCAACTGTAGAGTATGTCTCAACATCATTGTCAGCGATAGGTGACTGTTTACCCGTTTGACTATCAGCAAGCACTTGAGAACTCATGTCTGAGTTTACGAAATTTGAAGAACAATCAACCATACAGTTCTTCTCAATGGTGGTATTGTATCTGTTTCCTTCAGAAATTGAACTAATTGACAACGTTTCGGAAGGGATGTAAGAGTTTTTGACATCAAAAGACGAACCAGATAGTAAAGAACCGATTGGATCCATGTCACTTCCATCATTTCCTCCCTTAATCAGATCAAGTCTAACAGGTTCTGGAGAAGTTTTAACGACTTCTGGTGCTAAAGATTGAACAGCAAATGAGCATGATTCAGTATTCTGAGAGACTGGCCTTGGACTTGAACATGTATCATCCGAACTAAATGATGACTGGCCATCTGCATTGCTGCTACTAACTGATTTCTGAACGTTAAAATCATGAGTCAAGTCGTTTGCTTCAGGAGTTGCGTGAGATGTGGAATCCAACAGCTCACTGTTAATACTAGAAGTAGAAGGTAAACGTCCAGAAAATTTCTCTCCATCAGATTGATCATCAATGGATACGCTTGCAGTGTCCGAGTAAGAAAAACTAGTGCTCCGTTTCCCAAACGAGTTTTGCCCATTTGCTGACACTGTTGTGTTTCCAGCTGAATGAAATAATGAAAATTGAGGTGGGTCTTCTATCCTCTCTTCATCCACATCAGAATTTGTATGATGGTTCCTATCCTTCAAAGTACCTGATCTCTTCTTCTGTCCGGGCTTATCCTCTGTTTCTGTATCCGACTCCATGGTGGCTGGTGCATCTACATAATCCTCAGCCTCACTGGTTAAATCTTCAGAATAACTCCTATTTTGACACCATCTTGGCTTTCCATTCAAATTAGACTGTGAATCCTTCGTAGTATTTGAATTAGTGACCTCATAGTGAGTAGATTCAGGCACTGTCTCTATGTCTTTTCCAATAAAACCCACATTTAAGTTAACATTTGCCACATTTTCATTGGGCAATGAGATCCCTGCTCTGCTTCCTCCATGAGTCTTTTCCAGAGCACCTACCATAGTGATTTCAGGTATATCGGTTACTATGTCTCTAGCACTATCCCTATTCCATGTCAACAGTTCACGGTTCGAGGTAGTTATTTCATAGCCTATTTTATTATCAACAGATGTCTGTACAAATTTCCGCAAGTAGCTTTCCCCTGATTTTGAAATAAGGGAATACCCATCCAGCTTTCTAGTTTTCAGCTTCACAACTCGCGCTGGATCTGAATGATGAGCTTCTAAATGCTCCTCCAAAAATAATTCATGCAATCTGTACCAGTTGAATGATTGTCGTAACCATCACCCCTCATAGATAAGTTCAAATATAGGAACTTAGGGAACTGAATTATACTGGAAATGACAAACATACAAGACATAAAATAGAAAATACCCACTTGGCATGTGATGTTAGTGCATTTTTGGGTGTTCCCCCATTCCTCCATTGAGATGCTCTCCTCTGCAAGAGATTAGCAAAAAAACTATAAGAAGTGCATAGAGGAAGATAAGATTGCACATTCAAAACGCCAAGAACATAAGCATCCTCATATGAGTTGTCTAAGTTTCATGGTACACAGAGACAAGAACATGAAGACAAATTCTACTTTTCAGCAAATCTACCATGTAATGGAAACAAACATAAAACCAAGAAGAGGATCACATTGCAACCCACAAGCGACAGCCTGACAAAAAAGCTCCCTCTTGTGGCCGTACAGCAGTACTAAATCACTAATACCTTTACTTTCTGTGATTTATTCCCTCCCCGAGTATCATCCCATGATGCTTCATATAAAGATGTTTCGAGCCTAACAAACGATGGATCAGTGTAGCGTTTCAAGCATGCCCCAGCTCCCGAGATATCAAACCTAATCAAAATCATACAAAGATGTTATGTCCTCAGCTCTCATAAACGACTAGAGAAAAAAATACAAAACAAGGTAAACCATACTTGTCCAGAAGAAATAGCCTTGGGGGACCCCGGCATTCCTCATAGGAACCCATGACACAGCGGGGTAAGTCACCACGTGTAACCACACTCTGATCCAGTTGTAAATTCGGACGCCATTCCACACCTGCGATAGAGTTATAGAGTTGCTTGAGATAATCCAACAGCATAGCTGACCTGACCACATCATAAATGTTGAAAGCATAGAAATAACAACACTGGCAAGATATAATGATTTGGATAAATCTTGCAGATGCACATTGAGCACAGAATATATGCTATCCTACTGTTATCGCTCTTAACATGTAGACAAAGCCTTTTTTGTGCGAACTGGAAAAAGATAATTCCAAGAAAAACTGACATAAAATCTTTCAAATCAGTATAAAACCAAGATATCTTCTATTGCCTTGCTTTTTTATTACAATCAACCTACTACCATAAAAGCAAGGAACAAGATTCGACCTTTATTTGAAAAGAATGGTGAATGATCGGTTTGGCATAGTAATGCCTTCTCGACGAGAGGGATATCTGCTTCGAGCTGTTGTACACGAGCCATCAGACTGTGGCTTCTAGAAGCAGTAGCCATTACTTCTTCGTGCAAGTCATGAAACATCGCAGCAGCAAACCTTTCATCACAAATTACTCGAATAAGTCAATTCCATCAAAGATTTCAAACATTTTTCACTTCCACAATAAAATCCAAAAGCAAAACCCTCAGAGTCGTTAAACAATTTTGAAATTCTTGCTTTTAAATCTTTGATTCAAGGTCGAGAACAGTAGAATCCAGACTCTGAATTTAGTTAGATTTGAGGCTTTGAGCTCAATTACCGAAAGGAAATGAAACCGACTGGAGATTAGAGAAACTTACTCGGCTAGATCACCGAGTTGACGCAATATGCCAACGAGGCCAGCCATGGCGACCCCTTCAAGCAAAGCTTCTGGGTCATCTTTATCAGCGGCTTGGTACAGATCCGGATCTGCTAATCCGTACTCGTTCCGAGCTTGGTATCTTGTCAACGGCATTGTTGAGAGCCTCTGATCAGCTCCCTAAACTTTTGCTTGTTAAATTGAAGAACTTTATAACTCTGAAAAGCTAGCAAGCTATTATCTATCTCTCCTCTCTCTCCATTGAATTTGTGGCCGCCCACATAAGATCTTTACATTAGTGACGCCATCACTTTCAGGAACGGACTTATGTGGATTCGATTCGAACGGCGGATGAGGAGACGGAGACAGAGAGAGAGAGCCTGGAAAAATAGAATTTAGAAAAAAATTGAGAAATAGTATAAATTTCTTTTAAAAACTAAAACGTAAAGCAAAAGCTAGTAAGAAAAATGATAACCTAAATCTAATTTAGGTTATAATTAGTTAGTCGTGGCTGTTTTATTTCAAGTGGATCAATGGATTTCCATGAACATATTTAGTCAATTATCTCAAAAAAATATTATAAATTAAAATTATCGATAATACCCTAAAATAACACCATTTTAATTTTATCTTTCAAATTTAACACCATAAAAATAAAATTCTAAAAATAACATAAATTATTATGTGAAAATAATTATTTATCTTAAATAAACTATATATAAAATTAAAAAATAATGTTTGGATTCATTTTTTCCAATTTAGGGTTTAAATTTTTTTCATTACGAAAAAAGTTTTTAATTATTTTAGTATTAAATTTATGTTATTTTTGGAAATTTAAATGATTAATGCTATATTTGGAATTAAAACTTGAAATAGTATTATTTTAGTCAGTTTCCCAATAAAATATATATAAAATTAAAGCATAATGTTTGGATTCAATTTTTCCAATTTATGATTTAAATTTTTTACATTAGGAATAAATTTTTAATTATTTTAGTATTAAATTTTTGTTATTTTTAGAAATTTAAATGATTAATGCTATTTGGAATTAAAACTTGAAATAGTGTTATTTTAATCAATTGCCCAATAAACTATATATAAAATTAAAACATAATGTTTGGATTCAGTTTTTACCAATTTACAATTTAAATTTTTTTCATTAACAATAAGTTTTTAATTATTTTATTATTAATTTTATGTTATTTTTGAAAATTTAAATGATTAGTGTTATATTTGACATTAAAACTTAAAATAATGTTATTTTAATCAATTGCTCTAAAATATAACTATTTTGATTTTTCTTGATTTAAACATGGGCATTGCCCTAATACTCATTTGATTCAAGATTTTCGTAACTTTTTAATTAAGAAAAAATCCAACGTCAAGACAAAAAAATGTTAAAAAGGTGGGAAAAAAATGTTAATATCATTTTAAAGCTCTCTTCCGAGACATTCTTTCTATTTTTGTCTTACAAAGCTTTATGTTTCATGTTTTCCATACATCATATGCTGTTGGGTATTTTTGACATTATAAACTATTATATATCACTTCTACATCCATTTCATTTTAATGTTGTAGAATTTGATTCTATCTATCTATGAAAATATTAAATTTTCGTATAAATATATTGAATTATTATACATTGTGGTTAAAGAAATAAAAAGCTATTATTTATTGTCATAGTGTTTCTCCTAACTTAAAAATCTCAAAATGTTATCATGATTGTGGTTTATAATAATGCATATAAATTTGGCTATGAGAAGATATTTGACTTAGACTTTTAGTCTACTAATTGCATAACAAACTAGTACAGAAAATTATCTCTAAATAATTAAAATAGCTAAATATTCTTTTATTTGATCATATATTTATAATTTAAGTAATACTTAAAAAGTTATTATAATTTATATTATTAATATAGATTACTTTTTGGATTTTACTTACTAATGTAGAAATGTCCAAGTTTGCATGTGGGACAGTCCATATGCTCTAATAGATTTCCTTGAAATGAAAGCAGGACTATGCACAATAATACAGATCACTTAGAATGTGTGAAAGCACCTGCTGAGCCAATTATGAGCTTTGATATTAAATTAGAAACATTAGATTTTAAACTTAAAACGTGAATTAGCCCATAAATCTTATTTTCTAATGTAGAAATGTACCAAATTTTCAATGTCGGACATTTTATGCAATTACGAGGACATAAGATAAAGTTTTGTAATGAGTCAATTGCAAATTAAGGAAAAAGCTAAGAGTCTTTTGGATTTCGCTGTTATATTTCTTCAAGAACGGTCACTGTTATTTTGCGTATGTTTAACGTTTCACCTGCTCTCTAAAAAAAACGTTTCACCTTCTCTCTTCTTTTTAAAAATCTGTTCCCTCGATTTCTCTTCTTTAATTTGTCGTTTCTTAAGGGATATATCTAACATGTGATTTTCCTTATTTAAGCTTACTAAGCATTTTCTCTTTTGAGCACTAAGTTCAAGCTTGAACTAGAGCCGAGAAGAGTCAGTGTTCTTTAGATCTTTTGCTTTTTTGGTTGAGTTTCTGGTTCAGACATGTCTTACATTCCTCCACATAAGCGACATTTGAAGGAACCAGTTACACCTTCCCCTGTTCCAGATTCTCTTGTTACGAAGTGTTAGGATTTTAGGATCCTTTCTGATTGCCTTTGGTGTTGGTTTTGGATTGCTTAGAATAAAGACACAAGATTTGATTACCGAGTTCCCACTTAAGGTACCTCTCGGGTAGGATTTGTCTCCTACAAACTTCAATATAAATCTGATAAACCCTTACAATGAAGCAACTTTAGAGAAACTGGACTTAGAAAGAAAAAATACAATAACCTTGATTTTTTTTTCTCTCTCTCTCCTCTCTTTCTCTCTCTAGGCGTCTCTCTCTCTCTAGAAAAACTCTCCCAGCCGTTTTTCCCTTTTGTGCTAGATCTTGGTGGAATGCAACTTCTGATGTATTTATACATCAGCTCTCTAGGGTTTACAACCCTAATTAGGATTAAGATTGGGCTTCAGACCCAAAAACAGTTGCACAAAGTATTGGGCCTCGTTTACAAACTCCACCTTCTCACAATTCGGATTTGGGCCTCCGAATTTTGAGACTTAGGCCCAATTCGTGTCTGACTATATAAGTCACAAACTTCCTAATTTTGCAAACCCTAGTTTCCTTCCTTTCTCCCCCAAATGCGGCTGCCCAGAAAAGAACACCTCCTGAAATCGTTTTTTCCATTTCTGAAAAAAAACTCCCTGTGCTTTCTTCCTTCTTGCGGTGCCATTTCCGGCGTCTTCGAAGCCTCCTCCCGCGGCTACTTCTTCTACCGAGCTTGCCACCATTGAAGCTTCATTTCGAAGCTTTCTTCGAAGCTTCTCCGCCGATCTGCTCCGGATCCACACCAACGGTTCGTTTTCCCGAGCACCATCGCATCCCGTCGCGGTCTGCCGAAGCTTCTCCCGAAGCTTCTCGCCGAGGCTTCCCTTCTGTCGCGATTTCACGTGAGGCACGCAGCTTCATCCCGAAGCTCCTCACCGAAGGCTCTCGCGAAGCTCCTCGCCGAAGCTCCTATCTGCGTGGATCTGGCCATGGATCTGAGATCTGGGATCTCGGATCTGTTTTTCGGGAGAAACGCAGCATTCCGGCCATCATCACGCGTCGGCGATGCTCCGGCGAGTGTAAGTCACGCGCCACCGTGCGTATCCTCACGCACCACCCGCACGTATCCTCACGCGCCACCCGCACGTATCCTCACATGCCACTCGCACGTATCCTCACGCGCCACCGCACGTGTCCGTACGCGCCCCCGCGTGTGTCCTCATGTGCCACCGCGCGTGTCCTCACGTGCCACCGGGCACGCCGCCGTCCCCTGAAACGAACCCTTACCTGTTTCTCTTTCTGTTTCAGGTTGTTGTCTGGAGCTCCTCTATTCCTAGCTGAGCTCCACCTTGAGAGACACTTACTGCTATACCTTCCTCTCGCATCCATCTTCCAGGTAACATTTTCTTTCCATTTCATCCCTCACTGCTTAAATTCCTTTTCCGAAACTGACCTGTTTCCTTTTATGTCTCTGCGAGAACGAGACACTTGCAGTGATGTGATGTTACCTGGAAGGCCCTCTTCTTCTCTATAGACTCTTGAGAAGTTCACAGCAAAGCTGTGAATTCAAATCAGGTATGTCCTTGGTAGCTAGGATTTCTGGAACTTTGCTTAGCTGAATCATAGGTAGAATCACACCGCCTTTAGCAACAATATTGTAGAACCTGTCAGTTCCTAATATCTGCAAAGCTTTATACAGAAACCTCACCTTGGTTTCCATGCTCAAACTCCCTTTTTCACTCCTGAATTTCTGTAATTCTTGTGAAACACTTTCCCTGTGAGTTTTAGCATCAACATCTACCATATCTTGTCCTGCTACAATTTCTCTGGAGATTTCATCAGAAAAGTCTCCACCTTGAACGGTTGAACCTGCTTTAAAACCATTCGGTGTAGGTCCTTGAATTAGATTCTCACTGAAAGTCACTCTCTTTGACTGTCTGTCCACTAATTTGACCTTGTTTGTAGCTATCTCCTTACTCAGCTTCTTCGTTCCTGACCTGATCCCTGCCTTGCACACTCTACCTTGAAGGTAATACAACCCATTGTTGAGTTTCCCAGATATTACCTTCTTGCCGTCTTTATAAAATTGCAGTCCCAAATCACCTCCTTGATAACAACAACCTGCCTTTTCCAACAACCCAAATGAAATCAAATTCCTACTTACCTCTGGCATGTATTTCACATCCTTGAGTATCACCATAGAACCATCTGAGTTCTGAATTCTAATACCCCATGTTCCTTTGATGCTGTTATGAGTATTATTTGCCATCAGAACTTTACCTCCATTGATTTCCTTGAAATCAAACAAAACATCTTTGTTCTGTGTGATGTGGTAGGAACTCCCTGAATCCATTACCCATTCCCTTGTGTCTTCAGTACTGGCTGTTAAGACCACTGGCTGAATAGGTTCTGCTATGTTAGCAGATTCTGCACGTTTCTTTCGCTGAGGACAATCTCTTTTCCAATGCCCTTCATCCCCACAAATGAAACATCCTTTGTTGTTATCAGATTGTTGCTTTGACTTGCCTCTGCTCTTCGATCGGCCTCCCCATGTGTTATCATTATCGAACCTGTTGTTCGACCTACCCCTTGATTCCACATACAAACCTACATCCTGAGAACTTGTTACCTTTCCACTTTCGATTAGCTCCCTTTCCTTAGACTTAGCTGCTGCTGTGACCTCGTTCAACTTTAAAGTATCTCTCCCATACTTTAGGGTTTCCTTGAGTTGATCATACCTGTTAGACAAAGAACTTAGAAGTAGAATTGCTTGTACCTCTTCTGAAATTTCAACTCCTATGTTGTTGAGATCTGTCACCAGCCTTAGAAAGTCGTCTACATTGGTATCAATGTTTTTGGAGTCATCCATCTTGAAAGTGTAGAACCTCAACTGTAGGTAGATCCGATTTGGCAGAGATGTCTCCATGTATAACTTGTTTAGGGTAGACCACATGGTTGCCGCTGTCTCACACTTAGAGATTTTCCTGAGCACCTGATTCCCCACGTTCAAAACAATCAGATCCTTAGCCTTTTCTGATTTTTCAAACTTTACCGGATCAATCTGTAAGCTGCCTTCTATGCTTCCTTTTGCCTCTTCACCAGATTTACCTTTTGTGACCACTGGATCCTTGAGTAGCTTTTCATCTGTTAGGATATCTTTCAACCCTAAAACCCCAAAGTGAGCCATCATTCTCACTTTCCACAGGGAAAAGTCTCCTGACCCATCAAACCTGTCAACCTCAATCCTTGAAGTCATCATTATGTCTTCAAATCTGTTGTGTTTCTGAATTTCCCAGCAATTCCAAAATCCCTGTTTCCCAACACACCCCTTGCAATAAACCTGGAAGCTCTGATACCACTTGTTAGGATTTTAGGATCCTTTCTGATTGCCTTTGGTGTTGGTTTTGGATTGCTTAGAATAAAGACACAAGATTTGATTACCGAGTTCCCACTTAAGGTACCTCTCGGGTAGGATTTGTCTCCTACAAACTTCAATATAAATCTGATAAACCCTTACAATGAAGCAACTTTAGAGAAACTGGACTTAGAAAGAAAAAATACAATAACCTTGATTTTTTTTTCTCTCTCTCTCTCCTCTCTTTCTCTCTCTAGGCGTCTCTCTCTCTAGAAAAACTCTCCCAGCCGTTTTTCCCTTTTGTGCTAGATCTTGGTGGAATGCAACTTCTGATGTATTTATACATCAGCTCTCTAGGGTTTACAACCCTAATTAGGATTAAGATTGGGCTTCAGACCCAAAAACAGTTGCACAAAGTATTGGGCCTCGTTTACACGAAGAAAAACATCTACTGCGTGAGAGGCAATGCTGCTAAAGAAAATGCTATTACATATTCAAGAGATTGCATTTTCAAATGGTTTCGTATCGGTTCAAATGGAATAGAAGATGAGGTTCCTCCATCTCTTAAGCTTGTGCCGGTGTCCTCGGATTCTGCTGAATACAAATATGGAGAAAAGTCTTTGTTGTTGATGAAAAACAATGTTGAAAAAGGTAAAACTAGCTACTGACTATTTTGTTACTACCATTATCGTTCTTACCAAAATACAGAAGATGCATCGTTTTAATATGTCAGGTAGTGAAGAAGAAGAGAGAACTCGATGGATGTTAGTAGCAGAGAAGGTTGAGGAGGATCTTTTCTTTGCATATGAGCATGCTACGAAGGAAATGGAGTATCATAACCATAACTGTAATGTTAAATTGAGATTGGTTGCTAGGTTTGGTAAAATTATCTTCCCTATGTAAGCAGTTCAAAATCTAGTCTTACAATTTTTTATTCAGAAATATTTTTTATTCCTTGATTGATTTCTAACGTATACTACATAAAACTAGGCGTGAAGAGAGTCATATGGCTAAATCTATGCCAAAAAACTTAAAAAAAGATGTTCTCTACAGACGTCCCAACTTCTTTCATACAAAACATCAAGTCTAAGGCTATACCAAGCCATGAATTCTGTATAGACGTGGAAAAAGAAACGTACGTTGTGACGGTATCGCATTATACTCGTCCCCATGCAACCATAATATGTAAATGTGCTGTGAAGGATAATGGACGCCTCAGTATGTACAAGGCAAGTCTTGAGTCCTTTGTGTCTGTCTGTGATAAGAACTTGAGTAAAATGTCTTCATCATTGATATTTACTCGAATCTTTTTGGACAGGCCCAGCGGAATCCTGTAAGGCATTTGGTTGTTGATGTGTCATGCATTGATAAGAATCTTCTTGATATGAGGCTTATGCTCGCCGGCAAAAGGAAACTAATGACTTTATCTGTGAGTTGATTTTGATATCTTTCTCTGGATGAATGTGTATGCGTCTCGTGGAATAATTAGCAATGGTTGTTTTTCTGTTTTTGTTAGGAGAAAGAGATAAGTAACATTCAAGAACTGTTGGATTTAGCAACTGTTGATCCGAATGTGAGAGGTGGATTAAAGTGGCCGATTGGTAAAGCTTCATGCGAAAATGGTTACAGAGTATATGAAGTTTGTCACGTTAGAGCTTCTATTTACAAAAATAGGAGTCTCGGGCTTAGAGTCAGAGAGACTGATAGATTTAACGAGAGGTATGGAACAGGGTCAATCGAGAAGGGTGTGACTTTGATACTTCAAGAGATAAACACTAAATTGCAGGTAATATTAATGTGCTTTTTGTTTTTGCATCTTTTGGAGCTCTATTAGAAGTGAAGTGAGGGTTATTATAGTGATTTGTGGTCTTCATCAGGAGCAGAACATTGAGAGGGCTTGTGTTTTGGAAATGCTTCGTGATGCTCTTGGAACCATATGGGACTTCTTACGTTGTGATGCCAGTCTCACGTAATCAAGAACCTCATGATGTTTGCTGGGGCTGTTGAGTTTCTCACTTTCTCTCTTCTGATTTTTGGTACATTAGTGTTTTTGTTTGGGTTGAATTTCTGTGTTGTTAAAAAAGAGGGCAGAATTTGTGTTTTGTATCCTTCAATCGGCCTATATGGGCTTAACCTTGTCTGAAACCTGTAAAGATGACATGTATTTCAGCCAAGGCCCGATATTATAGTTTGGTGCGTGGGGCAGAACATAGTTTTGGGGTTAAACCGGATTATCTCAAGGTTTGCTATAAACCAATTTATGGACTAAACCATTACTATTTTTGAGGACAACAATTCAATTTTTTTCTTGACAAATAAGTCATTTGCAAACCATATAGAAATTTATTCCACTGCACCCATTCAAAACTTAACTGCACAAAGCTCAAAAAGATGACAAAAAAAAGAAAAAGAATATACTTCGATTGACATATGTACAATGATGGCCACATCGAAACCAAACACAATTTGTATTCAATTTTTGAAGGAACCGATGAGTCAATTGAAAGATAAAACACAGGAGCGAAGAGTCTCTAATAATGTATTTTTTGAAATGTATTTATCTAATAATAATGTAAAGATAAATGACATATATTTTAATATAAAATTAATATTTTAAATTTATCGAGAAGTTATATATTTATAATATTTTATTATATTTATATTTTATTAATTTAATTAAATAGTTTTTTAGTTCACATACTTTTAATAAATATTAAATTATTATAGATGTGTTTATAAATAATATTTATTTTTAGATTATTTATAATAGAAATATAAATACAAATTAAATTTTTTATAACTTTTTAAGTTGTTAGGTATATTAAAATAGCTAATTTATTTATTTTTAAATAAAAATTATTCAAATAACCTAAATATTAAATATTAAAATATTTATATTTATTTTAATTTTTTCTATATATTTAATATTTATTATTTAAATTAAATATTTATAATATTATACATATTTAATATTATATTTAAAATGTATTTTTCAAATAATAAATAATAATGTAAAGATATTTCAGAGGGAAAAACAGACTAGTCCAGTTCCCAGGTAAACTCGCTGAAGATCAAATTAACGAATTAAAATTCCAAAGGCTCATAAAAGCATACGGCCCATCGGCCTATAATTTAAATATTTAGGAAGTGAAAAAGTTCTAAGAGTTCGTTATAGTCCCGCCAAGTTATAAGACGAAGAGAGAAACACAGGACAAAAGAAAACACAGGACAAAAGAAAACGCAGGACGAAAGCAAAAGCAGGAGATTTGATATAGCCCTCCTCTCTCAACAAATTTCTGCGTCTCTTCTCTTTATCAAGGTATGTGATCGATTTTATCATCTGTTTTCTATATTCGGAACTTTAGTTTCAGTTCATTGATTGTTTTAATGTTTTTTTGCTGAAAACAATTCATTGATTCTCAGCTGGATTCAGAGCCGAGAGCTGAGTTTTCGAGAATATTTTCCATAATATAAGGAGAATCTTGGGTGTAACCGCAATAAGCATTGATTGTTAGTTTTTAGTTCATTGATAGTTAGCTTGAGTTTTAGTTTTCATTTCACGATCATGAATTGGAATCGTGGCAAGGTGAGTTCTCTGATCTATCATCTGTTTGATCCCTGATTATATTCGTAAGGTGAGTTCAAATTGGAAACTTAGCTGCTTTTAACTGATCTCTGAGTTTTCAAATCGCGATCCTGCTGATTGTTTATCTGCTCTTGTAGAGGTGTGATTCTACTATTAGGATTTCAATTCACGATTAGTTCGAAACTTGGCTGAGTTTCAATGAACCGATCAATGTTAGTCGTAATAGTCTAATATTCATCTGGATCTGTGTCTGATGGAGTTACTTCTGGTGAATTTTTGATAATCTAGTTGGGATAATATTCGTCTGGATCTGTTTCTGATCATCTAATAATTTGGTGTTTGACACTCAAAGAAATGGAGGAGCCACGTGAACCAGAAGATAAAGAAGCATCGGAGAAACCTAAACAAGAACTGGAGGAGCATCAAATTGCAGAGGAGAAGGCAAAGGCGGTAGTTAGGCTCGTGATCAAGGCATTGGTAGAGCTTATCAAAGAAAGCAACAACGAAGAACTGAATACGGTTACACATGACTACATCCACTGTTTTAAAAATTTCTACACTCTCTTCGAAATGTGGGCTTACATGTTTTCTAGAAGGCGCTTAACTCCACAATCGGTGGTTCAAGTTTATGAGAATGCTTTCACAACCAATGAATGGGCACGTAATTCATATCTGCAATATTCTGCATATCGTGAAGCTGAGAGAGCACGCAAGGAAGCGGAAGAAGCAGCTTCAAATGCCATTCGTCAGCAGCATCAAGAACTTCTGGAGATGTTTCGAGACATGAATACGCGGCACGGTAAGTAAACTTGAGACTTTTTCCTCTGTTTTCGCATGTGTTTCTTCGTAAGCTTTTGTTTTTGTCTTTGGCTTCGTTTTAGTGTGCGATTCTGGCTGCAATCATGATGATGATGATGAGCCAAGCACATCGCAGCCATCTGAAGTGAAACGTAGGCATCGCAAGCCTCGCAAGCCCTGAGGTTTTCCCAGAATGATCAGTTTACTCTGAAGATGGCTATTACTCTTACCGTATGTTCTGAAACCTGCCTTTATATCTTTTGGAGCTTTGTTTTCTCTATTGCTTTCTCAAACTTGCTATTACTCATTTACTCTTGAGAACCGAGTGACTTGCTCTTTCGCTTCTTAATGATGGGGCTTCGGGCCACCAGTTAAATCGATTTGTTGAAACTTTGATCAATCAAATTCGCATAGTAAGCAAAAATTATAGTCAGATATAGTAATATACGACTCGTCAGGAGGTGTGACTACATCGTGCTAATTATTATCTTTTTGTTAGTTATCATAGTAAAATACAAAACCGGTGGTTAGTATTTTTCACACTGTGAATAATATAAATTATATAATGGGGAGCATTTTTCCTCTCTTGATTTTAGGGTTTTGTATGACATACTGAAAACGAGGCCACGAGACTTTTCTAATATGATTATTGGAATAATGTACGTCCTTTGACTCAAAACTCCAAGGTTTATAATGGGCTCTTGTGACTAGAACTCAAATAGTTGTCTTTATTTTTACTTTCCTATCGATAATTATCATCACGAATTACAAATTAATGCTGCGTGAATGTATTTCATTTCCAGACAAAGAAAGTGAAGGAAACATTAAGAAAATATAGTCATTGAGAAGCAACGAGATGTTGGCTCATCAATCATTTACTTGTTCGAACCATGGTTCACCGCAACTTATTTGTTCTTTTCTTTACATCTTCGACATTGAGTAGTCCATCGCTTCAACTAGGTAATCTGTCACAGAAGAGAATTCTTTTAAGTGGTGTGTTTATTTGTCTAAATTCCTTCTTATATATCAAAGAAATGACACGACACAAACCTGCGTCGTCCTTAGTGAAGCAGAGAGGTGGTGTGATTCTAAAGACGTTTCCAAAGTAGCCTCCTTTTCCAACCAACACACCCAATTCTGTAAATATATTCATCAAACACGACGTTTACTTTTTTAAGTACAAAACCTGAGTCGGACAGTTAAGAAAAATCCAAAACCAACCAACCTTTCATTTGATCCATAATGTGCAGTGTCTCCGCCGTTGCAGGAGTCTTAAGCTTGCGGTCACTCACCAGCTCTACTCCAAGCATCAGTCCTCTTCCCCTTACATCCCCCATAACTACAGTAGACAAGCATATAAACACATTATAAGTGAGGGTTCAAGAACAAAAGTTATGAAATGAGAGAGAGAGATTTACTTTCATGTTTCTCTTTTAGCTGAGTGAGTTTTCCTTTGAGATAAGATCCGACCATTGATGCATTTTCCTGAAGCTTTTCTTTCTCAATCACATTCAGAACAGCAAGACCAGCTGTGGTAGACACAGCATTTCCACCGAATGTATTGAAGTAACATCTGCGAGTCAATACTCCTGCAATCTCTGGAGTTGTCACAACCGCTCCCAAAGGAAACCCATTCCCAATTCCCTGTTTCCACACCATAAAAGGGAAATCAGTTCTATTGAAATTTTCAGGATTTGGTGCCCTTCACCATTAGCCCGAGATTGCAATAAAGTTAGCGTAGATGCAGAACAACTAAGGTTGAGACAACTCTTAACCTTTGCCATGGTTACTATGTCAGGGACAACATTGTGTGCTTCAAATCCCCAGAAATTTCCAGTGCGAGCGAATCCAGACTGAACTTCATCTGCAATAAACAACCCTCCAGCTTTCTTTACAATATCGTAAGCTGCAGACAAATAACCTGGGGCTAGCTCCACGATCCCTCCAACTCCCTATTCACATTTGCAATAATATTGTCAATGATGAAGCATTCACTCTTCATTATGATATAATTAAGCTTTACAGATTAAACATGAATTTCAACATTAGTTAAACGTTGATTACCTGTATAGCTTCACAAATAAAACCAGCTATGTGTCCGGTTGTGCCATATTGTATGAGATCTTGCAAATCTCTTGCATACTTTTCTCCATCAGAACCAAACACACCTCTATATGGATCTGGGTTTAAAGCGTGATGAACTCCAGTCTTGTTGCAGCACAGAACAGAAACAAACCAGATCAACATTTTATCTAATCCACTGAAGCTGACTACTCCCCAAACTTTATAATAGGACAAAGTAGTACCTGAACCACGTTGAATTTCCACATGCTTTGAGCAGTAGCCCCCATTGTTCCAGCTGCATTCCCATGATACCCGTTACGAATAGAGACAATATCTTGACATCCAGTATACAATTTGGCCATCATGAGGGCCAATTCATTAGCCTCCGTCCCTGAGTTCGTGAAGAACACCACCTATATCCAAAAACCAAACACCATAAAGTAATCAAATTTAAGGACCAAATTGTTAAGTGTTTATGCCTAACGACTCTACATTTACCTTTAGATCACCAGGAAGTTTAGAGGCAAGAGCCTCGGAGAATTCAGCAATGGCATGATTAAGGTAAAGAACAGTAGGATGCTGAAGTCGCTTGATTTGATTAATAACTGGCTCAACTACATCTGGATGGCAATGTCCGCAGTTCACAACTGCAATCCCTGCAAATGCATCTAAGTATCTTCGACCACTCTCGTCGAATAGATACTGCATCTTCCCGTCCACAATGTTCAACTGCAACTCTCAAAACAAAAACAAAGTTAATCGAACAATAAAAAGCCTTCAATTTTTGACTTTTATACATCGGCTATTCCATTTAGAAGCCTTCACATGGAAATAGAATTGAAAAGTAAAGATTCGATATTTAAATATGATATATTTAATAGATTCCATATTCTGATCACGGGCAAAATTTTAACTACGTCAAAGGAATTTAAAAGCATCGGAATCTGAGCCAAGTTTTGATTTATAAATATTTAGCTGTTTTCGACAAGAGACACGAAACAAGCCGGACAATAAGTTTTCCAAGCTTTTCGTCGTTTTTATTCCGATGAACACATCCGGAGATCAACAACCCGATCAGAAATTCAGGACCGCAGATTAATATACGAATCAGAACCAATCGATCAGAAAACGAAATCAATCGAGAAAATAGCAATATGGTCGAGTTATGATCGTAAATAGATAAGATCGGACGTTACCGGCTTGCGATAGAGGCAGAACATGGAGGGGCTAAGAAATTCCTTCCTTTTGCTAAGGATTTCATCGGCGGAAGGGCCTGTATACGGGGGTGGAGTGTAATCAAATGGCGGAAGCCTCGCTAGAAATTCTTCAGAATCCTTAACGGGAGCCGCCGCTGTTTGAGACGTTGATGAGAGACATCGCCGCCAAAAGGAAACGGAAATGTTCTGAATCGATCTTTTCACCGTGAACCTTTGCATGATCTCTATATCTCTCTTTCCTCCGATGAAATTTTACAGAGACGATGACACTGTTTCGATAGTTACAATGATGGATGAGAGATGACGTTCATATATAGAGAGACAGATTTACAAAACTCGTATTGATTGGATCAATGCTGACGTGTCGCTGTTATATAGTTAGGGAACTTAGAGGATGGGCCCTGCAACGTCCATTTTATTACGTAACTCTCTCTCTCTCGTGCTGTCATGATTGAATTGAAATCTAGTTCATCACTTAATCTTATCAAGCCATTAGTGATATTATAAACGTGAATAATCTTATTTTTTAATATATTATTAGTGAAATATTTTTAAAAATAATATTATTATAACGTGTTATTAATATAAATATCATATTAAATATTATCACCATAATAAATTTTAAATAAATATAAATATATTTAAATTATTACAATAATCATAATATATATCATTGTTATTAATTTGATAAAAAACTATATTTTATTAAAATAGCCAAAAACTATTATTAAATTCATAAAACAAAATTATTTTTATTTCTTTAATTTATATATACAAATATTAATATTAAAAATAATTTAAAATAAAATTTAAAATTATATAAATATCTAATTTAATTTTATTAGTAAATAATATTATATAATTTATAAATATTTTTCCTATGTAATGCGTGGATATAAATCTAGTTTTATATTAAAACCAACGAATAATCTACCTTTAATTTTAACTCGAAAATTGTAAACCCTAAAATATCGTCTTAAAATTAAATTCTAATTCTTAAAATAGTAAACTATTTATCATAACTCATAAAATTAGTATAGTAAAAGTATTTTCTTAATTTTGAACATTTCCAACCTGTAATTTAATTTCTATTTTCTATTTTAAAAAATCCGTCAAATTTCTTTCCCTAAAAACCATTAAGTTATTTCCATAAGTTGAAAAAAAATTCCACAAATGACATTATTATTATTTTTGGGGGTATTTAAACCAAATATGTATAGACCTATGGGACACGTGCTCTGCGCATGCAAGTGGAGTTGTTGGTTCGTTGTCCCAATGAAAAGCGAAAACTATGAATGGAGTTGGATTTTGCGTTTTTAATGTTGTAATCAATGCACTTAATTATTTATTTTCTGAATTTAACAATGCATCTAATTTTTATTTTTCCTTTACTAAGAAAAACAAAACTTATTACAAATTTTCTGTCGATCTAAAATTGAATTGTTCTCTGATGTCCGTGAGCCAACAGTTGACCTATGAGCATCAAAAGTATGGATCGTGTCCGTCTTATCTCCATATCTTTGTGTTTTTGTCAATAATGTTAGAAAGTCTGCATTATACATCCAGTTGTTTTAGTAATTGATTACAAGAATACAAGAAGTAAAAGCGTTAAACAATACCAATCTGATAACTCGATCGTTTTATTTAATCGAAATACATATATTGTTCCTTACATATTTCATACTTTCTTGATCAAATCGAACTCACAAATCCATCTTCATTTTCCACACTCGTAATTCCTGAGTTCACAACCCTACAATTCAGTCTTATCTCGCCTTGATTTCCAGTCAAAGGACTAAGATTTCCCATCCTAATCATTGCTTCAACGAATGCTTGGAAAAACACGAACGTGTTTGTGCTGTATTGTTCAACTAATGGAATCGTGTCGGCTTGTGGAGTCGAGAAGAGTTCTTGATCACTCTGAATCAAACCTCTCCCATTACGAAGATTAGTGTAGTATTGACTATCGAAAGCATCTGGTGTCACGGGGTCAAAGTTTACCAAAACGGTGCCGTTTCCGTTTTGAGGGCACAATCCACGGAGTTGGGCGAGGTAAGTTGGGTTTAGACTCGGGTCTGGTCCATTGGTACCATTGAAGTTGTATAGACGAGGTGTCACAAATTGACATTGTGCTC
Organism: Pugionium dolabratum; assembly: GCA_018901945.1. Lineage (NCBI taxonomy): Eukaryota > Viridiplantae > Streptophyta > Magnoliopsida > Brassicales > Brassicaceae > Pugionium > Pugionium dolabratum. The sequence goes on along the minus strand of JAEVFF010000250.1, from coordinate 60,802 downwards.
TTCCAAATGTGTGACCACCTAACCATTTTGACGTAAAGATATGTTCTTTTTCTTATATGTTTGATTAGAGATGATGAGGTATATTTTGTCTTTTTCAAAAATCTTATATATTATTTTGGTTGATGTATTCAAGCTAATGGTTTTTTCTTACTAATTAACTCATACTAACTACCCATTTTAAATACTAAGTATTTTATGCAAAGATTCGAATTTCAAACTTAATTTGTACAGCCATTTCAATACTGAAATGATTTATATTATAGAATATAATAGCACAAATTAGCTGTACCAAAATTTTATGGTATTAGAATGCAAAAGGCATGCTAGGAGAGAAAAACTAAGAAATCAAAATTTATGAAATGATATGTTGGGTTTTAGTGTTTGATTAGTATCATAACCAATTCTACGAATATTTAATTACAAATTTCGTAAAAATATATAAATAATTATAAAATGCAAAAACAAAATCATTAATATTCTCTAATAAATATAGATAATTCTAATAAAATAACTAAAATTAGATTAAATTCAACCATCAATATATAAGATAAAAAAACACTTATGTAATTAGATGAAAAGCTTACCAGAAAGAGCGACAAGATCTGAAGTACGATTCAGACCAACGGCAGCAAAACTTGCTTTAAGTTGAGCAAGAGTGAAAAATGGAGAAGGAAGAGCCGTATTAGCGAGATCGAAGAAAGCTCGTAAGCTATCTCTCCTCCCTAATGGAACTGGCCACCATGGACCTCCTGACTATATATATAACATATTTGTATTATAAAGTCAAAAATTGATAACATTTTTGTGTGACATGTTTTGTATTTTACATACCAAAAGCACTGATATTTGAGAAGCGATGGTGAGAACATCTGCACAAGACACTGTTCTTGGACAAGCTCTCTCAATCTCGGTTTTCATTCTATCTATTACATTGAACCCTCTAGCCGAATTTGCGTTTGGATTAGCATCTTTCTCTGTCCGAAATGATGTGGAATTGTCAAGCAGGATCGATGCATCGCAACCCTACAAATCAAAACCCTTACTACAAATTATATGACATGATAATATGTAAAAATGTTATGAGTTGAGTAATTAAATCTTTACATTAACAAAACAGTCATGGAAATGAAGGCGAAGAATGCTAGCAGCAATACGAGGATCCGACCTCAATTCATCGACGATTACATTCCCAATGATATCGAAAACACGTGGGCATGTTCCAAAGTAGAAATCAGGTCTTAACTGAGCATTAGAGCTTGATGCGTGAAGTAGAAGGTAACCCAATATTAGGGTTCCTATAGTACTGCAAGAAAATGAAGGAGAATATCCCATTTTTCTCTTTCAGGAGGAAAACAAATTGAATTGTGAGATGATAGTGAATTAGCTAAGGCGTAGAAGGAACATTATATAGAGAAAATTGAGTGTTTTCTTCTATGTTAGGTATTTTTTTAATGTCATGTGTTAAATCTGTTTACTAGAGTGGTTGAAGGAGAATTAGGGGTTAAAGTAAATTCACCGGCTCTTTTTGACGATGCTCAGATTCTTTGCACACAATTTAGTTTCTTAGTGTTTGATTGTATCTGTCCCTGTGATTAGTCAACCGTAAGATTGATCATTTCACTTTAGTTAATTGTACAGTTCTATTTAACCTTTTTAGCTTATATATACACTTTTATTACAGCTCTGGATTTTTTTCTTACTACAAATCGACGTATAGTTCTATGAAAACATGGTTTTCAATTACACCTGTATTCTTAACTTTAGATTTTAAGATGAATACAAACAGAAAAGGGAGAGCTATCAAATTTAAAAAAATAATAACTTTGGATAATCTCCACATTTTAAATTACCAATAAATCGCCTGCGAATAAATTACCAATTAACTAAACATTTTATTTTGGCTAGTTTAAACATTTTTTCACCCAATCTATAAACTCTATATGATAAAAAAACCTAATAATGGATAAATAAAGAATAATACTCTAAAATACTATTTTTAAAAGTTGTTTTTCTAAATATAGCCCCCTAAAATTAAAATTACAAAAATATCACAAATAATTATGTAAAAATATTTGTTTATTTTTAATAAATTATATAAAAATTTAAAATATTATATTTGGGTTCATTTTCTCAATTTAAGATTTATTTTTTATTAAAATAAAATTTTAATGTATTTTAGTGTTAAATTTGTGCTATTATTAAAAATTTAAATTAATGATGTTATTTTAGAAACAAAAATTTAAAAATGTGATATTTTAGAGAATTGCCCATGGATAAAAGAATAATGCTTTTTTCTTGTAGAATTTTCCTACATAGGATTAATTAATTAGCATATATTTAATTATTTAGGGCTATTTCTAAACTAATTTCCATAATATTTAACAACGAAATAGTAATGACTTGTGTTTTTGTTGTCGTTCCATTTCCCATGAATTACGGGAATGTAGCCTCAGAAAACACCTTCACAAACCGATTAGTTATACAAATCTTGCCGAGAATGATTTAATCTTAAATAACAAAGTTACCTAATACATATTATTATGAATTTCATACGAGTCATATGCTAGCCATTATGGTTAACCTAATCTAATACTTTAGCTCCTTGTCTTTTCTTCTCATTTAATACCAAGAGTTCAAAGCGGACAAAGGAATGATGAAATAAAATTATCACCGAAATTAAATCATAAAACTATTTATTTCATAAAGTATATCTGAAATCCAAGTTAAAGGGAAAGATAAAATAAAGTAATCGTTAAGAGAAACCGAGAAGAAATCGAAGACAAAAAAGACAATAAAAAATTAGTTAAATGGTTGGACAAAAGAAAAAAATTAAACAAGAAATTAGACAAATAATTGGCAAACACTAAAACCAACGGTGAGTAGAGAAAATCTTTTAGGTGAGAAAAATAAAACCTATTACGGAGCCTTAATGATTGTATATGTTTAGATGAGAATTTGAAGAGATCCTTTCTATTTTCCAGACTCTTTTCACCAGCATTATGGAGAAGAATTTATAAAAATTATTTTGTTTGAATCTGGTGTTTGGATATTTAACCGGTAATATTTTCGTGTGATTAAAATGCGAATTTGAAACTAATATTAAAAATGAAAATTTTTTTATATTAGAAAAGTGATTTTACGAATATGGTTTTATTTGTGGACAATATCTTTTTATTTCTTTCTTGCATTATTTTTACAAATATCACCCAACACTTTTATCTATACTAGTGGTGGGTGAATAATAAAATATTTACAACAGTGTCTTATTCTTATCCACTTATTTAGATAAACTTTATCCACTAATATATATAATTCTTATCTTTATCTACTTAATCCTTATTCACTCTAATTCTCTAGACAATTCTTTTTTTTTTCATAATTCTAGATTTTCTTTATTCTTATATTTGGGTTTTACTTACGCTAATAATTATGTTCATTATTTGGGCTAATGGAAGGAATATCCAACAATCTTCCCCTTCCCGACTAAGCTCGAGGTTGTCACGATGCCGGTGCCTTCACAGCAAGCTTCAAACTTTTTATCGGTAATATTGTGGTCATAATATCTCACCAATTCTTCTCTGTGTGTACTTTTTTTAGATGCATAAGTCTTTCTTCGAGAACTTCTCGGATCTAGTGATGTCGAATATCGATGCGCTTCGAATGGGAGTGCAAGGTTGAATTCTTTGCTAAGTGAATAACATTTTGGTTTATCACATAACATAATATACTTCTCTTGCTTTATTCCCAACTCAAGTAAGAAGTTCTTCATCCACAACATCTCCTTCCAAAGTTCACTGACTACGATATATTCTACTTCAGTGGTAGATAAAACAACACACTTTTGTAGCTTTGATTGCCAGGAAACAGCTCTCCATGCAAAGGTAGTTACATACCCTCATGTTGATTTCCTAAAATCTTTATCCCCGGCCCAATCTGTGTCGCTATAGCCCACCAACTCAAGCTTCCTTTACCAAAGCAAAGACACCTTTTAGTTGTGCCTCGTAAATAGCAGAGAATCCATTTAACTGTTTTCCAATGCTCTTTCCCCGGATTAGTTAGAAAGCGACTCAAAACTCCAACTGCATAGGAAATATTAGGCCTAGTACACACCATAACATACATTAGACTATCGACTGCGGATGCATATGGAGTAGTTCTCACTTCCTCCTTTTCTTTCTCATTTGTTGGACATTGCTATGAACTTAACTTGAAATGTCCAGCAAGTGGTGTATACAACGGCTTTGCTTTGTGCATGTTGAATCTCTCCAACACTTTTTCAATATATCATTCTTAGGATAGCCATAACAATTTTCTCGATCTATCACGAGTGATCTTCATCCCAAGAATTTGTTTTGTTGGTCCCAAGTCTTTCATTGCAAAACATTTGTTTAAGTCTTTCTTTAGAGCATCTATCTTGGTGCGGTCATGACCTACAATCAGCATGTCATCAACATATAGTAAAAGTATGAGAAAGTCACCACCGGCGTACCTTTTTATGAAGACAGAATAGTCATTCATGGTTTTTTTGAAGTCATGATCTACCATGAAGGATTCAAACTTCTTGTACCATTGTCTTGGGCTTTGTTTGAGACCATAAAGACTTTTCTTTAGTCGACACACTAAATTTTCTTTGTTTGGGACCTTAAAACCTTCAGGCTGCTCCATGTAGATCTCCTAGATCACCATGCAAGAATTAGCATCAAGTTGTTCAATCTTCAAGTTCAAAACAGCTGCTAAGCCAAGAACAACTCAGATAGAGGACATCTTTACTACTGGAGAGAAAATTTCTTCAAAATCTATGCCTTTCTTTTGGTTGAATCCTTTCACGACCAACCGGGCTTTATATCTTCGTTTTGAGCTTCCATCTTTAGACTTTATCCGATATACCTATTTGTTCTTTAAAGCTCTTTTCTCTTTTGGTAACTTCACAAGCTTGAATGTGTGATTCTCATGGAAGGATTGCATTTCTTCTTGCATGGCTTTTAACCATTCATCTTTATACCTGTCAGCAATGACCTTCTTATAGCTTTGAGGTTCTTCCTCATACGTAAGGGTCACATACTCATCTGGAGTATATCTTCTAGATGGTATCAATCTTCTAGCTGACAACGTCATGCTCCTCTTCTTTGGTATCATGATCATTATGATTCGAGATAGTGTCACCTTTTTCAAGATAAACATCATCATTCTCAACTGATTCTTCTGATTCGTTAGGTGCTTGATGAGGTTCTGCACTTTTACTAACCCTTACTTTTGGTTTTTCTGATCTTTGAATGTCTTCGATTGTCTGATCCTCGAAGAACACAACATCCCAAAGTCGATAACCAAATTAATCTCTTGGCAATCCAAGATAGATACACTTCTTTGACTTTAAGTCAAGTTTAGATCGTTCATCTTTAGGAATATGGACGAAAGCTCTACATCCAAATACCTTTAAATAGTTATAAGAGACTTTCTTTTTGGACAAGACTTCCTCGGTATTTCACCAAACAAGGGAACTGATGGAGTGAGGTTGATGATGTCAACCGCGGTCCTTATCGCTTCTCCCCAAAATAACTTGGATAGTTTTGCATGAGAGAGCATACAACGAACTTTTTCTCAGATCGTACGATTCATTCTTTCAGCAATATCATTTAATTGTGGTGTCTTAGGTGGAGTATTTTCCATCATGATTCCATGAGCTTTGCAGAATGCCTCGAAGGGACCTCTGTACTCACCACCATTATCTGATCGCACACATTCGAGTTTTTGGCTTGTGCTTCTTTCCATTTGAGCTACAAACTCCTTGAAAGCATCAAGAACTTGATCTTTCGATTTCAACAAGTGAACTCATACTTTCCTGGAGTGATCATCAATGAAGGTGACGAAATATGATGCACCACCAATGGATTTCTCAGACATGGAGCATATGACGGTATGCATAAGATCAAGATCATATGCTTTCTTTTCATAGATATGGAAGATCGTTGAAAAGCAACCCTATGTTATTTTCCAGATAAGCAATCAAGACATGGTTCAAGCAAGGATATTGAAATCCTTTTCGCTCATGTGCGCTAGTCTCTGATGCCATATCTCTATGTCATCACTTGCAACATTTACTTCCTTCTTCCATAGCTTAGCTTGTGTCACATATAATGATCCTTCTTTCTTTCCTCGAGCCATGATCAAGCTTCCTTTGGTTAACTTCCACTTGCCTTCACCAAAATGGTTTCTCATACCAGCATCATCAAGCTTTCCAGTTGATATGAGATTAAGCCGCATGTCTGGAACATGCCTCACATCTTTAAGAACAAGTTTACATCCCGTGTTTGATGTGAGAATGACATTACCCTTTCCAACAATCTTGCTTCTTCCTTTCCATTTGAACATTACCAAATTCACCACATTGGTAGGTTGTGAAGAAGCTTCTATAGGGGGTGACATGAAAGAAAGCATCAGAGTCGATGATCCATGAAGTATCATTAGAGGCAATTTTTAATAGATTGCATTCTCCAACGATATATACATCATTATCCTCATTTTCAACAATGGTGGTGGTCTTGTCATCATGCCTTTTTGTGGGATTCAATCAATCCGGCTTGACGTTATCCGCATGTCGATCTTTCTTGAAAAATCAACATTTTGATTTTTGGTGACCCGGTTTTCTATAATAATAGCAAGTAATTCTAGAACGCGATTTGGATCGTCCTCGAGATTGGTCTCGACCTCGGCTTCTATTATGTCCACGTGTTTTGTCTCTACCTCGTCTATCTATAATATTTGCCTCCGACTGAGTGACTGAACCTCGTTCTTTCTTCCTGGTTTCTTTATTTATAAGACTATCACTTGCGGTATCCATGGTAAGCTTTCCCTCTAGTGTTGAATTGCTGAGAGTAATAACTAGTGTGTCCCAACTCTCTGGTAGGGAGCTGAGGAAAAAGGGCTTGCATCTCATCTTTGACCTTCATGTCGACCTTGTTAAGCTGATTTACGAGCCCCTTGAAATTAGTCAAGTGCTCCATCATGCTTTGACTATCATTATACTGCAATCTTACCAACCGTCGAACAAGGAGGGCCTTGTTTCAAGGTGTTTTCTTTTGTGTCATGGATTCAAGTTTTGTCCATAACTCAAAAGCATTGGTGTAAGTAGAGACGTGTTCAAAAAGAGTTCGATCGATGTACTTATGAATTACGGCGACTGCTTTTCGATTCAAAATCTCTCATGTCTTGTCATCCTTTTCTTCCGGCTTGTCTTGCATGGTGATGGGTTCGTACAAATCCTTGAAATAAAGGTGATATTCCATCATCGACTTCCAATAGGAGTAGTTCTCTGTCGTAAGTTTGAACATGTCACCTTCAATGGTAACGCTAGCCTCCATCTTAATACGCACGAATTATCGATGTTTTAAACCAACCTAGCTTCGATATCAATTGTTGGGATATTTATCCAATAATACTTTCGTATGATGAAAATGGGACTTATAAACTAGTAATAGAAAAAGAACTTTCTTATATTAGGAAATGGATTTTACAAATGTGGTTTTATTTGTGGAGAATTATTTTTATTTCTTTATTAGATTGTTATTACAAATGACATCCAACAATTCTATTTATACTAGTGGTGGGTGAGTATTAAATATTTAAAACACTCTCATCTTTATACATTTATTTAGATAAACTTTATCCACTTATCTAAATAAGTTTTATCTTTTTCTACTTAATCCTTATCCAATTTAATTCTCTAGACAATTTTTTTTCTTCGTGATTATAAATTTTCTTTATTCTTATATTTGAGATTTATTTGTATTAATAATTATGTTCATTATTTGTGCTAATGGAGGGAATACCCAACATTTGGTAACCTGCGTATTGAGTGGTTCAATCGTTTTACTTGTTACACAACCATCTCCATAGGTTATATGAGATACATTACATAGGTTATATGAGATACATTACATAGGTTAGGAAAGAGTGTGTTTGGCATAGTCAAACTACGAACACATTTGTTTGTAAGAGTTCAGTGTGAAAGTCTGAACAAGAAATATAATCATCTTCTTTTTGTCTAATAGTTGTGTGATAAATTCATTAAGATTGTTGAATCTTCATTAACCCAAAATAATGATATAAGAGTTGTTTATATATAGTTGTACAAACATTGATTAATCTAAAAGAAATTTAACCACTAAATCAACCATAACCGGTTAGAATACAATCTAACACTTTATTTTCGCATATTATTATTTGTTTATTGTCTAGTGGTAGATTTTAATGTTAACAAAAAAAACCAAATAGACTGCTAAATTTCATCAATATCAAAATTTTGAATTTAAAAGTGATATTTGATCGCAAAAAATTATGATATCCAAACAAATATCACTTGATCGTAACAAAGTTGCAACTTGTTACGGTAAACAAATAAACAATCTTAAATACTTGTCTCTAAGACCTGTCACGTGACCGCATCATGCTGGCTAGGACGCGGCATGGGTCCATCGTTTTTCATGGTGCTCGAGAGATTTCATCATTCACTGGCCTTACCTACTAAAGACATGCTCCACACTGAATGCATGTGGACAATAGTAAAATCACAGCCAACATTATTATAAAATATCTTAATAAATAAAATTATAAAGTGTTTATTTCATTTTATATTATAATAATAAATTTATCCATTTGGATCGAAATAATCTGTTCTAACAATGCTATGAATCGAGTAGTTAGTAAGACTAACCAAATTATATAACTGGATTAAAAAAATTAATTAAAGATAAAGCTTATAAGTCTGTCAAACGATCTAAAGTATTCGAACCTAATCCGACCCTTATTATCCATTCTTATAAAGTACAATAGTTATCTCCCGACCTAATTTGAAAATATAAAAATTGAAAGGTTTTCAACTTTCTTTTTTCCTTTATTTCCCTCTCACTGTACACACAACAAATGCAGAGACGACCGTGTCGTGCCGTTTCGACACGTCTTATCACACAGCCGCATCAATCTCAAAACACGAGTTTTCGTTCCACTCTCATGTTCTAAAACATATCTCTCTCTCGGCGTCTTTGCTCTCCTTCCGAATATCTGTCTTCTTCTGCTTCTCTTTCCTCCGTAGCTTATATGGCCGAATCCCCAGAATCGGACACTGTGAAAAAGCCGAAACCCTTAAACCCTGACTCGGATCTGTCGTTTACTGCTAATGGCCGAGCGGAGATCGATACTTCGGTGCCGTTCGAGTCAGTGAGAGAGGCGGCCATTCGTTTCGGTGGTTTCGGTTTCTGGAGACCTTTACACAGTAATAAAATCACAGAAGCCTTTCAGGTTTCTCCCTCATTTTGCAGTTTTTCTTTAGGTTTTTGTCTGAAAATCTTGGAATTGATGCTTGATTGATACCTCGTTCATGTCTTTAACGGCATGATAATGATTTACCTTTCATGTTTAGCATTCGTGTCAAAGTAAATTTAGCCCCATTGTGATTATTTGTTCAGTGCCTGCAATTTTTCAACCTGATTTTAAGCGAATCCGCTCAAATTCATCACTTTGTTGAAGATTTTGGGTTCTCTATAATATTACTGAAAGTAATTTTTACTTATTTAGGATATCTAAGGAAAGATTTTTGATTTTTGGTGGTAGGAAAATTCCGAAGAAACCGAGATCATGGAACTCAAGTCACAGGCTGCTGAGCTACAGAATGTTCTAATTGTGAAAGAACGCGAAACGCACGAGGTGCTGAAGGAGCTTGAGGCGACTAAAGCAACAGTTGAATTGCTAAACTCAAAGCTGCAGCAGAAGAATGAGGAGGAAACGTTGAGAGAAGAAGTTCACGGTCATATCAAGCCTGCAGGTGTGGTACTGAAGGATTTAAACCAGGCAAAGATGAATTTGTGCAAGACTACGGTAGATTTTGTGGGTATACGTGGGTCAGTTGAGCAGTTGAACAAGAAACTGCAGGAAGAAAGGGCTGCACTTGAGAAAACCCGGGTGAGACTTATGCAGAAATCTCTGAAGGTGATTTCTCTAGAAGAAGAAGTAAGACTAAGATTCGTCAAGGAGAGTGAAACCTGCAAGAACGGTCTAGAGGGTAATCCATCAGAAGTTTCAAAGGGGGTACAGAGATTGAGCCGTGCAGCTCAAGAGTTTGAGAAAACAGGAGAGAATACACGATCGGAAGTTGTGAAAGCTATCGCTGAGATCGAACACACAAGAGAAAAGATCAAAACAGCCAAGATAAGGTTGGTGGCTGCTAGAAAGATGAAGGAAGCGGCCAGAGCCGCTGAAGCTGTTGCAATCGCAGAGATAAAGGCTGTTACCGCAAGTAAAAATTCTGATAAGGCCGTGACTATCTCCACTGAAGAGTATGCTGTGCTCGCTCGTAATGCTAGAGATGCTGAGGAAGAGGCGAGAAAGCGCATAAAAGATGCAATGTCGAAAGTTGAAGAAGCGAATGTTTCAAAAATGGCTATTCTGAAGAAAGTAGATGAAGGGGCCCAAGAAATTGAAACCAACAAGAGGGCATTGGAGGAAGCTATGGAGAGAGTAGATGCCGCAAATGCTACAAAACTAGAGGCAGAAGAGGCGCTGCGGAACTGGCGGTCAGAGAATGGACAGAGGAGAAGGTCATCTTCTTCTGTGAATAACACTGCCAAGTTCAAGAACAGGAGAGAGACAACAACACGTCTGATGGATGTAAACGGTCTGAATCTGACATATGATGTTGTTGACGGGTCATCATCATCAGTCCCTGTCTTGAAGACAGCAATGTCAATCGGGCAAATACTCAGCAAGAAGCTACTTCTTGCAGAGGACTCAGATAAAAATGTTGGTAGCGAGAGAAGGAGAGTGTCGTTGGGTCAGATGCTGGCAAAGAATAGCAATGGTGATGGAACTGTGAGCAAGAAAAGTGAAGGGAAGGAGAATGAGAAAAGTTCTACGACTCCAAAGAGAAAGAACTTTGGATTTGCGAAGATCTCTGTGTTATTGAACAAACAAAGCAAGAATAAGAAGACGAAAAAGAAGAAAGCTTTGAACTTAAGGTGATGCAATGATTTATAAGAATTCACAAATCGCCTAGGCCATGGATTTGTTTTCTGCTTCGGCATACTAGCAAAAGGGTTATGATACTGTGGAATACAATGTCATAGTTTAATCAATCACTCTGGCTAAGCTCTTCAACAAATCGTACTACTAATAGCTAATTGTCTTGTTCCTCTATGAAGGAAATGAATTAAGATTTGAGAATCAAAGTAAATTAGATTGTCGTCCCATGTTATAAGAAATTTCTTCTTAAACATGCAATAAATATCATTAACTAAGATTTGGAAAAGATAAATATAAAATTATGATTCAGCGGAATACTTTTTTAATTAATTTGATTGTAAATCTACTTATAAAAGTGAATAACAATGAAAACGAAAAAATGAGATCCGAAGAAAATACCAAAAAGAAATAGTGACAATTGTTGTCGGTGGTGACACGTAGGTACGAAGGAACGAGAAAGGTCAACAATTTCTCTTCCGTATATATATATCCTTCCCTCTCTTTATTTAGTCTTCACGCTATATTCTCTAATCTTCGATTCTTTAAATTTCTCCACCCAATTCTTTCTCCCCAGATCTGCCAAACTCTGCGACAATGGCTTCCACGGCGGCTCCGATCCTTCCCATCTCCAATTCACAAACCGTTCCATCCGCCGCTCCTTCCTCCGTCGAATCGCAGCCACCGATTGCAACTCCGGCTTTCCGCGCCTTCATTAATCAGATCTCTGAAACCGTCAGAAACGGTCTCTCTCAGCGTCGTCCTTGGGCTGAGCTCGCAGATCGCTCCGCATTGTCCAAGCCGGAATCGATTTCCGACGCCGCTGTTCGGATCCGCAAGAATTACTCGTATTTCAAGGTGAATTACCTCACCGTCGCGACGGCGATCGTCGGGTTCTCTCTTGTCACGCATCCTTTCTCTCTCGTCTTCCTCCTGTGTCTCCTAGCCTCCTGGCTCTTCCTCTACCTCTTCCGTCCCTCCGATCAGCCAATCGTCATCCTCGGTCGCACATTCTCCGATCGAGAGACGCTCGGATGCCTGATCCTCTTCAGCATCTTTGTGATTTTCCTCACCGACGTTGGATCTGTTCTCGTCTCGGCTATAATGGTTGGAGTCGCGTTGATCTGTGCACACGGCGCATTTAGAGCTCCGGAAGATCTCTTCTTGGATGAGCAAGAGCCAGTAGCTACCGGATTCCTCTCTTTCCTCGGTGGCGCTGCCTCATCTGCCGCGCCTGTTGTCGTTGCCGCTCGCGGGTAAATGCTCCTCCTAACCGACACCAATTAGCAGTCCGCATGGGTAATGATTTTGGTTCTTTTTTGCTTCTGAAAAATCTTTCCATATGATTCGTTTGTTCAGTCGATACTTTCAGAATTTTAATCTCGAAAAATAAACCTGAAAAAATATGTGAATCTCAAACGCATAAATTTTTTGTCGTGGGCATATATAGATATAGATGAAAATTTGTCTTTGAATGATTTTAATATGAAGAAGCTTTTAAAACTTTTGTTAATCTTGAGCCTCTTCAACCTGTTTCATGTTGAAGTTCAAGATTTAATTGCTGTTGAGCTTTTTTAGCTTCTTCTACCTGTAGCCATCTTTACATATATGTGCAACTTCCATACAAATTTTCATGGTTTCTAAACAATAAAAAAGCTTTCTTAAGCTGTGTTCGTAGACTGATGATACAAAGTAAAAGCTAAGACATGATGATAGCATTCAAGCGTTGGTTATCTTAAACTGTATAGAGATACAGCTCATGAAATGCTAACATATCTTTGATCCATCCCTGCGCTAACTTTGGGTTTTCAGAATCGTTTTTAACTATATAAAGCGATAGATTGCTGACAATCGATAATATTTGTAAACCGCTATCTTTAACAACATCTATTTTCTTATAAACAACTTTTACTTCTATCAGAAAGGAAAGTGGAAACTGTCAAATTGTTGCCAAAACTTTTGAAAGGAAGCTTTTTTCCTTTCTGTTTAAAAGTGATTTTGTTACCTTAGATTATCCACCTTAATATAATGGCTAAGGTTTTGGCTTAAGATATACGCCTCAAATTTGACATCTTCCAGTAGACCGAAACTAAGAAATTGCAAAATTCTAGGTCTTAATGCAAAGAAATCTAAAACGTAATATCGAAAATTATATTTGAGACACCAATATCTCTGAAACAAAGAGAAAAAGGAAACGCGTTTATGAGGAAGAAATAAATGGGAGATGTCAGAAGTGGTAACTTGAACCGTAAGCCAAAGTCTTAAACGAAGACTATATCATTTAGAGTGGATTGTTACCAAATAAAGTATTATTATTATTATATAAATCTTAGTCGCAAAGATATCTAATAAGTAATGTATAGTCTGATAAAAGGAAAAAAATCTCAAGTGTCCCGTAGCCGTGCATCGGAATCAACACCGCGAGACGATATCTAGAGAAGTGTTCCCAACCTTAAATTCCGACGTCACCAAATAGTAAAGTACTAGGGCAATGGCAATGTCTTCAGATCAAAACTTCTAGTCTTCTACTTTATAATATTTGCTTCTATAAAGTCGAAATTTATAGGCTCCTCTCGTGTTTTACTCTAGTATTTTCTCTCTGTTTCTGTGCGTACACGATGGAAAAGGAAGATAAAGGTTCAAAACAGAGCTTCTCTACATCTTTAGCACCATCACGAAGACGAAGAAAAGCGGTTGAGCCAGTGGAAGCGACGTTACAGAGATGGGTGAAGGAGGAGGAAGAAGGGTTGGAGAGGGTTCGTAGGGTTCAAGCGAAAGGTTCGAAGAAAGGTTGTATGAGAGGAAAAGGTGGACCAGAGAATCCGGTTTGCCGGTTTAGAGGCGTTCGACAAAGGGTTTGGGGTAAATGGGTGGCTGAGATACGTGAACCAGTTAGGCACCACCGTGGTGGAAATTCAAGCCGTAGCAAGCGTCTTTGGCTTGGAACGTTCACTACTGCAGCCGAAGCCGCCTTGGCTTACGACAGAGCTGCTAGTCTCATGTACGGACGCTATGCAAGGCTAAATTTTCCAGAAGAACTGGGAGGTGGAGAAATGAAGAAGAACGATGAGACAGAATGTTCTACAAGCTACTGGTTTGAAAATGATAACGTCTCTGAAACCTGTAATGGCTTTAATGAAACGAAAGATAGGAAGGATTACCATCACAACAGCGAGTTTGGCCAAGACAAGACTGAGAATCTTGATCCCATGACTGATGATGAGATACTGAAATCGGGGGTTTATGGGAACTCAACAGAGGAAGATTACAGTTTTGATCTATTTGACTTGGATAACAGATTGCTGTACAATGAATCCGGTAACCAGGAAGGCGGATTCGATCCTTCTTTAGAGTTTTTCGGATTGTAGCTAAGGTTTATGCTTCATTAATTATACTGTGAGACTGTTTTACGTTGTTGGTTCACTTCATTTTCACTATCTTAAAGAGTCAGGCATCATACCGCAAACAAAATGTTAGAAGCAGAAACAGGATCGGTTCCATCTCATTCTGGCTTCTCTGGAGCAGACCACAACATTTTCCATGGACCGGTTCTTGTCCCCACTCTGAAACATTACGCAAAATCCTTTAAAAAAGGTTGTTTTGACGTAGTTGAAACTAGACCGGTTTTAATTTTTTTTACCTCCAGGTTCCGGCAACTAACCGCAACGCCATGAAGAGGAACAAGCCCGTCCATATCCCGGCAAGGCCAAACGTTGGTGCCGCCACAAGCATGAACAAGGAAGATATGAATCCAACAACCACCTGTTCCAAAACGAGAATTAATCGACTTGTCCCTGGGGTGAAAGGGTGAATCAAACCACCAAACTGATGAAAAAGAAAGAGACACCATGGAGTAAGCAGCAAATCCAAAGTCAGAGACTCCATAGTAGAGCCCATCAAAAACAAACGCTAGAGCATTCACCGGCTGAGATCCAGCCACAAACTGCACGCAGACAACATTAATTAAACGTTCAACGTTGTCTCAGAACCCTTTCAAACTTATTAGAGTATAAAATAAGATCTTACCAAGGTCCCTGACAGAGCAATCGTTAGAACATCTGAATCCGTTGTGAATAAGCTTGAAAATGGTGCAAATCCTATGAACAAAACAGCAGCTAGACCAGTTCCAGTTGCTAAACCAATCTGCTCAAAAGCATTCAACACGTAAAAATGTTGCGAATTTTGTACATACAAAACAGGAAGAAGAAATACGTGCACTACAGAATACGAACTTGAAGAACTCCAAAGATAACTTCCCGGGCTTGTTTGTATTCTTCTTGAGAGTAACTGGTTGCAAGAAGACTCTGAGAATAGAAGTAAAAAAGTTAAGTGAAAAAAGTATCCACGAAACGTAATCTTGCATCTTATGTATGGGGGATTATATTATATCTTTAAAAAAATTGCGCAGCAATATCTGTTTTGAAAGTGAGTTGCAAAAGATAATAGACCTGTGCAGCAATGGCCAAAGCATCAGTGAGTAAAGAGACAGCCAACCAGATTTCCAAGCAGATTTGATGGCCAGCCATTTGAGTAGGTCCCATCTGAGCCGCTAATGAAGTAGCCAACGTGAATGGCACAAGCAGTGCCACTGTTCTACCTATCAGAAGCCCACCTAAGAATAAATCAACACATTACATATAGTAGATTTTTGTTTTTGAATTTTTTATAGAAACTCAAACAACTTTGAAGAGATACCTGATTTGAGGTACTGGTTGGCTCTTCCCACTTTGATTTGAGGAGAAAGCAAAACCACATTCTCATTCAACTTCCACAGAAGAATAAACGCAATCAAGTATCTGAATAAACATCCACAAGTGAGAAAAATAAAAGGCTACAAATTCAGAAAATTGCGCTTAGTAGATAACGAGTCCATTAGTATTAAAATTTTACCACATATTTGGACGTACTCAGAAATCACGGTAGCAGCCGCAGCACCAGAGATACCAAAGCCAAGGACAAATATCAGAATTGGATCCAGTATCGCGTTAAGCATGTTCCCCGCAACTGTTGAATAAGAGTTAACCATATGAAAAACATGTATGCAAATATACGTTTGTAAATATGATTCAAATTTCAAAAAGTAGTGGTCATATATTAATGTTCGTCATACATCTATTATTTTGCGGATTCAGTCATGCAAATATATAAGAAAGAAAAAGAATGTGCAATACTTGCCTACAGCATATAAAGGCGTCTTTGTGTCCTTGAAACCACGAAAAGCTCCTTGAGCAGCCAATGCAACTACAATTGGCGGTGCACCATACGCCCTAAATCTGAGGAACTGTTCTGCTGGTATTCGCATTGGTGAATCCTGATAATTTACAGACCAATAAAGAAGAGGGATCACTTAGAAAACTCCAAAGATAGTAGCTTACATAAAATAAATTCTACACAGGTTTCTGTGATCAAGAGAAGCTTAAACATTACAACAGGTATAGCCATGACGTCCATCAAGAAATCAGATCCGAGAGAGAGCGCAATTGCCTCTGCAATACCAACTCCAGCGGCAAGAGCTAAGGAGGTTGAAACAGATGGCAGCACTTTCTTTCCTTAAGACAAAAAATAAAGACAAACGAAAATAAGAAACAAAGCATAGCAATCTTTGAAGAAGTACAGTGAAAAATTCTGCATTAGAGCTTGAAGGAAAATCAAACTACTTGTTTCCGTAGAATCATCAGTATCTGCCTTAGCGGCAATTGCTTGCTCTTCAGCAACAAACGATGTTGTGACATTTAGCAAAGGAACATTAAACAGCTTCGACACCAAATTGAATACAGAAACAGAGATCCCTACCGCAGCTAGTTCTGCAGAACCTGTCGCATTAGATAAATTTAATAGCAATGTTTACATGTAAAATTTGAAAGAAAGAAATTGAAACCAAACAAAAGCATGTAAAGACATTTACCAAGATGACCGACAAATGCAGTGTCAACAAGCGATGTTATAGGATCAGCAGCCAAAGCTAACGCAGCAGGTAATGCAATGGACATAATCTCCATTCCAATTTTACCAATCCTAACCAAATAAATGTGATATTTAACTAAAAATGATTAAGAACCAGAACAAAGAAATAAATATATAGAAAAACCTACCCAGGATCCGGTTTGGGATCAGGATCCGGTTCTGGAAATTCCACTAGATCATGTAAAGGGAGTGGATTCTGCTGTTTTCCCGGAGGCCGAGAGCAATCTTCAGAATAAAAAGCGGCGACGGTGGGAGATTCATCCCGAGACGAAGAATTACGGACGATTGTTCTTCGAATCAATGAATTAGGGTTCCGAGGAAGACTTTGAAGTTGGGAAACTGAGGGAAACAGAAGAGGAGAAAAACAAAAATAGGTCGCGACCGCCGCCATTGCTGAGAGAGAGAGAGAGACGGAGATCTCGGCGGAGGAAGAAAGAGAACCGCATGTTCTTTATCTATCTAGCGAGTACTGTACAGTTGTATACTAACTGATTAAACGGTCGGATGAGAAGTTGAAGTATCCGAGTTCTAAATTTGTTGCAACTTTATGCCTGGATCATTAATGGGCTATACTAATGGGCTTCTAAATCGATTGAGGTCATATAGGTAACAATCCTTTCGTGGAAAAGCGAAATGAGATTTTTTTACGTTTTAAGACAGAAAGATGTCAACATAACTAGACGCACGATAAGTTTAACGAAAAAGAATTCTGAGGTTAGTTATGGTTCTTGTCGACAAGTAATCATATGCTTAAACTAGTGTTTGGTGGGGCTTAAATGGTTTGTAATGGATGTCGAAGGGTTTTCTAGAGTGGTGTTGTGATAGTGCGATCGAGAAAACTATTTCGGACCATAGCTTTTGGTATATGATCAACACAATGTTGGAAGAGCATGTGTTTTGCATGAGGTGGATTTTATTATTATTTACCAAAAATCTTTAATCCACGTAAACATCAACAATGTTACCATTAAACAAAAACTACATTATTTAATCCATTAACTTCGTTTAGTGATAAAATTTTCCGAAATTAATCTAAGCTTAAAATAAAATACCCTTTCATCGTAAATTGGGCAAATGTGCGGAAGAGTCTTCTTACAAGAAACAAAAGAACGTTGAGACGCCGTAGAGCATCGGTCAAAGCAGGCAGCTTCACATGACTTGCGGTCCCAGCAAGAAGACACTAACACCAATGTGGCAATATACCATTTATTACATTAATGTTTATAACAAACGGACTATGCTCACAAAAAAATAAATACTAAATGGAACAAAACTCTTTATCCAATTTTATCAATAATGTCAGTTTTTGAAGATATTATTTATTTCTCCTTCGTTTATTTTAATTAAATGAACTTTGTAATTAATACATTAAGCCAAGGAATATGAGAATTACTCATTACCTAGAAGATCTGAATCTGAACAATTTAAAATCATTTACTAATTGCTTTACTTTGATTTCTTAATTTTTTGGAGATAAAAAATATTAACGTAATGATTAAGTAGAAATAATTCAGAGATTCGTTGTTTTCTAAAGTGTAAAATGCTACGGATTTTGATAGATCTGTGACGTGGATTAACTCGACATAGATATATTATTTATTATTTATAATACTTTAAACAACCTTTTCTGATATTATTTTTGGCTTCAGTTTATTTTTGATGTTATGCAGTTTTACATTCAAATTTAGTATAAATTAAACTTATATAGAGCATCCAAATGAACCTGATTTTTCTGCAATACCGTACTTCATTTTTCATTAAAAATGTTCAAACTATATCTTATTTATGTTGTTAAATTAATTAATATTTTCATTTATAAAAATACATATTAATTTATTTTATTATTGCAAAACTTTCAAAAATTATGATACCATTTCTTTTATATAATTAATTAGTTTCTAATTAGTATCTAAATATGAAATAAAATTCTAGTATATATATATAGAAACTCTAGCGAATAAGATTCCAAAAAACTAAAATAAATTAAATTAGAGTGAAAAATATTTGATTTTAAAATGGTGTTTAGAGTGTATTAAGTGGTAATTATTTTAGTGGGCAAGTGGTTAGTTAATGTCTCAAGGATACACTTCGTGGAGGATGTTGAAATCTTAGCCTGCTTTCAATTTCTGAATATTTGTAGTATTTTTGTGATATTTTTACTCTAGATCAAATTTACATATGACTTATATAACTATCGACTCGAAATAATGACATCTAATACACATAATTTAGCAACTATTTTTATAGATCTCCGGCCAAATGAAATCAAAATGTTTAGAATTCATGAGATGAGGACTCTGAAACTTAAGTTGGTAAATTAACAAACATAGAATTTGAAATTAGAAAACCTTTTTTTTAATTACCAGTGTTCTCTTTGTTTTTCTCTCTTGAATAACACATAATTATTTCAAAGCAATAAATATAAAAATAGTGTCATGTGTGAAGAAGGGAGTGAAAACGTGGAATAAGAATAACCAAAGAAGATAATATAACTTAGAAGATAAATGAAAGTTAACTGTTTATATGCATGTTGGTCCACGTGGTTCATGCAGCAGAGCATATCTGTTCCCCACTTAGCCTGGCCCCAACCACATAACACACTATACAGTAAGTGTAAATGCAAAATAAGAGAAAAACACATTATATATTATTGCAACTTTTGGTTAGTTGCATCTCCGACATGACTACTTTAATGTAAGAATATTTCTATATAATTGATTGGCTTTTCACCTTTTTTCAGAATAATTGGTGTTTGAAAGTTTTGCCCGACACGAATCAAATAATCACAGTTTACCAAAACGGTAATAACAACACTAATTGTAATTAGAAAGATAAACCTACCCGATGGTGGCTGAGTTAATCGGAGAAAGAGACTAAAGATGATATGTTTTTTTCTTACATGATTTGTTTTAAAGACTAAGTTTCTTATTTCAAACTAAAAAAGAAAGAAAATATGATACTTTTGTGGTGGCAATATGAAGAGAGAGCTAAAGTGAGACTTTGAACACAGAATACAGTAGTTTAGACGATTGTTTCTGCGTTTAGGATTGTAGTAAGAAGAGCCAATGAAACTCAGGATGGATAGCGCCAGAAAAATCGATATGAATGTGATCATACTATGGCGCTATCCCTCCTGAGCTTTACGGATTCTTCTCTACGTTTTTTCTTTTTCTTGTTAAGAGTTAAACACAGAGAAGAGGAAAATGAAGTTAAGAGGATGGAAGTGAGGAAAAAGAAGAATGAGAAAGTGTTATTTATAGAGAGATGAAGCGAGTTTAAGGAACTTGGGTTTAAAGGAACACACGTCATCTTCTCTTCGTGGAACGTGAAATTATTAATTTCTATACTTTACCAAAAACAATGTAGTATTAAATTCTCCTTTTCCTGTAATAATTTCTACTTCTTAAATTTAAAATTCTTATAAATTTTCTTTTATTTTATTTTTGGAAAGCATCGTTATAATATACACTATATAGTGAACGTTGTGACGCCGTGATTTGTCAATAATGCTATTCATTAACTATTAGGGTTTAATTAGTATTTTAAAAACACATTTACATAACCCAAATCGCACTAAAATTGAAATGTGGTGGAGCATATATATATATATATATAGAGTAATACCCTAAAATAGCACATTTTAAAGTTTTTCTTCCAAATCTAGCATAATTTAAACTAATGATGCTATTTTTGGAACAAAAACTTAGAAAGATTGATATTTTAGACATTTGCCTATATATTATATTTATATACTTTTATCGTCACTTATATTTTGGTCATGTTCGTTTGGCAGATTGTTGTTCGTTTAGCTGTCGCAGGTATCTGCGGCAGACGCAGCGGTCAGACGCTGCGTCCTACATCGTAATTTTTTCGACTGCTGATTAAAACAGCGGTGCGACTAAAAATCTATGATCAACCGCAACCGCAACCGCCGGCGACAGACAAACGAACAACATGTGCTACAGCCGCAACCGCATGATTGACCGCAGCCGCAGCCGCCTGCGGCAAACAAACGAACAACACTTTTATAATTATTTAAATATAACTAATATACGATTGTCAATAAAAAAAATAAAAATCCGATTCTACCAATTAGATTTGATAGTATATAAATTAAATAAGTAATGCCTATACTTTTTTAGTTCTAATATTTATATATTTAATTTATTTTGTGAAATCTTAGAAATATAAAAATACATAAAACATTAGTATTCTATTATTTACTGCATACTATACAATATCATTCGTTCGAAATTTATAATATCAAGACACAATACAATATCTGCAAACAATTGTTTTTCTATAATATTAGACACTATAAAAAATTTTATTAGAAAACTAATAAATGTGAAATTTTTAGTGTATAAAATATCAGAGGTACAAATCTTGCCAAAATAGGTAAATTCAGGTAAGATAACAAAGAAAATGGTTTTCCAAATATGTTTAGAAAAATGATTAAATTAATGAATGTCAAGACTTTTACTTTATCTTTTTTTTTTAAGACTGTTTTTGTTTCTTTTCACGCATTCCTGCCGACTACGGTCGTAAGTCAAATACGTATTCATTTGGTTTCGAAAGATATACGATGACAATGATTGATGGACAAGAAGACCTTACCAAATTAGTTTGGCTTTTCTCTTATATTACAAAGTTAATTTCAGTTGTTTGTATATATGGCTGCAACCATTCTAGTCCGATAATCTATAGTATATTTTAGCATTTCAATCGCAATTTTATTCTAGATGCAAAATTTGGACAAAGAACTGTGACACGCAATCAAATTGTTTAACCATCGAGATAATCGCAACCATTTGCAATAGGACAACAAACATATCTAACATTTTCATCAAAAAATTTTCATACCTATAATAGTAAAAATTAATAAAAAAAATTTGAATGGATATGTCACACAATAGAAATCTACTTAATAGTGTTTTATTTAAGATCATTTGAAAAGATCACACAATAGAATATTCACTCAGTTTTATTATTATTATAAATATTTAATTAGATGAGAATCTTTCGTTGGTAACATTCTAAAATAGCAAGAAGACAAAATTAAAAAATAGTAATGATGACAGTAAAATCACTAATAATGATGCGATATTTATGATCAATGTATAATGTTTTTTTCCAAAGTTGTCATTTATTTAAATGCTACAGAATAGAATGCGTAATTATTTTTGTGATATAATTTTATGGAATGAAATAAGGAATTCTTTTTGTAAAAATATTTTTTTATAATACAAATATTTAGTTAGTAGTTAACAATATATATTTCTGGTACGATTGTAATGTTAAACTCAAACTTATTATTTTTATATACATATTTAGTGTAATATATAGGCATCCAATTATTAAATTATAAAATAACATATAACAGAAATAAGTAACGGAATCATATTATTTTTTAAGTTCATCTCAGAAATATATAATTCACACTATATTTTTTATGGTCATTTGAAAAATATAAAATTCGACTATAATTTTTTGGTATTATATGAACATATTAAGATATTGATATAATTTGTTGTAGTTTAGATGACAACAAAAAAATTATCATATAATACTTTATTTTATCGTATAACATGCTAACAAAACTAAATACTAAATATGACATTCTAAACTCAAACGTCCAAATTTTCGGAGTAATCAGCATTTGACATTTTTCCTCGTATACTCTTTCACGAATTTAGAGTTGACGTTACCTATTATTTTTTTTTTAAAAAATCATTATTTCTTGTATTATCAGTAGTTTGGTTCGATTGTTTTTAATTCACAAAGCTAAATCATATGGAATTATGTTTGCTTTCTGAAAATAGTTGTAGTATAAACTGGTTATGTACGTAGTTTAAACATTGACTATAAAATTTAAGTTGATAAAAACAAGAATTAACGTAGAAAATTATACTCATCATATTAACTAATTTAATTAAAACTAGATTTTGACCCACGCCCTGCGTGGGAAAAATATTTATAAATAATAATTAATTATTTATTTTATTAATTTAAATTAAATATATATATATATAATTTATCTCATATCTAAAATAATTTTTTAAAATTTTTTAATATTGATTACGAAAATGAAATAAATAATAAAATCAGATTATATAAATAGATTTAAATTATATCTATTTTGGATAAACGTATACATATGATAAATATTCAATTAAACTAAACTTTTGTTTTATATTTTGTTTGAGTAATTTTTTAAAAATTATATTTTGTTTTATATTATATTTACATTTTATGACAAAATAAATTATATGTCGAAATATTAGAGATTTACATATAATATACTGTATAATGGCAATTTTCGTAAATATTCTAGTAAATTATGTCCTAAATAATATTTTTCTTAAATGCTCTAATAGTGTGACACATCAGCGTGACACATTTATAAATCACACGTGAACATAAAGTTATTTTGTTAAAATGATTCTCAATTAATATATATATATATATTCTCAATTAATATATATATATATATATATTCTCAATTAATATATATATAGAATATAGATATAGATATTATGGGGCGTACGTTAGACAAAAAAAATTAAATTGCAGCTAACTTACAAAATCACCTAAACTTTAATGCGCTTGTCTAGAAAATAACTAACTTACAAAATGGCCTAAATGGTTACATCGAAATATGTTTGAAAGATGAATTAAAATGATTTTTGGTAAGCAAAGGCGTTACTATAATTGTAAAATATTATATAGGTTTTCCTATAGTCCCATATTTTAAAATATAGATGCCTAAAACCCAAACTACACGAAAACTTTAAAATATAATACAAAACAAATAAATAAATTTTTTAAAAAAGGTTGTATAAGTTCTTTTGAAATAATGATTATGTTTGCCTATAACGCATTATACTTTGGAATAATATTTATATATCACTTTTGAAGATACATTTTTCTCTTTTAAAAGTGAGTCTGGGTGTTATTAGTTACCATATTCACATCAATCTCACATCATGCGGTTTAGTCAATGCTTTCGTTAGTCATCACATATCTCTCAATTTTTATCATTACTATATTCATTATTTTCTCAATTTTTAAAATTATTGTTATTCCCACTAATTTTTCTAAAGGAATATAGGAGGGTTTTGACACTAAAACCACAACTCTATGATTAGTTGATAAACGAAATCAACTCTTTGTATTTATTCATGATTTTTTTGAATTTTAGGAATTAATTTTTATTATTAAAGGGTTTATGTGATCTACTGATAATCATAAATCCTCATGAAAATCAGAATTTCTATATATAATTTATATCTATTGGGTGAGAATTTAAAAACATTCAATCTGACAATATTCAATTTAATTTGGTACGCATTTCGTTATGTCATTATCGTAGGCAACAGCCCTTCAATCAATAGACTAATACATTAATGTTAAAAAAATTTACTAGATTTATGCCTATTTTTTGCAGAGGGAAAAACATTTATAAATTATATAATATTATTTATTATTAAATATAAATTACATATTTATATATTTTAATTTTATTTAAAATTATTTTAATATTAATTTTTTATATATAAATTTTCAAAAAAAAATAATTATTTTTTAGTAATTTAATACTATTTTTGATTAGTTTAATAAATATATTAATTATTTAAATAAATTAATAACAATAACATATATTAGTAATTATTTTAATAAATTAAAATTTATTTATATATTTATTTGAAATTTATTATAGTGATGATATTATTATCATCATATTAATAATATGTTAAAATGAATAATTTTTAAAAAATATTTATCAAATAATATATTAAATATTTTAAAAAGCACATAAAATAAATGAAAAAACATTGTAAATTGGAGTGTTAATTAATTTGCAATTAATATACATGGAATTCTATAGAGTCCCTCTCCCCTATCTTCTATCTTCTGCCATCTCTACACCTTATGGTGTGACAGAATTTATGAACAAAAAACATGGCTCTCTTAAATACAAAAAGAAATATTTTATTTCATTAGAATATGTGTTCATTTATTCAGTTATTAGCTTCTGTCAGATTTGAGCTATGAAAACATATTCAACTTTTATTTCATTAACAATTTTTATGTGAAACTATTTTAGAAATGTAAGAAAGATTGATAGAATCAGAGTAGTGGGAAGCATCCATATAAAAGGAACCAATAAACATTCAAAAGTATTAAATGGCTGAAAATTTACAAAGACATTCATTCTGACAAAATTCAACTTCATTTGATCAGCTTTTCGTTAAAATGGTCATCACCCACACAGTCCTCAATCAGTGGGTCTATTAAAACTTTTATAAGTCAGAAAATAAACACAGTAAATGAAATAAAAAGGACGAATTTCTTCGAAAAATCCAAAAAAGGATGGTTAAAATTTTGATTATTTTTGTTTAGTTTTTAGAGAAATGAGAAATAATGGAGGAAATTCTGGGAAGAAATCAAAACAATTATTGGAGCGTCACTTCAGGGCGTTTATGATTCTGAATCTGTCCTGCCAATTTCCCAGTTACTCCACCTTCTACTTTGTGACACAGAATTTAACAAACACAACTTCCTATGCACACATTTTTTTATTGCTTTTTTAAAATAAATTTTGGTTAGAAATTTAGATAAGAATAGGGATAAAAGAAAATTAAGTTTAATTATATTTTAATATTCTAAAATAACATATTTTAAAATTTTTGTTTTAAATTTAAGAATTTAAAATTAAAATTTTTAACTATAAAAATATTTATTTACTCTTTAAATAAATTATACATCAATTTAAAATATTATATTTAGGTTTTTTTCAATTTAGGATTTAATTTTTCTATTAAAATAAAATGTATTTAAATTTCAAATTTGTAAAATTTAAAATAATGATGTTATTTTTTGAACAAAAAAATTAAAAGATGATATTTTAGATAATTGTTCATAAGTATAACTATAATCCATACTTCAATAGAAAACTAACGTCAATACTTGCAAACTCATAAAAATTTAAAAGATTTAATATGTTCTTTAATACTTTATAGGAAAAATAAAAGATGTGTATATTGAAGAGTGGTTTTTACATGCATGTTGACCAATAATTTGGACAATATACGTCTTAATTTTTTTCACTTTGGATAGATTAGTCTAAAAACTTGAATAATTTCTGATTAACAAATGCAATAAAACGAACCGAGAAGGAGTCAGAAAGCTTGTGCAATGATCATACTTAATCCCAGTTTATTACAAAGCATGATTCGTAACATAACTGATGAACTCAATTGTGTCAGGTTCATGATTACATATATATTACCAATTTAAAATACAATTATAAATTTTTTATAAATAGAGTAGTATATTTTTAGGCATTGTATGTAATATAATGGGTATATTTTACAATATTCATTACTTTCCAGGTTTCACAAGCTTTTTTCGAAACAGTAGAACTAAAATAGAGTAACAAAAGAGTAAAACGCAGAATTCAAGTGTATATAAGATCAATGGTTCTTTCCAAAATTATCGAAAATGAGCTAATCAACTTTGGGCTAATTTCTTATTGACACCCATTGGCCTCTGTTCAAGGAGTCTTTTACTTCTTAGCCTTTTCAACAAACTTTTTTTTACATACACTAAAGGATTTAAAGATGACCATATTGGTACCAATTTTGGTAAAAGCAATTAATTAATCATGTGGTATATTTGGTAGATCTTCGAGCCACTAATGTTCGTAGCTCGTGTAAATATTTATATTTCAGTTTATCAATTTACTTTATATTCCAAACAACAAACGGCCCCAATAAACGGTCATGGGCCATAAATTGGCTGGTCTGGCCATTTCTCGAAAAAAGGTTTCCATTACTCTTAACTTTGGTGGGTCAGAAAAGAATAAGCAGTTTATTTTAGTTTTTTTTGGGTGTGATTTTGCATCTCCCATGGTTTTCAAGTGAAGGCCACTCTGGATTGAACAGATGGCCTTCTCTTTATAATAGTTACATGCAAAATAGTTTTGCACAAAAAAATTGACTAAACATTAAGAAAAGATAAGTGGAGAATGAATATGAAAGTATAATTTTAATCAGAAGATAATCAAAAAGACTGGTCGAAAAGTTATCAATATGTCGTGTGTAATCCTTAGTTGAATGTGATCATATATTGTGACTGGGTCCATGAGGTGGATGCCCTCGACCAATTGTAACTCATTCGATAGTATTTTCTAATACATTAAACTGAACATAAAATAAAACAAAACAAAATGTTATTTTCAGTTTTGCAAGTTCTTTGAAATCAGGAATTCGATTCTACCTCCATAAAAACGATAAAGAAAATACACAAAAAAATCTATTAACAAAATTGTTACATTAATTAAGTCGGGATGTAAAGTTACTAACCGCAAGATTACTATTAAATTTATTTATAATTAAGTATAGTTGTTTTAAGAGAAAATGATCATTAAAATACTAAAATTTTGGTTTGGAACATTTAAATATCGAAATTTTTAATGAGTCATTTAAATACCGATCTATATTTAATTGTGCCGATTTAAATATGTGATTAGTCAACATTAACAATAAAAATAATATCGTTAAATCTGTTATTTATTTTAACTAACTAAATATGTTATTTATTTTAACTAACTAAATCTAGACACCAAAACGCCATATCATCGATAGAATTAATTTTTGTGTTAACGGTGTTACTTCTGGTCAGCGCCGGTCTTGGAACTAAACGGGACAAAACCATGTTTTCGGCGCTTCATATTTTTGTAAAAGAACCGGCACTTATTCTGAAAATATTATGATAAAATAATTTAAAACGGTATTTCTTTTTTTTGTTTGCGGCGCTTTATATTTTTGTAAAAGAACCGGCACTTATTCTGAAAATATTATGATAAAATAATTTAAAGCGGTATTTCTTTTTTTTGTTTGCGGCTTTTTTAAACTCAATCCCGGCCTTGCTTCTCGTGTTAATGTTGACTAATCGTATACCTAAATCAGCATAGTAAAACTAATAATCGATATTTAAATGATTTAAATGTAAAAATTCAATATTTTATTGAATCTTTTCCTTTTTTTAATTCGAAGAAGAAAAAAAATCAATTTAAGTCAGTATTAATATGTTGAGCTCAACTTGCAAAAAAGCAGCTAACCCACGGCCACTTGCACACCGCCAAATACTTTCTCAATGATTTTCTTTTTACACATTTTATGTCCACATTAAGTATGTATCTTATGATTCGTAAGCTATGCTATTTTTGTCCATATTTGACGACCACAATAAATACTAAATGAAAGTAAAAAACCATATATTCTTTGCTATAACGTATTCATATCCGTATTCTGTTTTATTACAAATATCGTTTGATGTTTTCATAAATATTTAAAAGATATTTAATTTCATGTTTTTTCCCTTATTAAAAGTGTTAATATTTCAACCATCATAATACAAATCATTTAATATCTTTTTCCATGATAATTTCTCCAATCATGGGCCAAAATAGATGATTTTTTCCTGGGTTATGTGATTTGAAGTTTATACACCACTTGAATATATAAAAAATGAAAATTTTATATACTAAGAGATCATTTAGAAACGAAACATATCGTGACTCTCGTGATGTAAAAGGACATGCAACTTGCGTTCATGTCTATTCTATATTACTTTTATTATTAATATTTGAATATTATATCCTTTTGGATGCATAAAGAAAGGAGGTGGAGATAAATTACTTGCAACTTGCATTTTCTTTCTTTATTATATAAGCACAAAATAAAGAACAGCTTGGCTTGTTGGGTTATCATTCAAAACATTGTCCACTTGCAAATTCTCATTTCTTTAATTTCATCACCATGGTTTTTTTTATCATGTTCACACTGCTCTCTCCAATTGTAGAAACAATAACTTAAATCTCAATCTGTTGTAATCATTTTGGAATAATAAGAAAGTAAAATTTGATGGCACGATTTATAAAATACTTAAGGAAAGGAAGCTATTATATCATCATTAGTTTTTATTATCTTTTGGCTATGCGAATCGGTTCTTTGTGGAGAGTAAAATACAAAAAGTAACTCATATAATATAAGATTATGATGCATGAGATTAGTTCACTAATGTATTTTTTTTCACACAAAAAGCCGGGAAAAACATAGATCACACGACGGCTGAA
Organism: Pugionium dolabratum; assembly: GCA_018901945.1. NCBI lineage: Eukaryota > Viridiplantae > Streptophyta > Magnoliopsida > Brassicales > Brassicaceae > Pugionium > Pugionium dolabratum. The sequence continues at coordinate 31,689 of JAEVFF010000250.1, read as the reverse complement.
AAAAACCTAGAAAACGACGTCGGATCTAATGAAACTACTCAGATGACGAAAATAACATAACACTTTATCACACGGACGTCTTCTTCTTCTTCTTCTTCCCCTACGCCGCGGAGTTCTCTGCTATTTTAGCAAGAGATTGGAGATTGCATCGTACGATAACGTCAACGAAGTCGCAAGTCTCTTCCTTTGTGTTCCCTGGAGGCACATCAACGACGTAAGACTCTACAACGACGGTCCCGGAGATCGGAGAAGGATGAAGAGTCGTTACGGATCGGTAGTTAGAAAGCCGGTGGTCCCCACCGATGACGCTGAAACTGATGACGTGACGCTCGTCGTCGAGGATGTCGAGACGCTCGGTAGAGCTCGCGGCGGGTAGGCCAGAGACGACGTGGACTTGACGGAGGCTACCGACGTTTCCACCGTCTCCACCGATGACGCTGCAGCTTTTGAGGAAATGCTTGTAAGCTTGCGGATTATCGAAGCGGCGGACGACTGACCATACGGTGGAGATTGGGGCGGAGATCTCTTGGATTACGGCGGAGCAACATTGGTTAGGACCAACTTCGTGCGTGTGGAAACGAGCAGTGGTTGAATCTCGTGAGAGAGAAGGAAAACGTTTTTGAAAAGAAGTGATCATCATCGGAACCTGAACGGAATCACCATCAGATACGGCGGAGGAAGGTCGGTGAACGGCTAGCATGTCGACCTGAGTAATGGGTGACTACTTTGTTTTATCAATTAAACTTGATTCGATTCTTTAGGGCTAGAGAAAAAAATGGAGGATTGAAGAGAAAGGTGTTAAAGGGAGGAAGAAGATGTGTGTATATAAAAAAAGAAGAAGCAAAATCAAAACTTTACAGTGACTTGCGAAAAGTTGGGCTGTGCCTTTGGGTTTGAGAGAGATGGAGAGAAAGAGAGAGAGTTTTTAATGCAGAATTCATGTGATTGGTGATAACAAAAAAACTAGCAAGTTGCTCTTCGTTAATTTACTCGTTTGCCCCTGACTATGTTTTGCTGACTTGACTGTTCGGTACGATATATAATTGACAAGTGACCATAATTCTCATATATATAGTATTATAATTTACACAATATTACTTAATTAGTTATTCCACATAATTTTCTCATTTTTCAAAAGAATTTTCTCATATTTCTTAACTAGGAATGACTATAATTCTCAATTGTGATGTTATAAGGTTAAATGTATTTACAAATTCAAATCTATTGACTATTAGTATATAACTTCGAGCGTGACAAAAGCATTATAATTTACTTTCAATTTTTTTTTCAAGAATGTCCTAATTACGATTAAGTCTAGTCTAAATGCATATACTAGAAATTGATGTATTATGCACGAGATTATATAATTATAATATTTGTTATATTTTTGTGAATTTAATCAAATAGTTTATAGTTTATTTATAGTTTACAAATTTTGTGTGAATTTAATCAAATAATTTATATTTTACGAAGTTTAGTGCATGTTAAATTATTTTATATAATATTTTTAATATAAATAGAAATACGAAACAAAAAATTGTTAGATGTAATAATATAGTTACTCTTTGACATAAAAAGTTATTCAAATATATTAATAAAGATTTGAATTTTAAAATATTAGATTTTATAATATTCACGAATATAATTTGTAAAATATGAATGTAAATTAAAATTTTTTATAATTTGTTAACTTGCTATATGTATTAATATATTTAATTTATTTATTTTCTGGTAAAAATATTTAAATAGATTAATAAAAATCTAAATTTTCAATATTAAATTTCATAATACTAATGGCTATTTTAACTTTTCTATATATTTGGTATTTATTTTTTAAATTAGTTATTTATAATGATATTTGCAGTAATATTTTACACATTAAATGTTATTTTTTGAAATATATTTTCAAAATAATAATATAAAGATATATATATATATATAATTTAACTCTGAATGTCTAGTTTGTATAAAATTTTAAGATAAATATATGAAGTGAAAATCCAGAGCATACTATTCCGGAGTTAGGATAAATACTACATATAAGACTTGGATTTGGAAAATTAGATATCATATATGAAAAATCAAGAATATATATATATATATATATATATATATATAAATCATTTGATCATGAACAGGGAGATGGAACAATTTCTCAAAGAAAATTCTTGTATATATTGCTTTGATTATGATCTATTGATCTGCAAATATATACAAAGCCAAATAAAGTCTCGCATCCATTTTACATCACGAGAAGGAAATGCATTTTTCCGATCCATTTTACATTCATGTGATGCACAAAACTTGGAGAAACTAAAGAGGTCGTCAAACTCAGTAATCCAAATCATTTCCAAAGTATTCAGTAATTGTTTGATTTTCAAAGTAATAATCATGCTTTACGCCATTCTCCGCTCTGCGATTATCAACTGTTTCAACTATTCGACGTCGTATTTTTGAAGTTATTGACTGTAGAAGATTGCAGTGATGAGAGAGTCTTGTAGATTAGGCGTTTCTTCGATGGAGAAAAGCATGAGCAGATATACTATACTATTTCATAGTTATTGCTTGTTTTTCAGGTTTTGATTTGAGGCCATTATCTTTGATTCTGTGTTGTACGGATATGCTTTATAGGTTTTGGCAAACATTAGCACAAAAGTTAAAGTTAACTCTTAAACAATACCATAATGGTCCATTAGAAAACATGTCTTAAATTCATAATGATGCAAAGATTATAAAAAGTCGGCAAAACAAAACAAAAGAAATATGCAAAAAACAAAACAATAGTTTTTTTTTCTGAAACAGATTAAGCTGCTTGTTGAGCAGAAAGCCTTTTCCTAGCTTCCTCAATGATAGTAAGCTTAATACCTTTTCCCTTTGGAAGAGACACCCATGGCTTAGTTCCTTTCCCAATAGTGAACACATTTCCTAACCTCGTGGCGAATTCATGACCCGTTGAGTCTTGAATGTGGATGGTCTCAAAGCTTCCCTTGTGTTTCTCACGGTTCTTGATCACACCAACACGCCCTCTGTTTCTTCCTCCTGTAACCATCACAACGTTGCCCACGTCAAACTTGATAAACTCCACAATCTTGTTGGCCTCCAGGTCGAGCTTGATGGTGTCGTTAGGCTTGATAAGCGGGTCGGGGTAACGGATGGTGCGACCATCATATGTGTTCAAGTAAGGAATGCCCTTCTGACCAAACTGGATAGATCTTACTTTGCATAGCTTGAACTGCACAACAGCAAACAAGGAAAAACTTGTTGGATTTTACATACAATTTTAAGACAAAACTCTGAATTGAAATAGAAGGGTTCAAGAAATTCAAACCTTTGCTTCCTCATCCCTAATGGAGTGGAGACGGAAGCGTCCCTTGGTGTCATACAGAAGACGAAAGTTTTCATTCGTTTTTGGTATAGAAACAACATCTGTGGTGCAGCAACTTAATTAATTAAGTCACTGAAACAAACCAAATATACAGACTTTTAGGTTGACTAACCCATGAAACCAGCAGGATATGTTTTGTCTGTCCTAACTTTCCCATCAACTTGAACATGCCTTTGCATCAAGATTGAAATCACCTCACGGTATGTCAGAGCATACTTCAATCTATTACGGATGATAAGAACAAGGGGAAGACATTCCCTCGACTTGTGCGGTCCAGAAGACGGTTTTGGGGCCTGCAGAGAGAGAAAGAGAGTACTGTAAGCATCGAGAAACACATATCGAATGAAATGAAGATTCAAGCAAGTGACTTACAAAGGCACCACCAAGTTTGTCGAGCATCCAATGCTTAGGCGCATTAAGCCTCTTCAGATGCTTCTTCAATCCCCTTGCCTGCAGAAACAAAAAAATTTCTTTTAACATAAAAAGTCAACATTGTCTTGAGTACAGCTTCACCACTAAATAGACCCATTCTTAGACAAGTACACAAAAGTTTCATGCCATTGTTTCTCAAGGAAGAAGTAACATTGGATTGTCGAGTTCAATAGGTCAAAACCACAACTTGCATAGCACAATAAGTATCAAACAGTCTCTTGCTTTCGCGAGTGTTGATTCTTACTCAAATCATAAAACCAAAATTTTCCCAAAACAGTCATTTTGAAAACAGAGATTTTCACGAAAAATTTATGAAAACACAAAGCCTAAAAGTTTCCACAAGTCTAGATCAAAAGACAAACAGCTTACGAAAACGAGACTAAGAGAGAATCATAGATAGATTGACGAACCATGATTGCAGGTGAATCTCCGACGGCTGAAGCAGCCGGTTTCTCTTGCACTCACCTTCTTATCTACGAGTATGCTGAGCCCTAATTTTAGAAGCCCATAATAAAATTGGGCCGAGATTAAATTTCTTAAATTGCTAAAGTATTAAAATAGTATAAATATAAACAAATGCAAGTATTAATACAATTAATTATTAGTACAAGTAAGTACGACCTTTATATAAGGCACATAAAGCATGATCTAGGCTATAAATTATAATTAAACTAGATTTATATAGGTCTGAAAAAAATATTTATAAATTATATAATATTATTTATTAGTAAATATAAAATAGATATTTATATAATTTTAACTATTATTTAAAATGATTATTTATATTTTTTTTTACGAATTTAATAATATTTTTATTTGGTTTAATGAAATATATTATTTTTTAACAAAATTAACAACAATAACATATATTGTAATTATTTTATTAATTTAAATTTATTTATATATTTATTAGAAATTCATTATGGTGGTGATACGTCAACATGATATTTCTGTTAATAACACGGTAGGGTAAAATTATTTTCTTAAAATATTTCTCAAATAATATATTAAAGAATTTTAGGATCACATTTTTAAAATTTTAGTTTAATAGTTTCAAAATTATAAATTAGTCTAGTAGCTTCAAAAATTTATTTCCTTTTTTCTTTGTTTGGTAAAAATTGAAATATACGTGTTGATATAATTTTAGTTTTACTTTTAATTTTTCTTTCAGCGTTAATGTTTTTTTCAAAAGCAATATCACAAGTTTATATTTTTATTGCACATGTCTATTAGTTTAATTACAATTTATGTTTGAATTACTTGTTAATAATAAGCATCAATACCATAAATCATTTTTAAGAACGATTTTTCATCCTTTACCTATGAATTTACTATATTTATATACATATAAATTAATAGAATGACACACATACTACAAACTGAAACTAAATTACGAATATACCTATAGATGCACAACAGGTTCGGCATCTTCTTGATTCCACAATATCTTTTATATGTACATATGATTGAATTTCTTTCCCTACATAATTATATTTATTGACTAAGTCTATTTGTAACCTAATAAAAACAAACAAATTCATAATAGAAGAAATCCAAAGGTAGTATAATAATACTCTATCATATATATATACCAAATTGTGTTGTGTACTAAAGAAAGACTGTTGTAGAAATAATAGATTTTGAACTCAATATCAAATTAACAAAAATAAGTAGTCAATGTTTTTTGTATATTATTAGTAGGCTTGTCATTATGGTTTATTATCCGCAAGTTCTGTCTCATTTGACCCGCTGCGGGGCGGGTGCGGGTCGAAGAAAAAAAATTCATATGCGGGACGGATACGAGTTAAAGTTTTGGTATAGCGGAGCAGATGCGAATTTCGTTTTATTATTTTGCGGGTTATTGGATACCCGTAAATTTTGGATCAAAATCAATTAACCAAAATTTAAACCAATTTAATCATATAAATCAATTTAATTTTAAACCAATTTAATTCTATACCAATTTAATACCAAACTTTATGTTCAAAATTTATGTAATTTGATGTTTTAAAAATTGAATTTCGATATATTTGATGTATTGATGTTAGATTTATTACTATTTGAATTTATTTTAGTTAAATATTTTTAAAAAATTTTAAAAAATGAAGCGGATCGCGGGTCACCCGTAAACTCGATAGATTAATGTTGGGCGGATGCGGGTTTTAAAAAAATGACTCGCAGATTTTGTGGATAAAAAAGATTTATGAAAAAAAAATTCAATCGACCGCGAAGCGAGACATACGGGGCGGGTCATGCGAGGCGGATCATGCGACCCGTTTGACAAGACTCATTATTAGTCTATGTTTAGTGTATAATATTCACTGTCATCTTCTTTCTGATGATTGCTTTATATATTTTTCTACAATACAAATGGCAAAAGGGTGATTGAATAGCTTTTTTTACATTGTCTTTAGCTAAAGTTCTTTGTTTTCACCATTTTTTAAAAATCTACATTGATAATAAATTTTTTTCCTAGTTTCTAATTTGGGTCACAGGCTCACAGCCATCACATGATTTCATACAGTTTGTGGGCTAAGGCCTCAATATAGAATTATAGATACATACTGTATTTATTTGGTAATAAGAAGATTATGTAAGAAGAAAACTATATGTAGACGCAATAAGACCGGTGAAATGTAAACATCATGAACGTATGTGACAAGAACAATAACATTTCTTATTCAGATGAGAATATTGAGTAGGAAATTTCATCAAACCGGTCAAATAAACATGTATTTCTGTATCGGATCTCGGTTTGACAAGGACTGAGAACGATCAGAATAAATTTTCAGCTACTCAATTATCTACGTACGTTCTTTGATAATAACATTCGATACATTTAGACTAACTTTTGATTTATTTATTTTTAAAGAAAATTGATGGGCCATCGTCAGCTTCAATTAAATGGCTTAGCTATGCTATAACCATATTCATCACTATATATATATGAGAGATTCTGCAAGTGAGATTTGAGATAGACTAAGATGCGTGTATATAATATGATCAATTTTAACTGTGCAAAGAGACAGACATACTTCTACAACTACAAGAGAATAATGTTGGATCCGGATTTGTAGGAATAAAAAACAGTTAGAGGTTGACTTCACAGTTCACAGGTTGGGTGCATAAGAATCTTGTCAGGACACACCTAACTCTTATGATCTTCTCTTTTTTTTTTCTTTCTTTCACAGGCTTAGTGAATCCTTTTGTCTTAATGGCATATCTCAGAAAAAACCATCTACTTTCACAGGCTTAGTAGATTCTGTAACTAGCAAAGGTATATGGATATCGATCTACACATGTATGTATACGTAATGGGAAGATGGAGAAATTAAATGTAAAGAAGAAAGTCGACGACAAGAAGCTTGTGAAGGATCGATTGGGATGCCTCTCTACACGTGGGGGGAATGACAAACTTCTTCTTTTTATCAACTTCATCAAAGCTTATACAAAATTTCCTCAGCTCAACAACATTTATGGCTTGTAAATATATCACATATAATATGGTTATACATAAAATTAATTCTATGATAGGTCAACAAAATACATATGTGTAGGAAATCGAGGAGTGATGCCTCGTGATTCTCGTTAGAGAAAACAAATTAAAAAAGTCTATATATACAACTAAGCAGTCACACACCTTGTAATCGTAATTTATTCGTCTATCTACCACTCATCTTCTTTTTTTTTTGCCTTTTGCATTAAATCATGCAAAACCCTAAACCTCATTTTCTCATCAACTCTTTTCTGTGAAAACTCTATCATTCATATATTTTTTTATTCCTAAATAATAGATTGTTAGAGTTTCACATATACTTTTAAAAACAATATTTAACTATAAATCCGTCAATTTGTTAACACTAAACAATTGTAGTTCAAAAATTAGAAAAAAAATAACGATTTTTGGAATATAGGATGAATGGAGTTAATGCCAAGTTAAGGAAATAAAAAAATTATATCAATTGCAAAAAGGCATTTCTTGTAAATACAGTTTGCCAGTCTACATCGATAATTTAATGTTGTTATAAAATTTGTTGATGTCACGCACTGATTCTTATGAAATGGACAGGTGGAGAAGAAAATTAAGCAAAAGAAAATTAAAAATTGAAGATTTTAAGAAAAGACAATAATCTCGATCATCAATGAACTTGGGACATTTACTGAATAATTATTCAAGTTAAAATGAAGTTCAGATCCAAATTCCGACAAAACTACTCTGAGTTATACTTTATTTTATTTTTGTGAATTGAATTGGATTTAGTATTAAATATATTTTTTCAGTCTGCACCACAAATTTCAAATTCTTCTTCCTGTTTTGTTTATTTATAAACTCAAATATAACACCTAAATTATACTAATTTCATTCAAGTGCATTCGTTTTCGTTTCAGATTAGGTATTATTTTAATTATTTATGTTAAAATTTAAATTTATGTCAACATATCTAAATGTAATTGAAAAAAAAAGTATATGTGAAAATCTGATCGACTAATCAATACGTCATATACGTGTTAATTACAAAATTTGAATAATCAAACTTTATATAATAAAATTGCTATATTATGTTGTAGGGAAATGCATAAATTTGTCGCTATATAGTTTTCTCTCTCTATATGCACACATCTAGCATTAAAAATACAAATATGTATTATATATATATATATATATATATATATATATATATATGTGTGTGCGTAGTGCTGTCTATAGAAGAAAAAAGCCAAAATCAATTAGCTGGGACCAGAAAAGAAACCTTTTTAACATTTGCAACAAGATTTAGGTGAGGGTATGTCTACATGCATCGGAAGAGAGATATAATCTAAAGTGTATCTTGATCTAGGGTTTCTCATCTACGAAGACCAAAATCTCTAGGCTTTGAACCAAGCAGATTCACCTTTTCTTTTATCTCTTTCATGTCAAACCAAAGGATTTATCTATCCACTTCTTACCAAAACCTCTGTCTAATCCTGAGTCTCTCATCTCTATTTACATTATTTTTCTTGTGAAATCATAAAAAATTAGAAGTAAAATGATCCCAAGTATGGAGGGAGGCAGAAAGACTGACAGAGAAGAAGAGGAGGGCGAAGAAGAAGAAGAAGAAGAAGAAGGTGAAGAAAGTAAGGTTTCTAGCAATAGTACAGTGGAAGAGAGCGATAAGAAGACTAAGGTTAGGCCTTATGTGAGATCTAAAGTTCCTCGACTCCGGTGGACTCCTGATCTTCATCTACGCTTTGTTCGTGCGGTCGAGAGGCTTGGGGGTCAAGAAAGTACGTCTCTTGCTACTATCTTCAATCAACTCTTCCCATATAAAAAGCTTACTTAACCAGTTCTTTGATTATTCTTGATTAATTTTTTTTCCTCAAAATTTAGTGTATATAATTAACCTTTTGTGTTTATAGTGAAAATATTGTGTTTGGATATGTATAGGAGCAACTCCAAAACTGGTTCGTCAGATGATGAACATCAAAGGGCTTAGTATTGCTCATGTCAAGAGCCATCTACAGGTATGTATATATGTGTTGTATTGTGGATTTAATTTGTTTCAGAGATCTGCATGCTTGATTAAAAAAAAAACTTGTTGATTAAATTGTATTGGGTGAGTTTTAGATGTTCAGGAGCAAGAAGATTGATAATCAAAGTCAAGGTATTGATTCTTTCTATTCGTGTTAATTAGTTGTTAAGTTTATACATATACAAAGTAGGGTTTTAATTTGTTAGCTCATATATATACACTAATCAACTAAGTTGTCCTTAACTATTTGGCAGCAATAGCTGATCACAGACATTTCATCGAGACTTCCACAGATCGGAATATTTATAAACTAAGTCAGTTACCGATGTTCCGAGGCTATAATCATGATTCTCCATTCAGGTTTATACATATTTTTAAGTTAATAATTAATGACCTATTTTATCTTTAATTACCTTGATACTAAACTAAAATCGTCTTCCATTGTCTTAAACTTTTTTTTTTTTTTTAAATATAGTTATGGAAATGCTTCATTATGGAACTCTACCTCTCACGAAACAAACCGGAATTTGATAGATATGACCGGTTTAATTCGCGGCTCATCGGTTAGCAATAACATCCGTGGTAATTGGACTAATAACAGGCAAAACATCTACTCTTCTTCGATTTCTAATCACTTACCGAAACAAAGACACAATCCTCACGACCGGACCAAGTTAGTCACATTCAGCAGCATTCAAGGAAACTCAAGAACGTTCGAACATTTCAAGATTGGTGCTGAAGATATCACTAATCAAGCTTATAATAGTTGTAATAAGACAACGGACAAAAGAAACGCAAGTACAAGCATCGATCTTGATCTTGATCTCTCTCTTAAGCTAAGAGTACCCGAGAAGACGATTTTGGAAGAGACAGAAACAGCAGCAACAACAACGGATCAAACGTTGTCCTTGTCGTTATGTTCGGGTTCATTTTCATGGGAAAAGAGCCGAGTGATCAAGAAAGACAAAGATGATCGGACGGTTAAGATTAACCAGGCAAGTACTCTGGATCTGACTCTATGAATTATAGTTAAGAATGGGACAAAAATTCTAAGTGAGATCTTGAGGTACTTAATTATTTTAATATTCAGTTGTTAATTATTTCTGGATTTTCTTTATTATTAGAAAGGAAACAAAAAAAAGGACTGAATATATAACGGATTTGAGTTTGTTTGATATCGTCAATTTGTATCATGGCATATATATAAACAAATGTTAGTAGCTACATAATGATTCGATCAGCAAAAATCGAGCTCCCCGTGATAGTTAAATAAATAATAAAATTATATTATAATCACCATTGTCGTGTATTTAATTTATCTCTAAATATGGTTTATCCCACCTAATCACTCCATCTTAAGTTAATTTGTATAAGCTGGTTCCTCCTTCATTTGTATATGAGCGTGACCTAAATCGTACAAACCGTTCACTTTCTTTGTTATCCAAATGACGCTTGAAAATTTTCCATTCGGTATATATATTTATAAATGTCTTACCCTTAATTAGCTTTTATATGAGAGATTCTCTCCTTGATCATTGCGATGGAGTTTGTTTTTTGGTGTTTAGTTTTTAGTTTTTAAAAGTTTTAATCTTTGGTTTTTCTAGTTTTTGATTTTGGTGTAGAAATTCCTAATGGTAATTTATTTCGTTTTTGTTTTTATTTAAACATATTTTTTGTTTTAGGTTTTCAAATTTTATAATATGAGTACATAAAATTTTTATGATTAATATAGTAAAATAGTATCTTTACTAACATTATTCATTTAACCGCGATAGTTTTATATAATCGATCGTAATAATCTGCGATAATAAATTTTAATCGTTACGAAATTATATCGTTTGCGATGAAAAAATTACGATAAAATATACGACGACAATATACGATGATAAAACGAACAACTATACTGCAACGTCTAACTGCAGTATCTGAACACATATAGCTGCTACAACGACAAACGAATAACGCAAATATAAGTTTTTAATATTGTAGATTTTGAATGACTTATAAAATCTGATATCATAAATTTTGAATGAGTATCTAAATTAAATTGTGTCAACGATTAACTTACAAAATAAAAGGCTTCAAAAGTTGACTTTTCCTTGTAATTCAGATTCTTCTATTACACTATTTTGCATTTCTATTACACTCTTTTCGCTTTTCCCAGTGATTTAGACTTCGAACGCGATATTTGTGGAAGTAGACAAAAGAAAGAAGCTTCTTTGAAATATCAAGATTCTAAATTGAAGAATGAGAAACAGATTTATCCATCAATTTTCGAAGACTTGTTCAAACTGTACAACAAAAACACCAAACCCCACTTCTGACTTGTCTCGTTTATTATAATTGAAGGCTTTCACTGTTTCACACTTTTCAATTTCATGCTATTTTCCCATTGACTATAAACATTTCAAAGAATCGTCAACTCGGGGAGAGAGAGAGAGAGAGAGAGAAATGGCCGGAGCTTATGATGCGAGATTGCCGGGGGTTCCTGATTGGCTCAACAAAGGAGACAACGCGTGGCAGCTCACGGCGGCGACTTTGGTTGGTCTCCAGAGTATGCCAGGTCTTGTCATCCTCTACGCCTCCATCGTCAAGAAGAAATGGGCTGTGAATTCCGCTTTTATGGCTCTTTATGCCTTCGCCGCCGTTCTTCTCTGTTGGGTCGTCCTCTGCTACAAAATGGCTTTCGGAAATGAGCTCTTGCCTTTCTGGGGAAGAGGTGGTCCCTCTTTCGATCAAGGATACCTCAAAGGTCAAGCCAAGGTATTTAAACCGGTTAATGCCCACATTTTGTTTGATAATATGCGTAAATGAGATTTGTTTTCGGTTGACTCTTTTTTTTTTCCTTTACAGATCCCAGAAAGCGTCAGGAAGTTTGGGAACGGGACGATAGAGAGAGAGGCAACTATGCCGTATTTTCCGATGGCGACATTGGTGTATTTTCAATTTACGTTTGCGGCGATTACGACGATTCTTGTGGCGGGATCGGTGTTGGGGAGGATGAACATTAAAGCGTGGATGGCTTTTGTGCCATTGTGGTTGATCTTCAGCTACACTGTCGGGGCTTATAGTCTTTGGGGCGGAGGTTTTCTCTATCATTGGGGAGTCATTGATTATTCCGGCGGATATGTTATTCATCTCTCCTCTGGCGTTGCCGGTTTCGTCGCCGCTTACTGGGTACGTTTTTTTCTTTTAATTACATGAATCCAAATTTTTCTTTCTTTTTTTTGTCACTAAAACGAATTCAGAATTTTTGTTGTCTTAGCAACGAATTACATTAAACATTGAAGAACAAGATATATTTTATATTGATTTTTGTTGAAAATATTTGATTTTATTAATGTACGGTAAATGACATTGTCATACATTTTGAAAATTTCTAATATAATATATTTCAATTAGTCTACATAATACGAAAATATATAATCATGTAATAGAAAGAAAAAAAGGTTAGTTAAAAGTGCGATTTGTGTGACATATTATTATAGGTGGGACCAAGGCCTCAGGCTGACAGAGAAAGATTTCCACCGAACAATGTTCTATTAATGCTCGCCGGAGCTGGGCTTTTGTGGATGGGATGGTCTGGTTTTAACGGCGGAGCTCCTTATGCGGCCAACTTAACCTCCTCAATCGCTGTGCTCAACACCAACCTCTCCGCCGCCACAAGCTTACTCGTGTGGACTACACTTGATGTCATCTTTTTTGGCAAACCTTCTGTCATCGGAGCCATTCAAGGCATGGTTACTGGTCTCGCTGGCGTTACTCCCGGAGCAGGTTTCAATCTCGTAATCTGGTTTATTATTGGTTAAGATAGAAATAAGGAAATTAATTGTAAAATTGAATGGTTAATATAACTAATATATTGCAGGGTTGATCCAAACATGGGCAGCTATAATAATTGGAATATTCTCAGGATCAATTCCATGGGCTTCTATGATGATCCTTCACAAAAAATCCACTCTCCTCCAACAGGTAAATTATCTTCACCCTTAAAACTACTTTTTTATTAGTCATAATGATCCTACTATATCAGGATTTTAATTATTTAACAAAAAAATCAATAACCCATCTATATTCTATATTCTATATTCTATATATATATTAATTGAAAATCATTTTAATAAATTAATTTTATGTTGACGTGTGATTTACAAGTGTGTCACACTATTAGAGCATTTAAGAAAAATATTATTTATGACATAATTTATTAGAGTATTTACGAAAATTGCCATTATACAGTATATTATATGTAAATCTCTAATATTTTGACATACAATGTATTATATCATAAAATGTAAATATAATATAAAACAAAATATAAATTTTGAAAAATTAGTCAAACAAAATATAAAACAAAAGTTTAGTTTAATTGAATATTTATCATATATATACTTTTATCCAAAATAGATATAATTTAAATCTATTTGTATAATCCGATTTTATTATCTATTTTATTTTCGTAATCAATATTAAAAAATTTAAAAAATTTATTTTAAATATGAGATAAATTATATATATCTAATTTAAATTAACAAAATAAATAATTAATTATTATTTATAAATATTTTTGGTCAAAATCTAGTTATGATTTATTTATTATCATGAAATTTTGAATGTGATCTTTTGAATGGGATAAAAAAAAACAGGTAGATGATACATTAGCAGTATTCTACACGCACGCAGTAGCCGGAATACTAGGAGGAATAATGACAGGCTTATTCGCACATCCTGATCTATGTGTCTTGATACTTCCTGTCCCAAACACCAACGGAGCTTTCTACGGCGGCAATGGCGGCAAACAGCTTTTGAAACAGTTGGCCGGAGCTGCCTTTATTGCCGTATGGAACTTGGTGTCCACGACTCTCATACTCCTTGTTATTAAGATGTTCATACCTTTGAGAATGGCTGAGGAAGAGCTTGGGATTGGAGATGACGCAGCTCACGGAGAAGAAGCTTATGCTCTTTGGGGAGATGGAGAGAAGTTTGATGCCACGAGACATGTGGAACAGTTTGAGAGAGATCAAGAAGCTGCTCATCCTTCTTATGTTCATGGTGCTAGAGGTGTCACCATTGTTTTATGAACCAAAACAAAAAAAAATTCTCTTCTCATTGTGCCTTCAGTTTTCTTGTTTCTCTTGTGTTTTGGTTTCTTTAGGACATGCAAGAAATGATTTCTTTTGTATAGGTTAAACTTCAATTTATAATTTATATGTTAAATTATCATGTCATATTTGATAAATATTTGATAAATAGTATGTTATAATTTTTAGTGATGTCATTTTTTTCTAATTATATGTAAGTATTTTTTTAAAATTTATTTTTTTAATATATATAAGCTTTCTAAATTCAATTATATATAGATTTAACTTTTTTCGAAGAAAAATACATGTTTAAAATTGTAATGTCAACCATCATATATTTGAATAAGGTTTAAATTTCTTATAATTTTTAGTCATGTTAAATTTTTATAATAAGATATAAGTATTTTTTTCAAAATTAATTTGTGTTTATAGTATAGGGCATTATCGACACAATTAATCTCTTTATTAATTAATAATATGTTAGAGTTTCAATAGAACATAAGATAGAAATTGAAACCCAACAAAGCTAGCAAACATATAAATTGCATCCAGGATTGGGTCTGAGCCCAAGCAAATCAAAGTTGTGCTTGCGATTCTCAATATTAATACAAAAAATCAGACTTTTTTCCAAAAATATTCTTAACACAATGACAAATAAAAATAAACTGTTTTTTAAGTTATTGGGTTCGAATATTTGTAACAACATAAATTTTAAAAAATTATAACGACCTATTTTTATAATATAAAACAACCCATTATTTTTTTTCGTTTACGGCTTTATTAAATTTACGGCCGGCTCTGATTACATCCATCAAAAATACGAATTTCTGTACAGGAAAACATAAAAAAATCTGGTGTTAGAAATAATTGAGCACTAATGAATAAATGTTTATAAATTCGTCCATGGAATTTGTGACCACCTTTTTTTGTGTGATTTTAGAATAAAAAGGTTTGAATACCAAAAGGCAAAAGGATGCAACAAGTGGCGTGGTTTCAATGGATGGGCCTATAAATATCAACGAAAACCTTTTTCTACCATCGCCACTATAAACAACATCGTGGCTTACTGAGTTCGACCTCAGACACAACATACAAACACACATGGAACCGAATATTTACCAACTTGCCCTTGCGGCTCTCTTTGGAGCTTCTTTTGTTGCTGTTTCAGGGTTTTTCATGCATTTCAAGGCACTAAATCTAGTACTTGAGCGTGGGAGGGAGAAAGACAACCCCGAAGGAGACTCGCCGCAGCATCAGAATCAGACACTTGGGAGGCGGCGGGGCCACGTTCGCCGGAAAGTAAATGATCTATACGCTCGAAGTCCCGCTTCGCTTCCAGATGTTACGCCGTTCAACGCAGTAACCGATGGTGGCGCTGGCGGTGATGCAGGGGGCACCAACGGCAACGTTTATGTCGACGAAATCCCGCCTGGTTTGCCGAGGCTTCATACGCCATCTGAAGGTATTGGAACTTCCTGATTTTCGGTACCAATCCTGAATTGATCAGATTGGAATTTGGGTGTAATCTGAAATCTGATTTTCCATTGTTTAATCGAGGTTCATTGCTGAAAATGAATTCTCAACATGTATCATGCTGATTGTACCAGGGAGGTCTTCTGTACCTGGGACTAGTATTATGAAAACTGGAAGCTTTGTCAGACCAATTTCTCCAAAATCCCCTGTTGCTAATGCTAGCGCCTTTGAGAGCGTGGAAGAATCAGATGATGATGATAATATGACGGATAGTGCGGGTTTGGATGCTTCTTACTTGCAAGCCAATGGGGACATGGTGAGTTTTTGAAGCAACATTCTTTAGTACCTGTTTTGTGATTCATTGTGCAAGTAAAAGGCAACCTGTGGGTGGGCTTACAAGTAAGACATTTCTTTTGTAGCCTGCAGATGCCACTGAAGAGCAAATATCTATGGCTGCTTCAAACATGATTCGATCACACAGTGTGTCTGGTGACCTTCATGGAGTCCAGCCGGATCCTATTGCCGCTGACATTCTGCGTAAAGAGCCTGAGCAAGAAACCTTTGTCCGTCTTAACGTTCCTCTTGGTAAGAATGTTACTTTTTTTTTCTCTCTGTCATCTCGCCTGACTTCCAGTTCCTGTATTCTTGGTGCTCTTGTCCTTTTATTATAGATCGTGGCATGATTGATTCGTGAGCCCCACTAGTTTGAAATTTTAGCTGCTGGCACTACAGATAGTGCAATAGCTATAGTCTTGAGTGAGACAAGCAAGGATTAGTTAAAGCTTTACTCTATGTGTGAGCTGAGCTTTTGAAATCTCTTAACTGTATAAAAGATTATAGCTTGAAACAACGAGTTCAACCCTTTCTTATGAAAATTATACACATGATCTGTTCAGAAGTGCCAACGTCCGATGAAGTTGAAGCCTATAAATGTCTGCAAGAATGTCTTGAATTGCGAAAGAGATATGTCTTCCAAGAAACAGTTGCGCCATGGGAAAAAGAAGTCATATCTGATCCTAGTACCCCAAAGCCTAATCTAGAGCCATTTGAACACTATCCTCAGGGAAAGTCTGATGTGAGTTTGTTCTCCTTCTTTTGTCATGGAATACTGTGCATTGATGAATTAACTTCCCTAAATTGTTTTTGCAGCATTATTTTGAGATGCAAGATGGGGTAGTCCATGTGTTTCCAAATAAAGATGGTAAGCTCCTGAATATTGGAATTATAGGGACTTTTTTTGTCATGTACCCATAAAATTGTTTTGGTTAATTTCCTTTATTCCTTTAGGTTTTGAGTAAAATGACTCATGTTCTGTTTCCTTATTCCCAGTAAAAGAAGAGCTCTTCCCGGTAGCTGATGCCACAACGTTTTTCACTGACTTGCATCATGTACTCAAAGTCATAGCTGCAGGAAATATCCGGACTTTGTGCCACCGTCGTCTAGTGCTCCTAGAACAGGCAAGAGTTTTAGTTACAGAAGTATTAACTTGAGTAAGCAAGTTTCATATTTGGTTAACATTATGATTTTTTTGTGTTTCAGAAATTTAATCTCCATTTGATGCTTAATGCGGACAAAGAATTTCTTGCCCAAAAAAGTGCACCACATCGTGATTTTTATAATGTTAGGAAGGTCGATACTCATGTTCATCATTCAGCTTGCATGAACCAGAAACACCTTTTAAGGTTTATTAAATCAAAGCTCCGGAAAGAACCCGATGAGGTAACAATTAGTACCGTATGTTTTAGGGAAGTATATAATTCACTGATTTGCAGGAATGACAACATTTTACTCTGTACAGGTTGTCATATTCCGGGATGGAACATATTTGACGTTGAAGGAAGTTTTTGAGAGCCTGGATCTGACTGGGTAATTTACATTTCCAATTTTTGAGAATTACCAACTTAAGTCTATCTTACTGCAAGACTGTTAAATTACTTTTCTAGGAGCGACCTGGTTGTTACACAGGTTCTGTATTATATTTTCGTCATTTTATCATTATGCTGAAGAAATAAAACCTTCTTCTCCTTGTTTGAACTTTGCACAGATATGACCTGAATGTCGACCTTTTGGATGTTCATGCAGACAAGAGTACCTTTCATCGCTTTGATAAGTTCAACCTTAAGTATAATCCATGTGGTCAAAGTAGGCTTAGGGAAATTTTCCTTAAACAGGATAATCTCATCCAAGGTAATCAAATGTCTTTGTCACTCTTACCATCATGTTTAGTTCAACTGATGCATCAGTCACTTCCATGTAAACTAGAAGCTTTATTTTCCTCTACATATTATTTACCTCACCATGTGATACTATGCAAAATATATGTAGACGGTTGTGATTCCGAACTATACTTTTGACATTCTTCTGTTTTTGGTTTGAGGTCGTTTTCTTGGCGAGATAACAAAACAAGTTTTCTCCGACCTTGAAGCTAGCAAATATCAGGTAAACTTCTCGTGCAGTTGCAGTAGTAAGCATTGAGAACGAACATGATAGCATAAGATTACTGTTATAATCAAATGATCAAATCTAATAACTAACCCTTTTATATGATAATCTGCTCAGCATACAAAGAGAATTAGGGTTTTGACAATGGATTACCTCCCACTCCCCATTACTAACCCAAAGCCTGTTAAAAATCTGAATCACTCGTCATTTCTTGTTGCATATGCTATATAGATAGAGAGCATAATTACAGGACACCTTAATTATTTAACTTGACTATGTAAAGACGAATTGTAGTAAAGCTTTGGAGTTTTACTATTAGTGGCCATATCAAACACTCGATTTCTTTCATATGCCTAGGGTTAACTTTCTTCATGTTAATGTGCTGCATATTGACTTTTCTGAAAACAAATTTCATGGTACTGTGTTCAATCTCTGTTTTAAGGAATCTTCTTGCCAAAACAGATTCATAATTGTTCTGTTCTGTTTTTCCCGATGTCTGCTTTGAACATTGCAGATGGCTGAATACAGAATATCTATTTACGGCAGAAAAATGAGCGAGTGGGACCAACTGGCTAGTTGGATTGTGAACAATGATCTATACAGTGAGAATGTTGTCTGGTTAATTCAGGTTGGCTATCATTTTGATGGTTTATGCTCTTATTCACTCTATGAGTGTATGTCTGTTTCTCTCCTTGTCTTTGCCACATGACTGCCAACTGAGCTAAACATCCCTCGTTTTATGTCTCTCTGCCCACTAGCTCCCACGCCTCTACAACATTTACAAGGACATGGGTATTGTGACATCGTTCCAGAATATCCTTGACAACATATTCATTCCTCTGTTTGAAGCCACGGTGGATCCTGATTCGCACCCCCAGCTCCATGTTTTTTTGAAGCAGGTTAGCATCTATATCTACAGAAAACCTCTAATCCGCATGTCTTTGAGCTATTGAAAAAGTTGTTTTAACTGGTTGCTTTTTGTTTGATTGCATCTTTGATTTGTTGCTCGTTTCTTGTTTGGTATTTCAGGTTGTTGGGTTTGATTTGGTCGATGATGAAAGCAAACCTGAAAGACGTCCCACAAAGCACATGCCCACTCCAGCCCAATGGACTAACGCATTTAATCCTGCATTTTCATACTACGTCTACTATTGTTATGCTAACCTCTATGTGTTAAACAAGGTACCATTTTTCCTGATCTCTTCTCCAACTAACTTCATGTTGTCAAAACTGTGTAATATGGAGCAACTATTACTCTTCAGCTTCGGGAGTCAAAGGGCATGACTACCATCACGCTACGGCCACATTCTGGGGAGGTGTTTGATTTCTTCCTTTGTGCTACATAAACGGTTTTCACTTTCGGTTCAATGGATGTTTAACATGTCTAAAAATTACAGGCTGGTGACATAGACCACTTGGCTGCTACGTTCCTCACATGCCATAGCATCGCACATGGAATCAATCTGCGGAAGTCTCCTGTGCTTCAGTATCTCTACTACCTCGCCCAGGTTAGTGAAGACTGCCTGCTTGTATTACATATGTATTATTGTTTCTGGTTAAGAATATCTGATTGCACATTTGATTCCATTTCCTTGGACAGATTGGTCTGGCCATGTCTCCACTGAGCAACAACTCTTTGTTTCTAGATTACCACAGAAACCCATTTCCTGTGTTTTTCTTAAGAGGGCTCAATGTTTCCCTGTCTACGGATGATCCCCTTCAAATTCACTTAACTAAAGAACCTCTCGTGGAAGAGTATAGCATAGCTGCCTCGGTAATTTATGATGTCTCTTTTATGTAGTCATGTAACACACCACAGAGCATGAAAGTTAACTATCTTTAGATAAGTCTTAGTACCTTTAGATGAATTGTATGGATGGCTTGCAGTTGCGAGTACCAAGGAACAGTGAAACCTCACTCTATTAATCCTTTCTTTGCTAGGACACAGTTTTAGTGATGTGTTTTAACTAAAGGTAAATAAGTTAATAACTGGATTTTCAGGTTTGGAAGCTGAGTTCGTGTGACCTGTGTGAGATAGCTCGTAACTCAGTGTACCAGTCAGGTTTCTCACATGCCCTGAAGGTACTTGTTAAATATCAAACATAGGTTATAGTATAAATTTAATAAGATGCCATGGTTCTGATCTGCTCCTAATACTAACTCTTTGAGATGTTTGTAGTCCCACTGGATCGGAAAAGACTACTACAAAAGAGGACCCGATGGAAACGACATTCACAAAACAAATGTGCCTCACATAAGGGTTGAGTTCCGGGACACGGTAGGGGACAAAATATTTATATTCATTACACAGTTTAGTTCCTTATTGTAGGAAATCAAAATAAACTAATGAAGTTGATGCAGATCTGGAAAGAGGAGATGCAACAAGTTTATCTGGGCAAGGCTGATATCTCAGATGAAATTGTTCCATAAAAAAACTGCAATAGGAACTGGTAACGTGTAAGAATCCAACATGTATGCACAACTCGATGATTTTTACAGCTTCTGTTGCAAAAATTTCTTATGATGTCTGTGCTTCTCAGGTGATTGGAAATTTCATGGGTAACACAATAGAGATGGGTCTTCTTACACCAAGCGAAGCAACTTACGGGGGCAGGATATTTTGAATGGCCCTGAAGAAGCCGATTGGCTTGTCAAATCATATAATCCCTTTATTTATCTAAGAGTTGACTTTAAACAGCTGCATACGACATTGAGAACTGTTTTTTTTCTTCTTTTCTTATGTTGAGTTCAGATCTCTCTAACCTGAATAAATACCCATAGTTTTGATATTGGGAATACCTAGGCTTTCGTTGGTATATGGTAATAAGGAAACGAAATACCACGTTAATCTATCGCTATTTTGTACAAGAATTTTGGATTCATAAATAAACTTTTAAAAACTTGTTTTTTAAAAGAAAACATGTCTAAGGCACAGCCAAGTGATGAGAAAATCGCTTCAAAAGGCTTAAGACTAAACGTCGCTGGTGCGCCTTGCCCGAAGCTGATGTGGAGTCGAGCACTTTCTAGGTTCCGAAAGAAGAAAACCAAACACATGTTATCAGTCCACATAACTCTATAGATACATATTTGTATATATTTTCTGAAATTCATATCTCTCTTTACCTGCTACTCAAAAGTGAAACCCCACCAAGAACCCTACTATCATATCATCTGCCATTTAAATGGCCTAACCAAGAGAACTTGTATACCATCTCGAGGACTCTGGTCATGTCTACAACCTAAGAGTCCCACTTTTTCTAATGTCTCATGTGTATACTAAAGCCCGATTTCCTCAGCCCAATTATGGCCCATATGAATACAATTACTAATGTATAATATATTAGCCACTTCCACCGATAATTTTCACAGCTCCAACAAAAATGGCTGCAATCAGCATTTCCTCTTTGCATGCCTCAGCCTCTCCCCGTGTTTTTCGTCCACTTGTTTCCCGAAATACCCCTGGGCTTACTCTCTATTCACCGTTCGCGCCATCTTCCTCCTTTCCTTCTCTCTCCTTCACACTCCGTGTCCGTGACACAGACCAGTCTCGTCTTCCCCTTTTAATTGCTTCCGCCGCTAAAACTCTGGGGGAGACCGACCCGCTTCCGATTGCGGAGGCTGAATCAATCCCTGCCGCTTCAGGCGTTTACGCTGTTTATGATAAGAGCGACGAGCTTCAGTTCGTTGGGATATCGCGGAACATCGCCGCGAGTGTCTCTGCACATTTCAAATCGGTGCCGGAGCTTTGTGGCTCCGTTAAGGTAAGTTCATCTCTCGATTCCGCGTCGTACTGATGGATTTCAATAACAAGCTCTGATGTTGATGAATCTGAAACCACTGTAGAGTAGCAATTGTGCTGAAGGAAACTAAAGTCTATGTTGGAAGATACTGACAAGGATTCACCCTTTCGTGGTTGACTTTTTTCGTAATATTGTTCATAGCCATACCTTCATTAGTTGAATTGAAGAATTCTGTTATAGATACAGGATAGTGCTTGTTTGCGAAATTCATCCCAGGTTATAAGAGATTTCGAGGTCTATTGATTTTCAGACTGAGAGAAAAGGTTTAAGCTTTTTTTTTTTTACTATCTACAGAAGAGAATTGATTTTCTTTGGCGTTTTTGATTCCCATTCTCTAACCTTCAAAACTAAACAGCTATTTTTCTCTGGAAACAGAAACTGTAAGAACCCTTTTGGGGTATGGACTCATGACCAATGACTTTGAGTACCTTCTTTCTTGAATTTGCGTGTTTAAATGGATAATGGCAAGCTTTGGCAATGTTGACATCTTTCGTAACTGACATTTTGTACAAATGTTTCATCGTTTGGTTCGCTAGGTTGGTATAGTCGAAGAACCAGACAAGGCGGTTCTAACACAAGCATGGAAATCATGGATAGAAGAACACATAAAAGTAACCGGAAAAGTCCCGCCGGGGAATAAGTCAGGGAACAACACATGGGTCAAACAGACTCCAAGGAAAAAATCTGATATCCGACTCACACCAGGTCGACATGTCGAGCTCACGGTTCCCTTAGAGAAACTGATTGACCAGTTAGTGAAAGAGAGCAAAGTGGTGGCTTTTATAAAAGGATCAAGAAGTGCTCCTCAATGTGGATTCTCACAGAGAGTGGTTGGAATTCTTGAAAGCCAAGGAGTAGATTATGAAACAGTGGATGTTCTTGACGATGAGTACAACCCCGGGCTAAGGGAAACGCTGAAGAGTTATAGCAATTGGCCAACATTTCCACAGGTATTTGTGAAAGGAGAACTTTTGGGAGGTTGTGATATATTGACCTTAATGTATGAGAATGGCGAACTTGGTGATATGTTGAATTAGTTTCATTTGATATTTTCTTTCTTTATTTCTAGTTGAGTAACTCAAAACATTTATAATTGAGAATCCTAATAACCATTTGGATTATCTTATTCTTCCATATATAGTTTTAAATCTAATCCAACGCTTTTGCTTCTCAACTTTTGCAAATAGCAAAAACGAAATTTAAAATTTAAAATATAAAACGTTTTTATCAAGAAGTAAACTTTTAAGATATAAAACATTTCTATCAAAAAGGATGTGTACACCTGGAAACTTTACAAAATAGGATTTCCATGTGATGCATGCGATTGTTTTCACAATCACAATTGTGTGCAATAACTAAACCTACAGCCCAAGAAAATTAAGCATAGAAAGTTAATGATTAGAGGTGATAATATTATTAAAGAGAACCATCTCTAGTAAATTTAGCAAGCAATGCATTGATAAGTGAATCCCTCTTCTCTGCCCTCATCTCTTCCCTAGACTGCCGTTGCTCCTCCTTATCTCGCCACATTCGCTCCATTGCCAACCTTTCCTTCTCAATCTCCTCCATCTTCCTTCTCCACTCTTCTTCTTTCTCTACTCTCTCCTTCTCTCTCGCCTCCCATTGTTCTCTCCATTCCTTCTCCATTCTCATTTGATGTCTCATAAACTCATCTAAAACCTCTCTTACACTACTATTACTATCGCCTTTTCGCTTCTTTACAATGTTCTTTTTCGGGTTTAGGATCTTTTGGTCATTAGTGATATCTACTGGCTCTTCATTCACATTCTCTTCTTCCTGATCATCTGAAGAAAACTGCTCCAAGTTACCTCTTTTTCTGGCTGCTCCGCTCGTTCCTCCCTCGGATTCAGCCCATAGCATTCTCTGCATTCTACCGGTAAATATAATTTGCATATCATCATAAAAAGGGAATTGTTGTCTTGCTGTCTCTTCCTCCATTGTTTCACATCCCTGGAACATACAATGTACACATCTCCAATGAGATAACATAACAAATTGGACGAGAGAGAGAGAGAGATGAATTGGTACCTTAAAACGAGTGACGAGATTCTTCCACTTGCACTTGCACTGTTCAGAGCTACGAAGAAAGCTTTTGTCTCTCATCTTGTTAGAGATAACTTCCCAAAGAAGTTTGTTTCGTTTTGTCTCCATGAAAGTCTGATCCAATTCTCCTCTTAACCTTATCAACTCCTTCGTCTCTTCTATGCTCCACTGTGGAAACCTATCCCCAGACGCCCCAGACGCTACTTCCGGCGTTTGCGACTGAAGAAAATGATGATGCTTGTTGATGTATTGAAGCTGATGAAGGTGGTGTTGATGCCCATCCATATCAAGAATCAAGAAAATAACTAAAAGAGAAACAAATCACAAACTAAGATCTAAAGCAAACAATTAGATTTTTTTTTGAAGGGCTTTCACTTTTCAGATCGAAAATGAGAAACAAAATAAAATCTTTTCTTCTTTTGTGTTTGGGTTTGTAATGTGAAACGTCGAGAGAAAGAAGTCTAATTTCTTTGATCTTAATTCTTTTCTTTTTCTCCTCTCTCTCTCTCTTGTTGCCATCTGTCTACGCGTTTACTTCTTTTTTTCTCTCTTGGATTTTTCTGTATTCACTTTTTCTAATTTTTCTTTCGACAGACTTCTTTTTAGAAAAAAACCAAAAAAGAAAGAGTCGGCAGAAAACCATTATTAACAAGAGCCTCTAAGAAGAGACAACCCAATCAAACAGTCATACACTAGTTTGACATAAAACATTAAAACCCACAACGCCTAGTAAGATCAGCATTCTAATATTCATTTCAATTTTACTCGATTATTTTTTGTTTTGGATTTCTGGGTTGATAAAATTAAAAATTTATTCGATTATTTTTATATTTTGATTCGATTTCGGTTCGGTTATACTTCGATTTCGATCGGTTTGATTATTAAATTTAAAAACTAAAAATAACCAAAATAACCAAAATAATCGAAATAATTGAAATAACTGAAATAACCAAAAATAACCGAAAATAACTGAAAATAACCGAAAATAATTCATTTTTTTCAGATATTATTTTGGTTTTCGGTTCGGTTTTGATTACTAACCAATAATCATGATTTTCTAAAATAATATCCGTTCGGTTATTTTTTTAACCGAATACCAACTGCAATCATTTTTTTGATTTAGTTTCGGTTCAGTTTATTTATCTAATCCTAACGCCTGGAAAGCAAAGATGAATCATACAATACCATGGCACAACAATTAGTTCTACCACTCCATTCCTTGGGGAACCAATTTGAAATTTGATATCCAATTGGAGAAAATACCGAAGATTATTAGTACATAAATATATGTAAATATATTTATGGAATTTATAAAAAATTCAGATATAAATTAAAAGATTTTAATATATTTTGTTAAAAATGTAAACATAAAATTTTTTTGTATAAATATAAAGTATTAGGACATAAATATATGTAAATATATTTATGGATTTTATCAAAAATTTAGATATATTTTAAAAGATTTTAATATATTTTATTAAAAATAAACATAAATAAACTCATGTATAAATATAAGATTTTATACTTTATATTAAACAATAGAAATCAATTTTGAGACAAAGACCAACGATACAGTCAGATATTTTATTGCAGTTAGCTGCAATCAGCATTTCTTACGGAAATGTGGTATATCAATAATGAACATATTATGGATATTGTTGAATAGAATAAGAAAAACAAATTGGTGATCAAGTGTAAGTTCTTTAAGAGGTTTTTTGTTTTAAATTGGGCTATTTTATGATTGAAGCCTTTACTGCTTTTCATTTGTCAATGTATAATTTATTAGTGTGACAAATATATTGCGTTGACATTCATCACCATTACCAGAAGTTTCGGTTTGTGTGGTTCTTAATTCTCGGCGACCAGTCACAGCCTTAGCTTCACACCCAAGTCTCTATTTACAACTTTATTTGCCTAAAACTATACCAATTACGGTTGATGGAATCGAAATAAAAATTCGTTTTTTTTTTAAATATAGTTTTAGCTGACTACACAAATTAGTCTATGTTTTTCCAAGTCACACACAAACTTTCAAAACTAAGTATAAAATTGTTGCACCGTTTAAACCAAAGGTTCTTTAAACATTGTTTCTTCTTGAAAGCATACAAGAACCATAAACTAAAATTAAACCAAATGTATTGTATCATTATACTTGTTTTCAGTTGATTAATTTCTCAACTATTTCTTTCATTTAAAACCCTAACAATGGGGAAAAAAACACAATAACGATAGTGGCTATTTTGGTCACAAAACAAACCCATGTAAGAGTTGAAACACCTATTTACGGATGGAACAAAACGAAAAAAAATAGAGATATTTATATGTTTTTACAAAATTTATAAATTAATAGATAAATATTACTATTTTATAAAAAGAAAAAAAAGGACACTAACATATTCATCAAAGAAAATAATATTCTTGGAGTTCTTTTTTCGTTCTTGCTCATTAATTTTTTAGTATTGAACTACATCAATAGTCATATCCCTAATATATTATTTGAAAAATATTTTAATAAAATAATTTTATTTTGACGTATTATTAACAGAAATGTCATGATTACTTATCATCACTAGGTTTCAAATAAATATATAAATAGATTAAATTACTAAAATAATTATGATATATGTCATTGTTATTAACTTGGTTAGAAAATCAATATATTTTATTGATTTGATTAGAAAATCAATATATTTTATTAACTTGGTTAGAAAATCAATATATTTTATTAACTTGGTTAGAAAATCAATATATAATCAAATTATATTTTATTATATAATTGGTAAATATTTTTCCACATGTAAGTCGTGGGTATAAATCTAGTTCATAGATGAAAATTAAATATGTGCATAGAACTGTTAACACCTAATATCTTAATCACATATATATGGTTTGAAATTCTTGTTAACAAGAAAGAAATAGTTTGAAAATTCTTTTGGGTTAGACACATAATCTTGTTATCTTGTTCAGTTGTTCCAAAACTAATGAAAGGCTCTTTCAGCCTTTAGTCTATTTTTTGGGGTTGGACACATAATAATCCAATTTTAATATTCTTCGAGTTTTGTTTAAATCTCGATATTTTAGATGTATGGGTCATGTTCATTTGTAAGTCGTAGGTTGTTGTAGATCCGGCTGCAACAGATTGTTGTTTGTTTAGTTATCGTAGGTATATGCGTCACAATATTTTCGATCGATGATTAAAACATCAGTGTAACTAAAAATCTGCGATCAAATACACATGCAACCGCTGGCGACAAACAAACGAATAACATGTACCGCAGTCACAATTGCAGTGTTGACTGCAGCCGTAACCGTGGTCGCTGCTGGCGACCAAACGAACAAGATTGTGTATGTTTTTTTATAATGTACTTCATCAAAATTTAATTTGTTTTAGGATTTTGATTCCAAAACAACTCTATCTGTTAGTTTATATATTTTATCCGACATTTTTAAATTCATTTATCTGTTTTAGTATTCCTTTTCGGATTTTTGGTTTTGGAAAATTGTTGTCTCTTACCAATTTTGTGTAATTGCATTGTAAAAAATCCACTTTTAACATTAAATAGAAAAAAATCCTATAGATAGTAGTGTATATATTATGTCTCAAAATCCACATACATAATTAGAGATCAAAAAACAATTGGGCTTTTGGTGTACTGAAGTTTTGGGCTTTTTTTCTAAACATTTTTTTCGAAGTAAGTTTTTTACTTGGTTATGGAATTACAAAAAGAAATTTATAAAAATCGTTTTCTTATTTTATTTTCAAATTTGTTTTATACATCGATAAAAATATTGCTGTTTTGCCATGTCAGTACAATAAAGGCATGTGTTACACACAATGTTTACCAAATTTCTGCTGCAACAATAATTCCATATGTAGCTATTGTTTTGTTGGCAACGTATCTGTTGTTTTCTAAATAATCAACGAGTTAGATGTAGAGTTGTTGTTAATTATCACAGCCATGAGTTTCGTTCATAGTTTTCAACATTTTCGGTCTACAATTTCCTTCTTTTGCCATCACACATTTAGGTTTGGTTTAGTATTCTTTTTGAGAAGTTCAGTTTGTATTGATCAATCACATCAAAAACATTACAATTAAACATAATGTTTTCCAATAGAATTTTCAACGAAAACAAATCCGTCGAAAAACAATACGATAATTTAAAGTATTACGATGATGTGTGATATATATTACTTTTTGACATCTCCACATCTTTAAAGGATTCTTATATGTTATGGATGTGGTGGTAATATTATTACAAAAACTCAAAATGTCTTTAATCTGATAAATCTATTTTTGCACGTTTAATGTTTGTTATTTATGAATTCTATTCAGCCATATTTTCTCTTTTAGTAATTTTGTTATTGTGTTAGTTCACAGTATTGATTCGATATATATCAATCAAAAGACTGTTCAACCACTATAAACACTTTGTGAAAAGGAATCATGCATGGTCCTTTTGTGTTTCTTGCTTTTGTGGTTTACTCGAATCTAAACAATAATCCAAATTAAATAAAAATAGTGCATCTCATACAATATGAAATACAATGAACATGAAATGATCATTCAGTATGTGTTTGTTGGTTTTGTTCAATGTTGGATATGGGTAACTGGACTTCATAACAAAAACCCCAATATATATATATTAGCAAAATAAATATAAAAAATTGTTCATTATATTCCACATATTTTATAGAATATACAACATTTTACTTGGTCATTGATGTCTCACGCATAGAAAAAACAAAAATAGGACATGGATTTTCATTAGTTTATCTTAATTATTTAAAATATTGTTTCCCTAATCTTTATTAGTTTCATTCACTTGAATAACAATTATTCAAATTCAAAATTTTACTCCGATAAAACATAGATTTTTCTGTATACAACATTTTTTGAATTTTTGAAAACGATCATATGTATTAAAACGCAATAAGCTTTATTTATTTTTTTATCTCAAAATAAAATTTTATCAAATAGAATGATTTTACACGCCCATAGTTTACCATATATTGGCTCTGTAAATAGTTTTACAGCAAATTCATTCATAATTGTTTAGGTTTTTTCGATTTATGGTTTAATATTTATAAATCTGAAGATAATTTATACATACAATATTCTATTATTCTATTATGTGTTTTTTATATTCTATATTATGCTATTGTCGGTCTTTTTATCTTTACTTTTAGTTGGATTATTAAATTTTCATACATTGTTATTTGCTCGTTTCACTTTTCATATTAATTTTTTCAATATAGTGTGATGTTTGGAGATTAATTTATTATATATATAATATTTTTGACACATACATGTTTCCAACATCAAACCGACATCCTAAAGTTTCAGAGAAAATATGCTTTAAGATTTTCAAATGTTTCATTTCCTCGTAGAAAATTCTTATTCCATGCAACCTAATTAGTTACAGACATGCATCAATACCTTATTTGCTATAAACATATGCATAATAGTTTTTAAACACATTTCACTTTGTGGTAATGTAACTGTTGTTACAAAAAAGGAAGAAGCACAAAAACTATTCATTTAATTTGTTTCATTAAAGTGAAATGTTTTTTAATAAAAATTAAAGTGTAATTGTACTGTCAAGCTTGTATCGTAATATGTAAGTAGGTGGAGAAGGACTTAAGGAGGCACAAACCAAACATGAAGATAAAGTGTTAGCTTTTGGTCTCTCCCATAAGTTTTAATTAATAAATGAGTTGCAAACCGTCGCACGGCGCCGAAATTCGTTCACCATCTCCCTTGCTTCAAAGTCATTGAACATATAACAAATAGATATTATCGACATGTCCACAACTCAAATAAAAACGTGTCTTATTATTATCTTTATCATCCAACTAGATCACACATGCAAACTTTTAAAAAAAATCTGTATATTTATATCCAACTCGTTTTCGCTTTCTCTACCATCTAAACATTTCATACTTAGCTTATCTCTCTATCTCCCTCCCTGAAAAACCGATTACAAAACAATTCACAAAAGATCAAAAAATGGTTGCAAATTGGCCTGAGCCCATTGTTTCAGTTCAAGCCTTGTCCCAAACCGGCGTATCAACCGTGCCAAACCAGTATGTGAAGCCGGCTCATCAGAGACCGGTCTGCAACGCTGAGCAATCAGATGCAGACGTGGAAATCCCCGTGATAGACATGAGCGACGCGTGGGGGAAACCGGAGGTGCTGAGGCGCGTGAGGAGCGCGTGTGAGGAGTGGGGTTTCTTTCAAGTGGTGAACCACGGTGTGAACCACGAGCTGATGGAGAGAATGAGAGGAGCGTGGCGAGTATTCTTCGAGCTACCATTGGACGAGAAACGAAAGTACGCAAACTCACCTGACACGTACGAAGGATATGGAAGCAGGCTTGGTGTTGTGAAAGATGCTAAATTAGATTGGAGTGATTATTTCTACCTCAATTACTTGCCTTCTTCCATAAGAAATCCTTCCAAGTGGCCATCTCAGCCTCCTAAGATCAGGTATATACATATATATATATATATACACTCGTGTATAGATCACAGTCCGATTGATTTATGACACAATTTAAAGGTTCCTTAACGGAAAAATCAAATTTCTGTAAGAGATAACCGAATGACTGATGACAGAAAGGTTACGTTAGTACCAATCGAACCAACGTTCATTACGTGATTTTTTTTTGCTTTTGCCATCTACGTCTTCTATGTATGTTTTAGCTAGGAAAAGTAGATGTATTTGTATTTCTATTATTTTGAGTGTATATGTTATTAAGGAAACCCTTTACTAGAAGAAGATTTGTACTTTACTTTGAGTGAATGTTTGCATGGGGAGACATTGCTTGTGTGTGTTTTTATTTTTAGGTGTTGGTGCATCTGAATGATGTGGAGGTTCAGCTTGTTAGATTGCATGCATATACGTACACACATGGCTGTTTGGTCTAAATTAAATGTTTAATTAGGCACGTGTCTCATGTGTGAACACGGTACATGTGGCCATAACCATGTGAAAACATCACTTTCTTTAATAGCAATAATCATATACACGCTATTTATAACGATATGTATCCATATTTTATAATTTCGAAGATTGGGGCGAACTCAATTCTATCTTTAACTTCTAATTTATTTTGGAATAACATTTGGAGGAAAAAACAATGGTGCAGAGAATTGATCGAAGAGTATGGAGAAGAAATGAGAAAACTATGCGAGAGGCTAGTGGAGACATTGTCAGAGAGTTTAGGCTTAGAACCACACCATCTCATGAAGGCCTTAGGAGGAGAAGACAAAGTCGGGGCTTCTTTTAGGGCAAATTTCTACCCAAAATGCCCTCAGCCACACCTCACTTTAGGACTCTCTTCCCATTCTGACCCTGGCGGCATCACCATTGTCCTCCCGGACGAGAAGGTCCCTGGCCTCCAGGTCCGTCGTGGTGACGGCTGGGTAACCGTTAAATCCGTCCCCAATGCTTTGATCGTTAACATTGGAGATCAGATTCAGGTATTGTTTTGTTTTGTTT